>BMAU01019556.1:0-600000 GCA_019973935.1 Trichonephila clavipes
CCAAGAGTTGAAAAAGTTTGATGATTGACCAATGTCCAGACATGAGAAGTCTTTCATGGTCAAGATTCACTCTGCTGCTTTAACCCCCTCACCCGAAAAAGAAAAAAAAAAGAGCTAACATTTATTTTACCAGTTTGACGACCGTCACCCTCCCTTAGCCCCCGCGTGTTCCCTTTCGCTGAAGGGGAGAATTTCATTGAAAAGGTTACCCGAGAGAGAAATTTATTGCCCATCTTGGGAATCTTGAGACAAATATTTGTGCCAAAAATTTCGCAATAGCCAACGCCATCTAGATGTCATGTAAGGTGTTAAACTAATGGCCCGCCATCACCTTAAATTTAAATTTTGTTGAATAATATTCATAAATTTGTTCCAATTTGTTTTTTGTTTAAAATTATTAATTGCTGAGCTGTTTGTTCTTTTGTAATTAATAATTATAGGGAAGTGGTCACTTCCAAAATTATCGGTATTTGTGGACCAGGATATAAATCATAATTTAAATCTATAGATGCTAAAGAAAGATCTATAGGGGGGAGATATAAAAATTCCCGATGAATGGAGATAAGTTGGACTTTTATCTCGTTTAATAATATTAAGTCATTTTCAATGATCCAGTCAAAAATCTTTTTTCCAGAAGCACTGGAATTTTTTGATCCCCATATCATGAGATGCGTTGAAATCTCCCAATATCAAACTGTGATTATCAATATATGATGCTATTTTAGATAAATTGATGTCTTTAAAGTTACCCGGTGGGATGTATGTATTAAATATTGTGGTAGGAACTAAATCTATCTGAACTCTGACTATTAAAATTTTTAAGTCTTCACTAATTTCTGAGAATATTTTTTTTATTGCGCTAATATCTTTATTCAAAACTATCATTAACCCTCCTCCTCTTTTGATTTCCCTATCGATTCTGAATATATTCTCATTGGGAATTGTGAAAATATCGTTTGGATGTAACCAAGCTTCTTGAATTATTAAAATACTTGCTTTTTGAAAAATTGGCGCGAAAAGAATATCTGACCTCTTGTTTTTAATTCCACGTGCATTCCATTGGATTATATTCATGATTTAAAACGAAAAAAAAAGGTACGATACTATCTATTTATCTATATCTATCTATCTCTCTCTCTCTCTATATATATATATATACGAATTAGTTGAAAAATTCGAAAAAAAAAGTAGATTAATAGTGAGTTTTTAGCGAGAAAATATAAGAAAATTTGATTATTTATTGAAGTTTCTTTATTTTTTTTCTACTGCACTTTCTAATGTATTTCCTCTGTTCTGATATTTTCTTGAATCTTTTTGCTTTTTCATTCAGTTTTCCATTTATTAGAAAGTCATCATCTTTTGGAATTGTTATATTAGATGCAAGTTTTTTCAAGGTGGATTCCTTGGTATTCATTAAGGAAGAAAAGCTCAAATTTATTTGTGCTACCACGGTATTCAGTTCTGTCGTGAAGCGTTGTACTATTTGTTCTAACTTCTTTTCAAATATGTTATTGTTTTCTTCAAATTTCAACTCTAATTTCGCGAACTTTTTTTCAAGATTTTCTATCTTCTCTGTTTGATCATTATATGTTTTAGCCGAGTATGATGTTTTTTTTCCCTTTGGAATTTCTCAACTGCTTCGTTTTTCGAGATTTGTTGCTGTACTTTAATTTTTAAGATTTCAACTTCCTTTTGATATCTTTTGCAACCTTTATCGTTTGCTTCATGCTCTTCTTCACAAGAGCTACATTTTTTTATTTTTATTTCTTTACAATCGTTTTCAGAGTGGTTTAGTGAGCAAATTCGGCATTTTATTGAGCTTCTACAAAATTTTTGAATGTGTCCCCAAATTTCCTACAGTTTGTGCATTGCCTAGGTTTTTCATAGTAGAGATTAGTTTTAAACATTTCAAATCCTATTGGAACTCTTTCGGGAATACTGCATCCAATTTGGGTAACTTTAATTGTTTTGATAGGTTTTAATCCAGATTCTGTTTTTTTGGTAAAACGTTGGATATCAAAAATTGCATAATTGTTATTTTCTAATTCCGATTTTATGTCGTCTATTGTATATTCTGTGACTATTCCTTGTAATATGTAACTGCTGGTTAGGCCAATAAAGGACAATCTTGTACTTATTTTTACACCATTAATTTCTTTAATTTTTAAAGCTTCTTTGGCGGTCTCGCAATTATTTGTTTTAATTATGATCTCGCCGTTTCTTGTTTTGCTTATACTCAGAATACTTATTTAATTGTGAACGCTTTCATTATACTTTCTTTTAGCTTAAGTGGATTACCATTCTGAAAGTTATTTTCTGATTGTAAGAAAATTGTAATATTTGGACTCGTATTTAAATTTTGTCTTTCCGCAAACTTGGTCAACAATTCTATATCTGTTAAATTACATCTATATTTATTGAATGAAAAATTAGAGTTTGTATTTTCCACCTCCGTGTGGCCGCGGTAGCCGAGTGGTATAGGTATCGGACCGTGGCTTGCTTTGTCACGGGTTCGAATCCTGTACCACTAAAGACCCGCCGTGTAGGGCAGCGATGCACGTTAAATCTGTCGAGAGCTGAAACGTCCTCCCGTTGGTGTGGTGTGGTAGTTAGGAGAGGGGGGTGCCAGCTCAGGTGTCGTCCACGTCACTTGACCATGGTTCAAAATTACGTGGTCCGTCGCCAAAAGCCCTCGTGTAGCTGAACAGTGCGACGTTAATATTCAATCAATCAATCAATCAATTTCCACCTCCGTATTATTATCTGGGTGAGGGTAGTCACCCATTTTGTCTTCCCTACTCCAACACTCAAATTTGTATAAATACACTATCTTGTGTAAATACTTAAATTAAAAGCTCTTCTCCGAATATAGAATAAAAGTTATATGTGTGAAATAAATTTCAATACAAAACAAAAATTCAAAACGATCTCACCCGCTCGAATCCGCTAGAAAAGTCAAAATTATTCAATACTTTTAGCACACTCTACAGTCACACCTCCATTGGGGTCCAACTATCGGTCGTAATATTACATATATTTGTTATAGATACTTTCACAGTTAAAAGCCCTTCCTGAAATTCAAGAAAAATATCACATCCCGTTGTAGTTCTCTTTAAAGAACGCATGCACGGCAGTTGTTGTAGTTCCTCGGTAATTTCAAAGTTATCATCAGCACCTGTTATAAATAATACTAATTGAGAGTATCATTCATATCAGTGCTTTCCTCCATAGCTATATATGAAGCAAAATTTTAAACTGGCCAATCTTTGACTATAATTGCGATATCAAATTTTTATCGATGGCTTCGATTCCAGAAGTCCCAGCTTTTCAAGATAAGCTTATAGTCTCAAAATTATTTTTCTTGTCTGGGCATAAAACATCACAAACGTGGAGCATATATTGCTTAGTAAGCTCCCCATCACCGATTTAGCAATATTGTATATGCTGCAATGTAACTTGCATGTGTAGATGGATGTTTGTTCTTACATGTTCTTGGATGCTGTTTACCTTCTTGAAAAAAATTTTTTGGTCTAAAAATATTTTACAAAGACTATCTGTGTGTGTGTGTGCAGTTTGTTTTCTTTCATATTCAGACATTGCTTCATAATCGGAATTCTTATGCTTAGATGCGAAATGACGGGAAATATATTTTTTGAAGACTGCTAGAGAGAGAGAGAGAGAGAGCTACAGCTTTATTGCAGATGAGGCACATAGGTTTATCAGTTACAACTGTAACAAAATACAGTCGGACCTCTATATGACGAAGTCGCTAAATCCCGGAAAAAAGTTCGCTATATGGAAAATTCGTTAGAAGTTCATCTTTTAATATACTTTACAAACCTCATAAAACAAATTTTAAATTCATATAAGCACTATATATTAAAAAGTAATCGTTCACACCTTTTCTTAAATTAATATATGTTTATTTTAAAATCAAAAAAGAAATACTTCCATCAAAAAAGAAAGGAAGGAAGAAAAATTGCTAGGAAAACAAGAAGAAAGAATGTCGGAGAATTCACTGTATTTTCAATAGTAAGAAAATAATTTTTAACTAAAATTAATGAATTTTAAGGACATTTTATAATTTAACACATGCATGTCATATTAAACTACATTATTTTATAATTAGAGCACGGGGACACGGGACTCCACTGAGGGGGAAAGAGGATATCGAAGATGTTTCTAGTGAACTGGGCAATGGGGGTTAACGGTTGCACTTCTTGGATGAAATGTCCAGAGCTTTATTGCTGTCGGCGAGTTAGGATGTAATAAAACCAGTTCAAGATTTATGTCCACCATAAAATGTGTTAAAGAGAGAATAACTTGAGATTTTTTGAGAAATACTTTAAAAAGAGAGAGAACAAAAATTAAATAATAAAAAAAGGTCGTTAAAAAGGAAATGCACTTCGCTATAGAGAGGTTATTTTACGAAGAAAATTATGAAATATTCAAGGTTCCAGGAAAAAGTTCGGTATATAGAAAAATTCGTAGTATAGAGGTTTGACTGTATTTCCAAATCCATCCATTATTAAAAGCGCGGCATTCTGAATCAACTTTACGTTTTTTACTAGCCGTTTTGGGGTTGAAATATTTTATGAATAACCCAAACACATAAGCATTATAGCTACGCTCTCTCTCCTCTATCTCTTTTAATAATTTTACCACTTTTCACAATTATGCTATATGTCCACAATCTTTCAAACGAGATCAATAATATTAGAACTCGTGCGAAAAGAAAAAGCCGCTGGCTGGAGCTTAAAATGCGCAGTCTGCCACATGTGAGGTCTAATTTACTCGTATTGGATTCCCATGTGTCTGCTTGCTGCAATGCTTGTGGCGCAATTTACAGCTATAATTAACAAAGAACTTCCGCTTTTAACACTTTACCGATTGAAAGCTGGCTGTGCTTGCTATTCCCGTTGATTTATGTTTTGTAGAACAAAAATAGAGAAAGTAGAAAGATCATCAGTTCTTTGAAAAAAAATATTTATACAAAGTAGAAAAAGAGAGAGAGACATATATAAATAATATACGAGGATTGGGGCAAAAGTCATGGCAACTGTTTTTTTTTCTTGAAGATACCTGTCCGGTTGGAAAATGTGACATATACATACGAAAGGACAAGGTGTTAACTACATGTGTGGACAATGAATAGCACTGAAATATCGTAAAACACTAATTTATTACGGTAGTATACAGGGCAATATGGTCTTCACGGTGCAAAAGAATGACAACACAGTACACATACACCTACCGTGCTACAGTAACGTATGGTAAGGCAATATTTCCAAGGGTATCCACTAATTCACTGTGATATTCCATCGCATTTGTCCCTCAGAGAACGGCTATTTTGATGTAAGAATGCTGTTCAACACGCCCATCACACGACACTCACCAACTGACTGATTTCACAGCCCTCGCTGCGCTACTACCAGCTATCACAGAGCCATCTGTTCTTTTGTATACACACTATGCCTGCAGAACTTCCACGTTTTTGATCCATTCACATATATACAAGAAAAAAAATAGTTGTCATGACTTATGTGCCCCAACCCTCGAATAAATATATATTTTAATTTGTCTTGAACCGGCAAATTAAAATTCTATCCACGGGACGGAGTTTGCCCGCTGACGCCCCCTCTCCTAACTACCACACCAACGGGAGGACGTTACAGCTCTCGACAGATTTAACATGCATCGCTGTCCTACACGGCGGGTCTTTAGTGATACTAGCTCGAACTCATGACATGCCTACCATGATCCGATACCTTGACCACTGGGCTACCGCAGCCCTGAAGACTAAGTGGAGAACGGACTTATTTAGAAGCCCTTAGTTGCTTAGAGTCGTTTAAATTTATTAAAGAGTACAATTTATGAGTGAGATTTGCAAGTATTCTCGCGCGTGTGATATGTATTCTATTTGAGGAGCTCAGATTTATTTTTTTATGGTAACCCAACCTTCTTATGGTACTCCAGTGGCGTAGTGTACCCCTCCCCTCACATCGCGAGGGGCAGCATTCTAGGGGGTCAAAAGCCTATGTTATGTTATGGTTTCGAGACCCCTTGTAAGATCTGGCTTGGGGCCAAAAACTTAACTTTGCAGGGGGACCCTAAAATTCTTTGTTACGCCGCTGGGCAACACTGTGACGCAATAGCTCATTTGCATAAAACTGTTAAGTAATCATAGTCAACTGGTCTCTTAGAGTGTACATTGCTAGAAATATCGAATGCACGTTAGATCTGTCGAGAGCTGAAACGTCCTCCCGTTGGTGTGGTTGGTAGTTAGGAGAGGGGTTGCCAGCTCAGGTGTCGTCGACGTCACTTGACCATGGTTCAAGGTGGTCCGTCACCAAAAGCCCTCGTGTAGCTGAACAGTGCGACGTTAATATTCGATCAATCGATCGATCAGCTAGAAAAATCGAAAGGTTCGAACAGTTAAAACTGCAAATTAGTTAATATAACATATGTGTGTGTGTGTATTCAAAATCTTATTTTATCTGCAGAAACAGAATTAAAAATGTTTTTATAAGGAAAGCACCTTTATTATTTTTATGTTTCATTCATTAGTTTTTTCGTGTATATGCTTCCCGAGAATTAAATGTTGAGCAATTTTTTTTGTTTAGTATATGTACAGAAATTTATACCTGTAAATTTTTTTTTTATCCATAGTATGATGTAAAATTTTGAAACCTTTGAAAAACAGAAAAATTCTTGTAAGACATTGTCAGTTCGCAAAATGAGTTTTCATTGCTGCATTAAAAAAATTTTTTTCAATGAAAATAATTATTAAAGTTTTTAACTGTGTAAATTACTTGTTTGGATAATAAAGATAAATTCTAACGGTAAAAAAATTAAATTCTACTTAGTGGCGTAACGTACACCCCCGTAACTCCCCGCATTCCGGGGGGGGGGAATCTGAGGGGCCCAAAGCTTGATTGACGCTAAGTAAGTATTTGGGCTAGGGGCCCTAAACTTGAATTTTCCGGGGGAGGGAGGGTCCCTAATATTCTCCGTTACGCACTGCTGCAAAGTTAGGTTTTGGGTCCCAAGCCGGATCTTACAAAGGGTATGATCCCCTAGGGCAGGGGTATCCAACCCAAATGACCTTGCGGGCCACTTCGGAAAAACATAATCTCGCGGGCCGTACATAAAAATATGTACTTTTATATCAGATTTGGAAACAAAAATACATTCATTGGAGTGAAAATTTGAAACAGAATGAATTATTATTATCATTGTTTTCTTATTTTTCACGTATACAGACATAGATAATATAATAATGTTTATATAATATAATAATACAATGATCAAATAATGTTTAAAATATTACAGTGTGTGTGTGTTGCCATTTTCTTGAAAATTACGGTGTTCCTTTTGAATTGATCTTTCGTTACTCATTGTTGAAATTTGATTGTACTGTTATTCGCAAACGATTAAGTATACATTGCTCTTTATCTTAACCGTCTAGAATATATTTTTAAAACTTTAAAAAACATCTCTGACTGCCTCTTGCTTTTTGGGCACTTTAAACAGAAAAGGAGGAGGAGAAATGAACGTCGCCCACACAGACAATCATGTACCATCCATAGTAAATGATATGCATAATGCAGTTCGGAATTTATTAAAAAAGTAATTTATTATAGTAAAATCAAATGTAACTGTTTGATAAAATATAAATCTATTTTAATGTAGAGGACATTTCTATTATCAAAAGGATTTATTTTAAAACAAGAACAGGTAACAGGCAAATACATTGTAGATATTATATGTATATATATATATATATATATATATATATATATATATATATATATATATATATATATATATATATATATATATATATATATATATATATATATATATATATATATATATATATATATATATATATATATATATATATATATATATATATATAAATTTCCACTCAAATAAATTTCAAAATGAAAAAACTTTTAAAAACCTGATATTTAAAATTTTTTTAAAAGGAGTCGGCGGGCCTGCGACTTACGTACTGGCGGGCCACGTGTTGGATACCCCTGCCTTAGTGTAAGGAGCTTACAAGGGGTTACATACTTGGCGTAAGTCAGGCTTTTGGCCCCGCGATACGGGGGTGTACATTACGCGACTGAATCTACTAGGGGAAAAAAAAAATCGCTATAAAAAGAGTTCTTGAATATCAGTCTTTTGGTTTAATAATATTAGTGCGTCAATTCACATGTTATTTGTTTTAATAAATTGATACTCCTAAATGTCAGTTATAAAAAGCTAAATTAAATTTTTTGTACTTTGAAAAGTTATGCTTTAAAAAATTCTGTTAAACCTTACCACAAAAAATTACGCATTATTCTAGTTTTATGAAAGCTATATATAAGAAAAAATATATAAAAGTATGAAAAAGTCCAAAGCATTCTTTTATTTGTAGCAACTGTTGAATTCAGGAAAATACTAAGTTTTTCATTTTGCATAATTGTTACAAATTGACAAAACACTTATAATACTAATTAATTTATTATACAATGCATAGTTGACTCATTATGTATTTAAAAGAATCTAGGATTGCAAGATTCATTGGGAATTCAGAAAAGTATTTTCTTAAAAAAATTCATGTAAATAAAGCTAAATTTTATTTTAATACATATATTTTAAAAAATATTATATTGGCTATACTTGAAATAAAAATGCGTTTTCATTTGAAAGCATAGATGGCAGCACGAAGCACATCATTTTATTTATTCATTTTTGCTGCATAGAAATGAATACAGTACAAATATCACACATGTACTTACAACGCACGCACTTTTTCTTATTTAATCAACATGAAATACTTTTAAAAAGAATTTTTTTATTTTTGAATTTAAAATCTTTATTGTTTAAAACCGTTCAAGAATTATTTTTGACTGATTGATACAATTCGGTGTTAATTTATAACTCACTATAAAAGAAATTCTGCATTATTAATACGTATATTCTAGAATTTGACGACTACAATTCATAAGTTTTAATGGGGCATTCTAAATATGACAGTAAACACACACAAGTTATTTAGTCAAATTAGATGCGGTTTTTCTTAAACTTTAGCTTAGTAGAACTCTGAGGAGGAAATTTTTCCCTCTCTATAAAACAATTTAAACATAGTACTGAATAAACTCATTTTAATGAAATTCATTTGTTATGATTAATCATTTTCATTAGTTATGGTGAACTTAATAATTATTGCAGTTAATTAAATTGTATGAAACGCAGAAAAAATTAGTCAAATTTTTATTGAAGACTTAGTGAAAATTAGGCTTCAATTTTTTTAAAGGTATCCGACCACGTTCGGAACCGTGATTTGCAAAGCGCATAAATGGATAGTTTTCATGATATTTAGTGTCACTTAGATTAGAATATATGCATAAAATTGTTTTAAGGACATTTTCACAAAAAAATTTATTTAAATATAATATTTTGACAAAAAATTAACTTAGAATAATCTTTTTTCAAAATGTTCTCCTTTTGTGAAAAATACTCTTCTATCATTTTAATGTTTTGCCTGTATACAGCTCAGACCTCTCTACTGAGGCTCAACTAGAATTTTTGAAATATATAACTTAGAAGTGGGTTTATTCATATTTTACGACAACAGAAGGGAACAATTTTAAGAAAAAAACGCCAATAATTATTTCAATTGGTGGTAACTCTGAAAATAATGCGAATTTTTCAAAATTTCTAGTAGAGCCTCTGTAGAGAGGTCTGAGCTATATACAGGCAAAGTATTATTATAATAGAACCATTTTTCACAAAAAGAGAACATTTGGAAAAAAGATTATTCTAAGTTAATTTTTTGCCAAAATATTATATTTAAATAAATTTTTTTTGTCAAAATGTCCTTAAAACAATTTTATGCAAGTATTCTAATCTGAGTGACACTAAATATCATGAAAATTATCCATTTATGCGCTTTTTTAAAATCACGGTTCCGAACGTAGTCGGATACCTGAAATCATTTCGAATCTTTTTAGAAGAAAACATATTGAAATATCATAAAAAGATTATGAGTTTTATGCAGTTTCAAGATTATTTTTATATACAAATGTGGTCTTTTATTTATGATGCATCAAGATCTAAGTTCATCTTCTACTGAATAGAGTACAGTATCTGAATATTTATTTAATAAAATAATTTTAAATTTTGGTGATATCAGAATCTTTATATATACAGTCGAACCCCGGTTTAACGAATTCATCAGGATTGAATATCGGGTTTATTCATTATATTGGGGTCTAAATAAAATACAAATTTTGTGCACTTAGCTTTTGGAAATTGTACAATAAGCAATTGAGCAGAAGGTATCCATAGTTAGAAATTACACGCTTTTTATTCAACAGCTAAAAATACTATTAGTGAATTATTACGCACTAGTTAATAAGAAATTTTATAAACTACTGACTAATAAATGTTTGAAAATATTTTGGATTCTCTCTTCTCTATCTCTCTCTCTCTGAAAAGAGTTTTTTTTTTTTTACCTAAGGCTGTCTTCGGTAAAAGTACGAATGCTCTAATTAAACGCGAAGCACATTTTCAGACAGAAAAATGACCCAATTTCCATGGAAATTTACAATATTATAACTCGCACCTCTGTTAACAATATAGTGTTTTTAAAAATTTCAAAATATTCCGTGAATGCTTTCTTTTTTGTTTTAATACGCGAAGGCAAAGCTTATTTAACATTACGGTATAGGATAAAAAATGCGAAACACATTTTATACCAGAAAAAATTAATCAATTCGGTTAAAAATGGGAAGTAGGATAAAAAATGCTGCTTTCTAAAGGATAGTGGAGCCAGAATGTCATATTAATTTTTCATTTCTTTTATATCTGAAAAAATGTTCCAAATTCGTGGCCTATTTAACATTAACCGAAAACAGCCTTAATGCTGAGAAGAAAATACTGCGTCATTTACATCCTGCTGCGTGAAGTATATTTTCACAATTTCCATACAATGTAAAACATTAGAAAATGTAACAGTTTTCATAAGTGCTTCATTATCAATTTCTGAGTCAGAATCGAGTTTCATTGGCTCCGACAACTTAACAATTTCTCGAACTTCAATTGCACAGAAAGATAGTCTCTCATCAAATATAACATAATCGTAAAATCTTAAAATATCCCTTGCATTGTGGAGTGGGATGAGATAAAAAAAATGAGTTTCCTGTCCTATTCAAAACTCACACGATAGGTTACACTTATGACTCACTTGCATCTTTAAAATGTAATAATAGTTTGCACCCTTTCCCGCCGAAATTTGCAAAATGAATTCACGTTCTCTAGGAAGTCTGTATAACCTCCTATTTCTAAGGCTCATCTCACTCATTAAAACTTAAAATTTTATTTACACATAATGCAACTTTTTTTTGAAATATTTTTTAAATCTTTTATTGTAATATAATAAAAAGGATAGTAATTTTTTTTTTTTACTTTATCCCTTTAAGACCCACCCCGCACGATCGTGCGGGTTAAATATTGTTATACGTTTTTGCTTCTGGAATAGTCGTATGTAAGAAAATAGCGAATCAAACGATTAAGCCAGAAAGTGTAAAGTTTGCAGAAAGTGTAAAGTGTTACTTTTTATCAACAGACGATGGTTGTGGTCCATGTTTTACTTTCAGCTGCCAAATCAAGCTTTGTTTTCAAATACAACGAAAACACATCTTCTTTTCATCTGTCGTAAAAAGGTAATTATCAGTATATTTCTATTGCTTAGGTACAAATTTTTGTATTAATGTTTAAATAATTGTAAAATAGAAAGAAAAATTAACTATACTCTATTAATGTTGCTTGTAGGACTCGGAATTTCGCTACCCGCACGATCGTGCGGGTTGAGAGTTACTTGAGTCACTGCAGCTGTAAAGGTAAGTACTTACCATGCGAATTTTCATCAATAATTTTGGTGAAAGCCTGCATAAAAATGAAATATATAGTTATATAATTAATACCAAATTTTCTTAGGGGTCGCCATGGATGAGACCCTTTTCTCTCTCTCTCTCTTTTTTTAAAATTAATGTTCTTTTTCATACATTTGTGGAGGAGTATAGCATTTTTATCCTCTCCACAGATATCTGCATCCGTATCTCCCCTCTCCCCCCCAAAAAATCTGGGTTTTCCAGTGGGAGTTAGTATGATGTGGTTTAAATATATTTTATTTTTTTAAAAGTAATAAAATTTTCTGATACATTTTACTATTTTTCATGGAATACTGTGCTAACTTTTAACCAAAAACATTTTCAGGTGTCTAAAAGGAAAAGAATTCTCACAGAAGAAATTTTGCAATTGTTGAATAAATCAGATTGAACTTACAAGGAGAGAGCATGACTAAGGAAATTCATTTGGGGTCGAGACTTGGTGTAATAGTAGTACTCCAGGAAGTGATTGCTGACAGCCTTCAAAAGCAGTTCGAACCCAACACTGAAGCTGAAAACGACCGTTTTACAGCTCGTACACAAAGGAAAATTAAAAGATTCCTGGACACTCCTACCTGTCTCGACCTGGAAAAAACAATACCAGGGGAAGTACAGGAGTATATTAAAAAGCTTAAGATCAATAAATCTCCTGGATTGGATTTAATTACAAATCGAATCCTTAAAAATCTCCCCCTCAAATTTGTTCTTTTTATTGTCATGCTGTTCAATCTATTGATGGAGAACTGTCATTTCCCTAAGAATTGGAAGACTGCCGTGGCGGTCCCCATACTTAAACCCAAAATTCTGATGATACTCAACCTCAAAATTACCGTCCAATCTCGCTACTCAGAAGCTTGATTAAAGCGTACGAATTTGTTCTTTTGAATCGCCTTAATCAGCACTGCATAGCCAGGAATATTATTATTCCTGAACAGCATGGCTTTGTCACACAGTGCTCCACAGTAACCCAGTTACTAAGAGTTACTGAGTTGATTCATCACGGCTTTCAAAATAACCAGGCCACGGGTATGCTTTTTGTGGACATAGCCAAAGCCTTTGACAAAATTTGGCATGATGGCTTGCTATCCAAGATGATGCAACTTGGGTTTTCGGACCAACTCATCAAAATTATACACTCCTACCTAAACTCCCGTGAATTTAGGGTAAGTGTTGAAAACAGTCTCTCCACCCCACGTCCAATTCTCAGCGGGGTACCACAAGGATCTTTATTAGGGCCCAAGCTCTTTAATCTATACATCAACGACATTCCCAAGACTGTCGGAGTCCACTTAGCGATGTACGCGGACAACACTGCCATTTTTACCCAAAACATTTATAACTGCAATATTATTGAGCGGCTACAAAATTATGTCATTCGACTCGAAACCTGGCTTAACGACTGGAAAATAAAGGTTAATGCATCTAAAAGTGCATGCCTCCTCTTTAGGAGACAGCGGTGCATCGGAAACCTCCCGCATGTCAACATTTTTAATCAGCCTGTCCCCTGGGTTACTGAATATAAGTACCTAGGGTTAATACTTGACACTAAATTAAACTTTGCTAAACACATCCGTTCCGCCCACCAAAAGGCGGCTGGAATGAAATGCACTCTAAATCGTTTGATTTCTCCCAAGAGCAAGCTCGCATTAAGGCAAAAGGTTTTATTATACAAAGCCATTCTTCGCCCCATCATGCTGTATGCTTCTCCCATCTGGGCAGCGGCGGCAGTTACTCACCTGAAAAGATTGCACACATTTCAAAACATTCAACTGCGTAGAGCAGCAAACGCACCTTGGTTTGTCAGGAACGAAGTCTTGCATAAAGATCTTAATGTTCTGCCGCTTCTTGATTTCATCAAAAAACAATCAGAAAATTTCTTCGACCGGTTACTACAGATTTCAAATGAATCTATCCGGGAAATCCCGGCTTACGACAATTCTATTCCTAGCTCTTCTAAGAGACCTAGAGCAGTTCTTAATCACTCGTATCAACACTTCCCAGCTCTGAAAAGGATGAGAATGTCTTGATACGAAATAAAAAACTATGAGCTTTATTGTTATAGTAGTTTTCTTTTGCACGACTTCACTCACTCTAATTATCCCCCCGCGCCATGAAAGTTTTTGATCGCGTTTAGTATGGCAACTCTTCCCCCCTCATGATCTTATTTTAAACTCCTCTACCTGTTCTTACTTTCTTCCAAGTGGTTACTTAAAACTTCCTTTCAATAACCGCACGCAGTTATCTTAGAGGTATCGTGTAACGGACTTAAAAATATTTTTCTCTTAATCCTTGTTATTAAAGAAACCCTTTTCTCTCCTCGTTCCGTCGAGATGCGGCAGACGGTTGAAAGACGGGCTTTGCTGTCATGGAGATGTGACGTCATTTTCTCTTCGTTTTCCTATGAAAGCGAAACAGAAACTAAATCAACTGGGAGAGTGGTTTCCCACCCACCCCTCCACCAGCGTTGTTGCGCTGCATTTAATGTGGACTGCTTTCTAATTTTTATGTACTTCAACAAATTGTTCTCTGTTAAATTTATTCTGATGAGTGGATAATAGAGTTTTCTCTAAGGTTCCACGTAAATGTATAACCGTTGCCGTTACGATAGTAGTACTCCTTTAGGGTGTTCAACCCTCAATTAATTCCGCCGAATGGCCAGTCAGTTCGGAGAAAAAAAGCCTTCGAAATTCATGCTTAGCGCTTTTATACAATTAAATTTCATTTTCCTCCAACGATTTCGTAGCTTCGTTGATATATCGTCAGCTTACTAATCGTGAGGTCTGGGTTCGATTCATCGGTCAATTTTTTTCCCTTTCATTTAATTATTTTTAACATTAAATAAACTTATTTATGAAAGGTTTATTAAATGATATTTTATGTAATTATTTTGCATTTTATAAAGAAAAAAAACTGTATAACAATATAAATATTTATATTAAATTTTATAAATATATTTTTATATTAATAAATAATATTTTTAGTAAACTATATAATAAATGTTAAATGATAATATTCATAAAAAATAGTTATAAACAGTTTTATAATGTGAAATAAGATATACTATAAATAAAATATTACATATAATATAAAATAATTTATAAAGTATATTATTATATTAATTATTTTATAATTAATACAATAAAAACATTTCTTTTTTTATATATTATTAATTTAATTATTTTATAATTTTATAAAACATTTAATAAGTCCTGTTTAAGTAAATTTAAATAATTTTATAAAACATTTAATAAGTCCTTTTCAAATAAATTTAAATAATTTTTAAAAAATAATAATTATTTCAATAATAAATAATAAATTTAATAATAAATTAATAATAAACTTAATAATAAAGTAATAATAATTTTAATAATACTTTTAATAATAAATTAATAATAATTTTAATAATAAATTAATAATACTTTCAATAATAAATTAATAATTTTAATAATAAATTAATAATACTTTCAATAATAAATTAATAATTTTAATAATAAACTAATAATTAAAAATTAATGATTTTAATAATATTTCTTATTAATTAATTTTAATTATTAATTATTTTAATTAAAAAATATTTTAAATATTTTTATTAATAATAATTTTAAATAATTTAAATAATAAATTTATTTAATTGTTTTTACTTTATAAAATACAAAATAATTACATAAAATATAATTTAATATCTGATAAACCCTTCATAAATAAGTTTATTTAATGTTAAAAATAATTAAATGAAATGAAAAAAAAAATTGACCGATGAATCGAACCCAGACCTCACGCATAATATGCTGACGATATATCAACCAAGCTACGAAATCGTTGGAGGAAATTGAAACTTAATTGTATAAAAGCTAAGCATGAATTTCGAAGGCTTTTTTCTCCGAATTGACTGGCCATTCGGCGGAATTACATGGAGGGTTGAACACACTAAAAGAGTACTACTATTACACCAAGTCTCGACCCCAAATGGATTTCCTTAGTCGTGCGCTCTCCTTGTTAGATCAGAACTTAGTGATCTCTTGGAGGATGACAATGCTGCGAACAAAACATATGAATCGCGTGTACTGGAAGGAGAATCAAGTTCAGATGAGGACGATGAAGAAAAACAGGGGAATATTTGAAATAGAAAGACAATTTTGGATCATTCTTTACCATAAAAGTCTCTTAAACACAATCATTACATTGATTTAGCTGTTACAAATTCTTGGTTTCTGTGCAAACAAGATCCAATATCAAATAAAATTGATTGCTTAAAATTTAAGTTAGAGATAGTTGAGGCGTGTTATCAGCCTCTCCACCTACTAACTAAAGTATTTTAACTGATGATAAAGGTAACAGTGTTGTAATTCCTCTCGCAGAAAGATCGAAGCGTTATAATCCACCTGCTATATATGTCGTGGCTTTTACTGGCCATTCTAGGATAAAAGGCTTGACATGTATTGTCATTTTCGATGTGTTGATGACATTTCAAGGCCTCGCAAGTGCAGATTTGAAAACTACGAAAGCAGTACGAAAAACATGTGAAAAATGCAATGATTATTTATACTTGTCAAAAACAAAATAAAAGACTTACAGTAAATAAATAATGAATTAATAAAAGAGTTAATTATACATCAATAATTTCCTTATTTGTAACAAATTTAGTTGAATTAATATTGTTTCTTCTATCAATTTAGAGCTAAAAATGTATAACTCGTAAAATTTCATAGGTGACCTGTTGCACAGATAACGCCTTAAATGTTCCAGGGGAGGAGCGGGAATTTTTTACTTATTTTTCCCAGTGTCTTTGGGGTCCATATAGTATTAATAACCAGAAGAATTTAATATTTAAAGATAGAAGCAATTCGGGTCTTAAAGTGTTGTACACTGCTGGACAATTGCTAAGGACGGATCACAAATTGCTATGTAGCATAACATTAAGCGAGACATGAGGCCTAGTAGGATAAAATATAGTTGCCACACTATTCAGACATTAGAATAAAGAATATTTATTGTTCTGGAAAGTACAAAAGCTGTGAAACAACTGAAAGAAAAAAAAATGTTCATTTGATCTGCGTGCGGAGAAATGGAACAATGCATCTAAAAGTCAGCAGGCACCTTAAAGAAAGGTATCAGTACGGGATATGTCCACCGTGGAGTGTGATGCAACATTCCACACGTCGTACCATACTTTGCACAACATTATCCAGCAGCTGTTGAGGCAATTTATCGCATTCCTCTGTGAGTGCACGGATGAGGGTGTTCTTGTTTGTCGGAGGATAGTTTCGACCAGCAACTTGCCTCCCCAAAGCATCCTACATATTTTCAATGGGGTTTAGATCTGGAGAACGCGCTGACCATACGAGACGTTGAATACCCTCGCTGTCTAGACAATCCTGAACAGCGAGAGTTCGATGACATGTTGCGTTGTCGTCCACAAAAACAAATTTATCACCGACAGCACCACGGAAAAGACAAACATGAGGAAGTAGAACTTCATCAATGTATCATTGGCCCGTCATAGTCCCATTCGCAACCACATGTAGGCACGTGCGGCCATTGATCATGATGCCGGCCCACACCATGATACTGCATGTCGGATATCGGTCCTTTTCCTGGATATTTTCTGGATGATAAGCAGTACCACTCTCGCGCCAGATCAGTAGGCGTCTACAATCCGATGACAGACTGAATCTACTCTCATCTGAGAATAGTACGCATGCCCAGTCCTGTTCAGACCAATTGTGATGCTCACGACACCATTGCAAACGGGCAGTACGGTGCTGTCTGGTCAATGGGACACACACAACAGGTCTGCGTGCGTATATTCCTCCTCCCCTCAAACGTCTGGCAACAGTTTTTCGGGAGATCTGCTTTCCTGAGGCAGCAAGAAACTGATTTGCCACCTGCTGAGCTGTGGTGCGCCTGTTCCTTTTTGCTGATAGGACGATATATCTGTCTTCTGCAGGCGTCGTACTTCTAACACGATCTCCCCCGTGCCGTCTACTACACACATTCCAGTAGTTTTAAATGACTTCCACAGCCGTGAAACAACGCTGTGAGCGATGTCGAACTCCCTGGCAACATCTGTTATTTTTCGCCCTTCTTCGATCTTTCCAATAATTCGGCCACGCATAAAATCATCTATGTGATGTCGGGAAGACATGCCAAAAATTTTAAGTTCGTCTATTAAATCTTTCCTGTAAAACTTTGATTTGAAACAACTGTCCACACGCGTCAAAACCTTTAAAGCTCTTATGAACGCTATCACGTGATGAACAGACGTAAAAAAAAAAAAAAAATTTGCATACTCATACTTCTTCTTACTAATATCTCGCACTTATTCTAATTTTCCACATTTTGCTTCCTTTCATTTTGTGGTTGCTATGGATGATAGTGTTATCCGTCCAGCAGTGTATGTGCTACCTACAAGATTGTGAATATTTTATTTTCAGCTATCCCGAGTTCCATGGCATAATTTTACTCTCGTTAGTGCAATATATTGTACAACTAAATAGTTTTTTAATGTAAAATGCACCTTTTTATATTTGTGGGAAAACGCCCATACTGAAGAAGAGATAAAAACTTATTGACATATCAACAGATTCGCTGTTAAAAAAAAGAAACGAGCCTTACAGTATTTGTATATGGTGTGTAACATCTGACATGTTATCTTAGTAAATACGCAATAGTAACTTATATCCTGAAAAAATGAATTGGGTATGATTGAAAATAATTTTCTATCAAATAATTATCTTTAAAGAAAATTTTATTTAATTAACACAAGGAGTAATGCAATATTTTTTTATCAAAAATAATTATTCTTGATCAATTTGGGGAAGAGCGGAGACAATAGACTTTTAATAACTAAAATACGACACATACTTGTGACTTCAAAGTATTTAAAATCCGTTGAAAAACAGCGTTAATAACATTATCACTGTTAGTTGTCGAAACATTTTGATTTGTGTTCATTTCGAGCTTGAATTCATCATTCAAAAAAAGCTATGAGCGGCTCAGATTTTGACAAACTGAAATTAAAGTTAAAATCACCCTTCAAAATCATGGGAAGCAAGTGATAGTTTTCTTTAAAAGAGCAGAACCACCTTCGGTATATGGTAAAAGTACAAAATGCAGGAAATCTTTAATTTTTTGTACCGTTTGATTTCAAGAAATGTATGCGACCACCGAAGTCACTGTTTGTCCGTTTTCAAATAAGCATTCTGCCGCACATATGTCCCCCAATATCGTTACTAATAATACACAGTCCACTTGTTTGACGATAAGTAATGTTCATATGAGGAGTCAACATGTGCGGACATGTTCATATGAGGAGTTAGCTGCTCTGCGGGGCCCGGTCGTTTAAACTGTACGCAGCAATCGAAGTTAGGTATCGAAACACGTTCGTCACTATCTAACCATGTCTCTGACAACATGAGTAACGAACATTTTTATGAAATAACATCGTCGAAATCTGTTTGATGAGCCCTTTGAGAATTGAGCATAAGGATCGCAAGTTTATCCTGGGTGGAAGTCTAAGACTTGCTGGTATGTGCGAAGTGGATTTAGAGTATCATTGGGAGGATGACCAGAGTATCTAGTTCTTCCGAGTTATAACCTCTTATCTTTAGGATTTTGAGTGACTGTGACGAATTCACTCTTGTCCTTTGTTAATAAAAAAATACTCAAAAAGTAAAGTATACTTATGAAAGTAAAAAATTAAAATTTAAAACTACTAAAATGCCTTAAGTGCTAGAAAAATATCTTCAAAGAGAATGAAAACAAATTTCGATCAGTGGATGGGCGAGGTGAGGCCTGACCAATAGGAATGCAGCTTAGAGCTCAGTCGTTGTAGAAATGAGAGAAACATTGAATGATTTGAAATCAGAAAAACAGTTTTTTAAAAGCTAATAAAAAATAAAATACAGTTTAAAAAAATAGGACAGAACATGTAAATTTAAATTTGACCTGGATAAATAACTTTCCAGGGAAAATTAAAGCTATTTAAAGTAAATTTGAAACTAGCTAGTTCCCGGTAATCGAACCTGAGGCGATTTATTTCAAGTCAGCTACTATGACTATTAGGCTACGAAGGCTCGGGGAGGAGTTAAAGTAAGCTTTTAAGTTGGGTTAGATGAGTGAAATGAATTTAAGAATTTTAATTGAAGAGAGGATCTCTCCCCCGAAAAAGAGAATATTATTGGGTCTGTTAAAATTTGGATTAGGGATATATATATATATATATTAATATCCAAGATTGAAGGATTATTAGAGTTATCAATTTTTTGAAAGAAGTTAGTTGCTAATTTTTTGATAAATTGTCTGATAGATATCATTTTGCTCGCAGATCTGAGGTCCTTATTCCTCATGAACCATCGAGCTTTTAATATTTGTCAGAGAATGATGCTTTGAGAGACTTCAATTTGATTAATATGAATTTTAGCTGCATGTGCCCAGATTGGCGCGGCATACTGGTTAAAACTGGTCTTAGGATTAGTGTGTAGGTAAGCAATTTATTTTCTCTGCTCTAATATAGAGATTCTTGCAATTAAGGGGTAGATTTTACCGACCGATTGGGAATTTAGAGTCAAGTGCTCGAGTACTTGATGGCTACTAGAGCTGTACCCCGATGCGCTGTACACCACCACGCGCTCTCATTGGTCAAATCAAATAGCGCACGCTTACGTCACTTCCTGTTACACATATCCGTCCCTTTTCCCGAAATCACTCCAACAAATATCCAGCAAGCTAGAGGAAAGATGTTACACATCAAAAACTAAATTTAAGCAAGAACAGCTCTTAAATTTTATGGTTGCTAATTCATACAAAGTATACACAGAATTTTTCACTCAGATATGAAAATTTTGATATCAGTCAGAACAATGAAATTAAGTGAAAAATATTTCTTTCAACGTGGGTGGCTGCAAAAACAAATTATATGCAAATTATGAAATGCAACCGCAAATAAATTCAATGGGCCTAGACTTCGACAGTTTGAGTAAAAAATGCAAGAACGCATCCCAGTTACAAAATGTAATTCATGGGTAGGGGACACTTGGATCATAAATTAATATTATTAATGTGTGAGTAAATTATATGAATAAATAATGTAAATTTTTTTAAAAAATGCAGTACTTTTAAGAAATTGTAGCTCTATAAAATACCTATAACATGTTGATCTATTTTAAATATTTAAAGGAATATTCTTCTCATGGTGAGGGGAGGGGTAGGTTTCCCGAAAACATTTTATAATTATAAGGGTTCCGTGAGTCAAAAAAGTTTGAAGACCACTGGTCTACGCCAATGGTCTTCAAACTGTGTTTCAAGGAACCCTTGGGTTCCACGCACGATACCCAGGGTTTCCACGAATCACAATAAGAAATCGAAAGGAGAATTATAAATGCCAATGCAAAATGTGGATTAACGGTCTCCATGAAGATATTATCTGTTTAACCACGCAAGTATATAAAGCTCTTAATAACGAATACATTACTTTTTTAAAATTGTTTTTACATAAACTACTTATAACACATGTTTTAATATACACTGCTGGCCACACAAAATGTAACACCCTGAAGGAAGTATGCAAAGCACGGGAAATTTACATCATGCGTTGTCGGCGATGAGATAAGCAAATCATTAACATTATAGCGCAGACGCACATCATGGGTGACCGTAGCGCCACCCGCAAGGCCCGTACGGCAATTGTTTTTTCGTGTGTTATTTTTTTGCGTAAGCTGTTTACCTATACCTCGTGGAAGACACCGAGCGTCTTTTTACCAATTTTCTTAATTCGACCGAGGAACAATAGTAGCCTATAAGGGTTGCGGATTCTCCTTCAGAGAAATCGGTGAACGTGTAGGACGAAACCAAACAACTGTGATGCGGATCTATCATCGCTGGATGCAGGAGAAAGCGACGGACCGACGGGGCCGATTGCACCCACCTCGTTGCATCACTGCCCGTGATGACAGATGGATTGTGCGCATGGCAGTGATGGATCACGCAGATACATCACGAACCGTAGCACAACAGACTCAGTCTGTTACGCAGCATTCGGCATCCACTTGTACCATTTGATGCCGTTTGCAGCAGAGTAGAATGTCCGCAAGGCATCCATTGTTTCGTTTAATCTTGACTGGAAACCACCGGCGTTTGCGCCGCCAATGGTGCGATGAATGGCGGAAACGGACGACGGAATGAAACTACATTGCTTTTACTGATGAATCCCACTTCTGCCTGCAACATCACGATGGTCGGATTCGAGTTTAGAGACACCGTGGTGAGAGGCTGCTGAACTGTTGCGTTATGCATCGCCACACTGGTCCTACGCTCGGTATGATGGTTTGGGGTGGTATTGGATTTCACTGCCGCACGTCTCTAGTACGCATTGCTATTAGACTGAACAGCCAGCGCTACATCTCTGAGCTGTTGAGTGAGTGAGTGAATATTAACGTCGCACTGTTCAGCTACACGAGGGCTTTTGGCGATGAACCACGTAATTTTGAACTATGGTCAAATGACGTGGGCGACACCTGAGCTGGCACCCCCTCTCCTAACTACCACACCACACCAACGGGAAGACTTTTCAGCTCTCGACAGATTCAGCGTGCATCGCTGTCGTACACGGCGAGTCTTTAGGGGTACTGGGCTCGAACTCGTGACAAAGCCAGCCACGATCCGATTCCTATACCACTCGGCTACCGCGGTCTCCCTCTGAGCTGTTGAACCCCGGGGTCTTCCCATACATTCAGCGCTTGCCATCAGCCATATCTCAACAGGATAATTGCGTGACCATACATTCAAGAGTTCTTTTTTACCCATCAGATTAAATTGCTTCCTTGGCCTGCTTGTTCTTCCGATCTATCGCCAGTCGAAAATGCGTGGTTCATGCTTGCACAACGACTGGCCCGGGATACAACACCCACTGCTACACCAGATCAACTTTGGCAACACGTGAAAGCCGCATGGACTACTGTACTCCGAAAGCCTTTTTGATTCTATGCCGAGGCGTGTGACAGCGGTTTTAGCCAACAACGGTGGCTACACTAACTACTGATTTTGTCATCATTCCCACGTCACAAGAGGCTGTAATTTTAATCGTTTATCTTTGTACAACATGTTATCTGCCAAATAAATTTCGCTGTGAAATCTCTGGTCCTACTTGGTGTTGCTTTTTATGTGGACAGCAGTGTAGTTTAAATATTATTTTAAGATATATTCTTTTAAGCTTTCACGCGAGATGAGGTCCCCCCAAACATTTTATAGTTCTAAGGCTTCTTTGAGTGGTAAAAGTTTGAAGACTACTAGTCTACGCCAATGACTTACTCGGACAAGCACGCATTCATACATTTATAGAAGTTAATATGGAAATAAAAGATACACACAATAAATAAAAGCATATAGCTGTAATGAAATTTTTTCTTATTTTTTAGAGCACAAAAATTTTACTATCACGTTTGGCTCAATGACATGAAATGTAACAAATTTGTGATGTTACGATTTACTATACACTTATTTTATAATCGGTGGGTGCTAATTTTATGAAAGTGAAATTAATCAATCGTAATGCTTAAATTTTGCCGTCATGTCAGTATTTAAATTGAAACTTAAAGGGGAGTAACATAATTTCTAAAGTGTACACATCAGAATATTTTTTGTGAATTTGAATTATGTGTGTGTGTATATTGTTCATTTATCTAAACTTATATTACTAGATGTAGAATTTACAATGAATTCTACGTATTGTTTCTTTAAACAGCTCCCTGTCTAGATAGGTCAGATGACCTAATAGCTTGAATTGTCCCAGGATGTTCTAAGGCAAAAGTGTCAAACACAAAGGCTGACTGGGGCCAAATAAACAAGGTTTAACTTAAGGTGGACCGCAAAGAGAAAATCAAAATTCATAGAAACGTATAGACTTATTTCGAATACATTATAATAAACATATATAAAAGAACAAGAAAATTTAATACGTACGTCCTGACACTTGACATCTCATCTCAGCTACTATCTTTCCTATTTCGGGAGAACTTTTGAAATGTTATTATATATTATTGGTTGTCAATATATTGACCGGGTCGCGAGTTTTACACCTCCGTTGTAAAGACTTGGCTTGCAAAGCTGTTTTGATTGGTAAAAAAAGAGGGTACTGCTGTGGTTGATGGAACTGGTTTTCTCCTTGAACGGGAAAAAGATTGGAACGGAGAGAGACGGGGCGAACAAGGTGTCTGTAATCAGTGCCTTCTCTAGCAGATTTGCCGCCCCGGACAAAAATTAAAAATGCCGCCCCTTCTCTAAAGCAAAAAATTATAATTAAAAAAGAGAAATTGTTCACACACATATATTAACACCTATAAAACTTGAATAATTCTTTCGAACAAACAGGCAGCATATATATATATATATATATATATATATATATATATATTATCCAAAAATATATACAAATAGCTATAAAACCTAAGTATAACTAGTCAAGGTAGCAAATAATGAGGTTGATTCACAGACATTGAGACGCCTAGACGAAATCACGTGACGAGGATAGCAACATATCCCCGCGTTTTGAATCAGTGTGTAAATTTCGTATGCTTGATATGTTTACTTCTTGTGTGTGAAGCTTATTTTTGAAATTTTATTTATTTTTATTATATTTTTGCATTATCCTTGTTTAATAATTAGGTATGAAGTATTTTTCGTAATTTTTTAGCATAATTTTTGTTTCAGTTTAGTATATTTGTCATTAGGTATTAGTGTGCAAAGCCGGTAGCTTCTTGCAGTGTTTGTTTATATATTTATTAATAGTTCTAGATTATTTTTAGCACCCTAATAATAAGTCCTTTGTTTTCATGTAGTTTATTATGTTTATTTACGCACGAAAATGATTTACAGTATAGAATTGAGACCATTGAATTTGGAAAAACTTCTCATATGTGTACAATTACTTATTGGTACATATAGTGTATCACTCCTCATAAATTCATACAATAGTGTAATTTATTAGAAACATGCAGATATGAAATGGTCCCATTTTGAAATGTTAATGTTTATACCTTTCATTCTCTGATTCCCTTAGTAAATACCAGCTACAAATATTTAATGTTTTTAGAAATACTATCTCTATAATTTCTCATAGAAGAGTATGGAACATTCAGAAACAGAAAATGCAAGTAAATATAATTTTGGAAATGAATTTATAATAAAATTTGTCAATGACATGGATATATTTTTGTTTATTTAAAAATTTTCATACCTATTTCTAATGTTTAACAAGAGATTTATACTTTTTGAGAGCAGAGTGTATAAAATAATAGTTGGTTAATAATGAAAGTTTTTGATTAATAATTAGGAATTCTTCTGTGATGGAAATGAAATTGTTTTTAACATCATTTAAAGGTTTGGGATATCTGAAATAATCTCATTATAAACAAACATTTGATATGTTTTATAGTTTGACTTCCTTTGTAATTATTACCCTTCAAAAGGTTTGAATTTTTTAGAAATGCCTGTCTCCAACATTCAGAAAGAAATGAACTTGACTTTTTAAAAATAAATTAAGAAACATGCTTAAAGAAATAGGCTTTTTAATAAAATTATTTTTAAGTAGAACAAATTAAATTGTTTTCATGAAAATTTCTCATATAATGAAGCAGAAAATTCTTATCGGACAGTTTTATTCAATAATCATACTCATTTTAATATGCATTATTTATTGACACTTAATTTTAACATTACATGAATACATACTATAAGTAAATAAAGCAGACTTTATCAATGTAACACTATACTATAAGGACAAATAGTGAACAAATAGAGGATCTAACTGACTAACTAACCAGATTAAATGAAATATCCTAAGAATTTTAAAATTTCAGATCTTAAATCTATACAATCAACTTTCTGAATTTACATAAAACAAATTAGAATACTTAAATCATGCAACTTATAGAAAGAAGTTTCGAATAAAAAAAACAAATACACATATAAAATGGCAGTGTAACTATTTTTTGTAAAATATCTCGATACAATTTTTTTCATGTCCAATACAATTTCAAGTACAATAAACCTTTGTATAACATTTGTTTATTATACCTGTAAAATTACATATTAAATACTAAAGCTTATATTTATTTTTAAACCACTTTAATTTTCCTTTCATTAATTTTTATTTTTATTAATAAATCTTTACATTGCATATACTACATCAAAATAAAATTGACAAAGGAGAGATTTTCTTTATTTTTAATTTCACACTATATATATATAATTACAAAATTCCTACAATCTGTTCCTTTAAAATATACGAAGCATTATCTTCTGTTTTAATGGGAATATTTGATTTTTGCAATGAACATACCAACACTTAATGCATACCTATTTCTACCAGTTATTGTATGTATAGTGTTAAATATACTTCAGTTCATCTAAAATTAAACTTATTTGGATTAATGTATTGACATGTTATTTTGTTATCACTGATTATGCATCTTAAGTATCCTTTTATACATAATTATATTTATATTTAAAAAAAATTGAAAATGAAACAGCATTAAGAAAATAGATTCAGAATTCTTGCTCTGAAGTTTCATGTTTGAAAATATATTAACTTCAAATATAAAATTAGTTACTTCAAAGTTTGTCTAAGAAATGTTAAATCAGTACTCGTACCATTCCAAAATTTGGAACATACATATTAAACTGCCAACTAATTTCGCCAATCAAAAAGACATCCGAATTTTAAAAAAAATTATATCACTATAATTACTGTGTTCAAGCAGGATCATGAACAGTTTCTACTATTGGTTGTATATCGTAGCATTTGGCGGTTTTATGATTTTAAGAAATTAGAGTCTATATTATAATATACAAGTGTTCCAAATTTGACCTCTCAATACACGTCACACAAAAATATCAGTGATTTTGGACAATTAACCCATTAAAAATAATTTTGAAATTTTTCTGAAATTACCTTTTTTTTTTTTTTTTTTACTGAATTTTGCATTAATGTAGATTATTGCGAACAGCAATTTGTCAAGTTATTCCTTTAAGGGTAAATAGAGAAATGAAATTTCGAATACTTCTATTGCTTTTAGAAAGTAAATATCCTACAAAATCAAATGTTTATATGTAAAATCATATTTGGTTTCATGATCTTAATTATTGATAAATATCATAGAACTGATCTAAGAACACTTCTTGGGTCAATATTTGTAAATAACTCAATACAACAAATTTATTCAGGACTTAAATTTATAAGCAGGATATAGTATCAATACAAATGAACCTTTTAAACTTTAATACTTATGTAAAAATTAAAATCCAGAGTATTCTTATGCTTAATACATTTCAGCTGGGGTTGCATTGATTTCTTCAATAAACTGTATTATACTTTAATAATATGTGTATAGTCTATATGTAAAACTTATCATCAAAATTAATGAATTTTACAGTTTGATAACCTTTCTGCAAATACCAATAAATGTTATCCATAGTAAAAAAAATTGTACATATCTGTGTGACAAATTTATACCAGTCAAATTCTGAAAAACAGATGTTGTCTTAAGAAATCCCTATACTACATAATAAATACATACACCACACAAATATTTTATAATTTTTATTTTTTTGTGTAAAAGAATTATGAATTCAAAAATGACATTATTTTGACCATGCAGGAGAGAACAGGACTTTTATATTCAATATATATGCACACCAATTCATCTTCCATAATATACACAATTTAATTAAAAAATTTTAATGTCTTAATTTTTTACCACATTCAGAATGAAATTCTCGATAAATAATATCTTTTTACTAAAATGGTACTGCGAATAAAGGCTTTAAAAATGTTGCATATAATTTTTTTTACTTATAACTTTACAAAAGGTAAATGGTAATTTGCATTTCTAATGTTTGAACAGGGTTTTTAATTTATCTTCAAGTATAAACAAAATTGAGCCTGTAGTAAATTAAGTTATTTTTTCATTTCTGTAGTGAATGCTTTTCGAAATTTGTTTCCCAAAAGAATAAAATTATATAGTAATACATATTTGTCTATATATATATATATATATATATATATATATATAATACATTATATATATATACATATTTGTCTCTGTAAATATAATACATTATATATAGAGAGAGACAAAAACTTGTTTTAATATATGACATGTAGGGTTACATATTAGACTCTTGTGTTTTTATTTTAGATAATTTAATACAGAAATATCTATTAACTACTCTGAAGATGAGTAAAATAATTAAAATTTAAGTTAACTGAATATATTTTATCTTTTTAGGTATGTTCTCTATATAATTTAATTTAAAATAAACAAAAAATATTTACATTCTTGTAGATATCTATCCAAAATCCTTTTAGCAGAAGTTTCTTTTGTGAACACAAAAATAGTATAGGAATGGAGCTGGCGACGATTTCTAAAAATGTTTGGTATTGAAAACAAGATTATTCAAAGTGGTCAGAGCATAATAAGCGAGAAGATGGTTTAAAATCCTTACGCTTCATCACGTTAACTAAACACTCGAATTTTTTTACCGGGGTATTAAAAACAGATTTTTTCCTATACAATTATCTGATCTTTTACTGTAATCGAGTTATAATGTAAAAGAGCAAGAGCAAAATAGTTATTAGGTTAGAATTAATAACTATTTAAGGTTAGAATTAAGCGGGAGACAAACCAAAACATATTCACGAGCTCTCCTCATCACGTGATCATGACGTCACATGAATCAAAACTCCTGGCCTTAGGAACCAAGATTGCAGGTTTAAACAAGTTTTAGGGCTAACCATCCTTCACCTGTAATTTGCCTATACACTGAGCCAAAAGGAAAGGAATGAAAAATATTATGAGAAATTTAAATATTACAAATAAAATACGTTATACCATTAAAACATAACGATAAAATTATAGCCTGCTAATATTTATTAGTATATATTTAACATCAATGCCAAAACAGTAGATAGTAAGACTTACTTCGTCTGTATAGCAATATGTTATGTTTCCCGCCTAATACAACTAGAGTAATAGCAGTACCACATAAAAGTAAAGTTAGTTTTCTGATAGAATAATATAAAGTCTATATATATATATATACATATATATATATGTATATATGTACTTTTAAAAACCATAAATATTGATATAAAATTTATAGGAAGTAAAGGATTATATGAATATTTAAAAAAAATACAATGTTATTAATTTATTAAACATGGGGCACCTTCTATTGAATAATTGCATAATTAATTGAAAATACTAATATCAAAACTTATTGTCTATAATAGTTAATACATATTGTAATTTTACTGAGAACTATTAGAAATATAACCGTAAAGAAAGTTAGCACGATATCCATGTTCAATACATTGTTTAATAAAGTTATTAAAATTTAAATATATGTTAGATTTATCGCTAAGTAATACATTATTACGATAAATATAGTTAAAAATAATATTTCTATTTATAGATACAGATAAACTTGAATTCCAGTAAGGCACATTAAGAATGTTAAAATTAAAGGCATATCTTTTATCATAAATATTACGATGTAATTTAGAATCCTTAATATACAATGATACATCTAAGTAATTAGTTTTAATTGGGTTATGATTAATTTTAACTAAGTTTAAGTAATCCAGTTAAAAATTAATATTGAGGGATTAAAATTATTATTTTTACCAAAAATAATTAAATGATCAATATATCTAAAAATGTAATATTCATTATTAATAATATAATTATATTCATAAAAGTGTAAATATAAGTTAGTCAAACTATTGCTAGCTGGGCCTCCTTGAGTCAAGCCACCTTTACTTTGTTTATAAAATGAATCATTAAAATTAATATAACTTTCTTTTAAGACTAAATCTATGAGAGTTTTAAATTTATTAAAATTAAGATTAAGATTATAATTACTGTGATTTTCTAAAATTACTTTAATAATATCATTGGTATCAATGGAATTGAGAAGATCTTCAAAGTCATAACTATGAACTGAATAAATATTTTTATTTTTTAAATTCTATAATATCTTTACTATTTTTAATTATAGCTTTATTATATTGCTTATTAATAAAGTTTTGTATAATATTATGCAGTAATTTGCTTGCAGTAGTAATATATGTTTTAAAACTATTTGTCACTGTTCTAAATTTAACAGGACTTTTATGGAATTTTGGTGTTAAAAATGTATATGGAAACTTAATTTTAGGAATGCAAAAACCCAATTTTTTATAAATAGCAATAATACGATTACTGATTTCATTATGAGACAAATCCAATTTTTTAAAAGATTCATTATTTAAAAAGTGTTCATTAAGCATTTTATAATAAAAATACTTACAAATCACAGCATAGTTTCTAGTCACTTTGTTTATGTAAACTATGATAAAATTCTTTTGTAATTCATCAATTTTCTGTTTTATATCTTTATAAGTAAATTCATATTGAAAATGGTAGTTAAATATATATATATAATTTTATGTCTCAAAAAATACAAAAAAATTCGAAATTAAGAACATAATAATTACTTGTTATTATTTAAACCTAGTAAAATGTAAAGGAAGGAATAGCGCTTTTCAGCAAGCCAATTTTTTCGATATAAAGTCTACTCTGATGGTAAGAATCACAAGCGCTTACTTTACCTTATAGTAACTAAACACGAAACTAAAATAAAATATCTCCTGTGGCTCCCTATCTACCAAAAACTCTTATTACTCCTGTCCTCTTATGGATAGCTGACTCCGGAAAAGGTATGGGTACAAAGAATGTCCTTTGCATTGTGATCCGACACCTGGATGAGGAGAAAGTTACTTGTGAAAGATATGCAAACATATCAATTTCATCATTTAACATATACTCCTACCTCGAAAACTTCAAGTTTCAACATAAAAGATAACTGATATTAAGCATACAACCATACAGAGTACAAAATAAGGAAATAAGATACATTTAATGAAATAACAAATTCACACAATAATATTCAGAAAATACATAACATTTTTTTGTAACAAAAAAAAATGTTTTTTTTTTTCAAATTCGATTCAAATGTCACCCTGAAAATTTCCCGCCCAGGGCAGGGGTCCGTTTTATCCGCTCCTAGAGCCACCCTTGCTGTAATACACTCAAGTCCATAAATTAAGGATGATTCAGAATCACACAGAAATTGAACTCTAAAATAAAAATTTCACCTGTAGAATTATCACACACATCTTGAAGAAGAATATGCAAATTACAGGAAACCACCAGATGGCGCGGATAGTACGTCACAATGACGAGAGTGTAAGAGAGGGGTATATAAGGAATGGTGGCAAAGAAGTAAAATTGTTCACAAGCGCTTTAAAAGCCTTTCAGTGCAATAACCGCATAGTTATGGCACAAAAGAAGCATTTGGATGATTTTTTAGGTGGTAGAATTATTGGATGACTGGAATGTGGACGTACCCAGCTGGAAGTATCCGAGGAACTTGGAATCGCCCAGAGTGTCATCTCCAGGCTTTAGCAACGATTCCAAAATGATGGTACTGTGAGTAAATGTTACAGCACAGGTAACCCCCGAGTTACAACGCCGAATGAGGACCGGTATTTAACAGTTACTGCCAAAAGAAACGGACGGAGCACAGCATCAGACTTGTCTCGTCAGCTCTCTTCAGCTACCGGTACGACAGTTTCAAGGCAGACCGTGTACAGACGCTTAGGGCACATTGTTCTATATGCTCGTAGGCCTGTCAGATGTGTTCCACTTACCGCAACTCACTGTCGCCTGCGATTAACCTGGAGTAGAGAGCATGCATTGTGGACACCACAACAGTGGTATTGTGTGAAGTTTTCCGATGTGTCCAGGTTTAGTTTGCAATCTGATTCTCGCCTGAGTTTAATATGGAGAGCGCCAGGTACCCGTTACCACCAAGAGAACACCATTGAACGACACCGTTACGGTGGTGTAGGATGGCTCGCGTTTGAGGAGGAATTATTATTGGTTCCAGAACTGACCTGCATGTTCAGAGTGTAACGATGATAGGCCACATCTATCGGGATGTCATTCTGGAACAACATGTACGTTTTTTTCGGGGCACCATGGGTGATGAATTCCTGTTAATGGATGACAACGCCCGTCCTCACCGTGCAAACATTGTAGACGAATGCCTTCAATCGGAGGATATCACCCGTATGGATTGGCCAGAATACTCACCGGACTTAATTCAATAGAGCATGTGTGGGATATGCTTGGCCGACGAATTGCAGCCCGTCAACCCCCTCCCACCTGTCTACCGGAACTTCGGAGGGCATTACTTGATGAGTGGTGTAATATTCCCCAAGATCAGATTGATAATTTGATAATCAGCGTGCGTAGGCGTGGTAAGGCCTGTATTGCATCGTCCGGGAGACATACTCCGTATTAACCATCATACCAACCATGTTATACTGTTTTTTTTGTAAATATGTTCTTTTTTGAAATTTGCTCCAGGGAGTAAAAATCGCAGTTTTTATTAATTATGTCAAACATATAGCATCTTTTTTGCTCTTTACCTTTTGTTTAATAAATAGACTTTACAAATAAGTCAAATTTATTTTTCTTCTGTCTCTTTGCCTGAACTTCATTATCCTTAATTTATGGACATGAGTGTAGATTCCTAAGATTCTGTCTTGTATACTTGTAAATTGTGTGTAAATTGAGTTGTGTTTTAAAGTAATAATAATAAGCGATAAAAAAAAACCGGGGAATGATATTCATGTTTTAATTAATACATGTCATTGTAACAATGTCAACATAAAACATAGTTAAAGAAAGTTTTGGAAGGAATTCTAAACATCAGAATTGAGCCAACTTCTTATTGATTGATTGGTTTGTTTTATACAATTGTATCTCTTAAATAAAATATTCAATTCATCATAAATTTAGAGCATTTTGTTCTCTATGTACTATTTTAAAATGTGTGCATTACACTTCTTTTTATAAAAAAATTATGTTAAGAGAGTTCGAATGGTATGAATAAATAATAATAAACCATTCAGATATTTCAAAAGAGATTTTACTTCAAAAGAGAAATGAATCGTTTTAAAGCAGCTCTTCAAACGAAATTCAGGAAATGTGCCTTAGTTTTAAAGGCAGATATTCCGGAAGCGATTGAAATGTTTAAAAATGTAAGGCTGATATAAGATAAGCATTAGGTAATTTAAAGCACACTTTTTAAACCGATTGAACAAGAGGGGAAAAAAACAACTCACGGTTATATATATATATATATATATAATCCGTTCAAAGGGTACATTCGAAAAAAATAGAAGTTGACTATGTACTTTAATTTTAGATAAATATGAACTCTATCAGGGTTTTGTACACAAAGAAGAAGGCCACGAGTTTCGTTGGAGAGTCGATTTGGATTTCATTAACAGTTGATTCGCACCTTGGGGTGGCCGCGATAGCCTAGTGGCCAAAGTCACGGATTCGTGGCTGGCATGTCATCAGTTCGAGTGAGTGAGTTTGTGAATATTATCATGGTACTATTCAGCTATACGAGGGCTTTTGGTGAAGTAACTCGAAATTTTCAATCATGGTCAAGTGACGAGGATGACACCTAAGCTGCCCCTCCCTCCTAATTTCCTGAGGGCTGCGGTGCCCCAGTGGTGAAGGAATCGGATCATGGCAGGCATGTCATGAGTTCGAGCCCAGTACCACTAAAGACCCGCCGTGTAAGGCAGTGATGCACGTTAAATCTGTCGAGAGCTCAAACGTCCTCTCGTTGGCGTGGTAGTTAGGAGAGGGGGCTGCCAGCTCAGGTGTCGTCCTCGTCACTTGACCATGGTTCAAAATTACGTGGTCCGTCGCCAAAAGCCCTCGTGTAGCTGAACGATGTGACGTTAATATTCACTCACTCTCCTAACTTCCACACCACGCCAACGGGAGAGCATTTGAACTTCGACATTTAACGTGCGTGGGCCCCTCTGCACAGCGGGGTTTCACCGGTTCGAGTCTAGTGTCATTGAAGACCCACCGTGCAGAGGAGGCTGTTGTACGTTAAACATGTAGAGGTTCAAACGTCCTCCTATTGGTGTGATGTGGAAGTTAGGAGAGAGGGGTGTCAGAGCTCAGGTGTCGTCCTCTTCACTTGATCATGGCTCAAAATTACGACCGTTGCCAATAGCCCTCTTGCTGCTTTATAATGCCACACAAATATAACTCTCACTCTCGCAGCTTTACCGTGCGACGTTACTATAAAGCTGAATTCACACCAAGGCTGTCGGCGTCGAGTGTTGAGCGTCTAGCCAATAGCCTTGGTGTGAATTCAGCTTTACTCTCATTCTCTCTCGACAGTTTAGATCAGTGTTCTTCAAGCTTTTTCGACTTACGGAACCCGTTCTACATGAATGTATCTTAAAATATTTAAAGTTGATCAACATGTTTTTGGTACTTCAGGTAAAAACAATATAAAAAATATTGTTGCTGATATTAAAAAGATGTAATATAATTTTAATATAATTTACTCTCTCTCTCTCTCGTAATATTAATTTGTGAACCATGCACTATATTTAGTAACTTGGATTTATTTTTGCATTTTCTCACACAAACTCTCGAAGTCAAGGTCTATCGAAAATTTCTGCATTTGAATTTCGTGTTCTTTTAATTTCTTTTCCTAGCCACTCATCCGTTGAGAAATATTTTTCAATTAAATACATTTTTCTGAAGGGCATTAAAATTTTTATAGCTCTGGGAGAAATCCTGTGCATTTTGCATGTCTTTGCAAACTAAAATCTAGTAGCTGTTTTTGCTTTAATTTAAGTTGTAACGTTTTGAATTTGTTGATATATAATGATAAGTTGTTCCCTCTCCTTTATTACAGATGTTTTTTTTCCACAAATGAAAGAAAGATACATTTTCCAATCGAAAACTATTTTATGCAAAACATTGAGCTAACGAGTATAAAATTTCATGGAACCCGAGATAGCAAACAAAATGTTCACAACCTAAAAGGTAGTACGTATAAAAAAACGCGCGCGTTTTAATATTCTTTTATTATATTATAACAAAAGTTTAAAAAGGTCTGAAAGATAAAGTTGGCTATACATAAATAAATTTTTCAGTTTTAATGAATTGGATGGGTTTTACATACTTGTAATTATACAAACCGTATAGAAATAATAATTTTGCATACATATTTATAAGTTTCTTTTAGGTTTATTTATTGTGACTCGTGGTACCCCTGATTATGCCTTGTGGAATCCCAGGGTTCGATAGAACACAGTTTGAAAGCCATGATACTTCTAAAGTCTTTCTGTCATTCTTATTTTTTAAATAATTATATTAAGAATGGAAACTAATACGATATTGCGGTAAGATTTAAAAAACAAGCAATTTATTAAAACCAATTTCTTTCAGAAATAATGTACTAGTAGGAATAAAATAGCCTTATAGAAACAATTTTAAAAAGTTGAATAAATAGCAATAACTAAATAGAGTTTTGAATAAATTTGTGGTTAAAACTTTCAATTCAGCAAAAGTTATTGCAGTTTAAGAGCAACATTAAACTTGGCTATTATAAATTCATTGTTTATCCTAATTGCGGCAATAAAAGAAACTGAAATAAAAAGTATATATATGCAGATAAGGTTGATGTCCTGAAACTGAGTAATGAAATATAAGAAATTATTTTCTTATATAGAATAGAGAAATTCTCAAAATTATCGATAATTACGTTAACAATCGGGCGTAGTCTTACTTTACAGAATATTTCTAAGCTTTTGATTGTTTCAAACATCGAGACCATTTTGGGCGTAATCTAAAATACATTCATTATAAATTAATAGGTAAGAGCTTTGGAAAAACAAGTTTAAAATTTAGTTTATTTAAAACCTATTAAATTCATTGAACTGAAAATATTTCTCTTATAAAATGAGATTTGTTATTGTTTATCAATTCCATTCGTTGCTTTTGTTATACATTAAAAGTGTTTTCTGAAAAGTATTCAACATAATTACGTTAGCATGAAAATTAAAAAATCAGTTATGATAGTCAAAATTTCATCTTTTTTTCCCCCAATGGCCAGGGTTACAGAAGACCACTGCACCACAAGGGGGTAGGAACAGAAACAAAAACAGACAAAATAAACAAAGTAAGGGGAAAAAATAAATAAAAATGGCGGAAAAAGTCTATGAACCCAATAAGTTCTAGCTTGCCAATAAAGGTCGCACAAAGAGGAGCCCTTTAGGGCTGGGCAGCGGCGAATGTGGTCAGCATCCATGTCTACCCGAAAATCGCAAAGTGTGCAGGTAGGGACAGGAATTCTATTTAGATGTTTCAGGAGATAGTCGCGTCCAGTGGTCAAACGAAACTCAGCAACTGCTTTACGTCTTGGCAGTGGCGTAACGGAGAACTTTTGGGCCTCCCTGCAAAGTCAGGTTTGGGGCCCCCATGTTGAATTTTACAAAGGGTAGGCACTTGCGTCAGTCAGGCTTTGGGCCCCTTTAGAACCCTGGGCCGCCCGCGATGCGGGGGTGCACGTTACGCCACTGCGTCTTGGCCACATGGGAAGATCCCTAAGATTGGTCCACCAGATCTTATCGGAATTTCTCTCAGTGCATCGTCTTGAAGAGAGATCATTCAACTTTTTCTTAATGTTGAAATTCATCTTATCACATGAAATTGAGTATTTGCATTACTGTTTTGAAATGAAATCAAAATTGATTTGGGAAGATCTGCTTTAGTGTAAACATGTGAACATTGTGTGTGTGAAGTTCGACTATGTTTTAAAATTCTAAATATCAATTTCTTTCTTTTTTTTTATGCATCAGTAATATCTTACAATTCCTTATTTGCCATGAGGGAGAGATTGTATTTCGTATATACATAGTACAATAGAGAGATATATGTAGCACGTATGCTCCATTTGAATGTAGCTTTATGTATAGTTCAGTTCATTGAAATAGAAATTCAAAAATATAAATTAAATTACGTTGGAAATAATGAAATAAAAAACATGCGACATATTTAATAGAAAATATTAAGAATGCAACGGAAAACTTGATCACTCGGAGAGCAAAATCGTTGTTGGAAGAAAGCCAAATCGTTTGTCGAAAAATACACAATGAAAAAAGAAAATATATTTTGACTTTGTCACTGTATTTATGCTAGATTTTGATTTTTTTCAATAGTCTCAAAGAATTCCACTCATAAGCACATTATGGCCCTTGAAGCCCAGCGGGTCATGTTTACGAACTCATAGCCGATGCTATTTCTCTCGAGTCATTGGGGTGGTCAAGGGGACGGACTCGTGGCTGACGTGTCATGAGTTTGAGCCTAGTACCGTTGAAGACCCGCCTTGTAGGGTATCGATGCCCATTCAATTTGTCGAGAGCTTAAATGTCCTCCCGTTGGTGTGGTAGTCAGAAGAGAGAAGTGCCAACTCAGGAGTCATCCCCGTCACTTGACCATGGTTCAAAATAACGAGCTCCGTCACTCACTCGAGTCAATGATTTAAGTCCTGATGCCACTAAAACCCGTGGTGATGAACGACTTTTCATGGCACACCATGTTCAAAGTTCTCATGCTGGCGTAGAGGGAAAGTTTGGAATAAGTAAGTAGATGTTATATTTACGTCACACTATAAAGCTGCATGAGGCTATTGGGGACGAACCTCGTAATTTTGAACCATGGTCAAGTGGAGGGTTGACACCTGATTCGGTAGCCCCTCTTCTAACTTCAACATCACCCCAACGGGATGGAGTTTGAGCCTCTATATATTTAGCGTGCATCGGCTTCCTCTGCACGGCGGGTCTTCAGCGGCACTAGGCTCGAACTCATGACATGCCAGCAACGAATCCGTGACCTTGAGCACTAGACTACCGCAGCAGGGGCGGCTCTAGGGTCGGACAAACCGGACCTCAGCCCAGGTGGCATTTAGATCGAATTTAAAAATATTTTTTCTTTTGTTACACAAAATTTGGTATATTTTGTGAAATATCATTGGGTGTTAATTTAGTATTGCGTTTAACGGTATCTTATTTCCTTAATTTGTACTCTGTATGTTTAAAGTCAGTTTTGTTTTATGTAGAAACTTGTAAGTCTCGAGGCGGGAGTATATGTTAAATCATGAAATTTGATATGCTTACCCATCTTTCACTCGTACTTTTCTCGCCGTCCCAGAGCGGGGTCACTGCGGACATTTTTCCCCCCATACGATGTCCGGTGTCAGCTATCCAAAAAAGAACAGGGATAATAAGAGTTTTTGGTAGATAAAGAGCCACAGGAGTCGCTTTTTATTTTAGTCTTATTATAAATAAAAATAAACACTTGTGATCCCCACCATCAGTAGACTGTTTTTCGAAGAAATTCGACTGCTGAAATGGGCGATTCCTTCTCTTACATTTTACTCGTCTGAAATAATAACAAGTAACTACGTTCTTAATTCTGAATTATTTTGTATTTTTATGACTTAAAAAAATAATATATATATATATATATATATATATATATATATATATATATATATATATATATATATACATATATATATATTATAATAAAATAAAAGTGAAAAGTTCTAAGACCTACAATGCCAAAGATGGAAGAAATTGGAGTTCATGAGACGCAACAGATGTACATACAAAAAAGTCTTTCGACTAAACTGGAGACCTATTATGATTTCTAAAGCTGTCCCTGAATTAGCCCAGCGATTTCGGGTTAGCAATGCTTTATGGATCCACCTTCCCCGTACAGCAGAAATTTTCGACATAGAAAAAAGGAATATATATATATATGTAATAATTCCCTCTAGCATACTTTTAATTAGCTCTTTTAATAATATTCAAATAATCTTTTAATTATTTGGTTCTACACTAACACCCTGATTTTAATCTTAATCGAGTACTCTTATTGCATCATAAATCCCTTTCCCGCCCTTTGTAACCAATCAGAGCTCTTATTACAAGCATGTCACGTGGTCTTCAACGTCAGGTATAAAAGCCAATGTCTCTGGAAACCTTCTCTCTGCCCTCTTCGATCATTTCTCTGTGGTCATCTAGCGGCTGCAGCGCGCTCTATGTGTCTCTTTGTCTGTGTTGTGTCGTCCATGTTTGCTTCTTGTATCTGTAATGCCGTCCTTACTGGATCTTTAAGAGTTCCTGGATGTGAATAAAAAGGAATTTCGATTTCCATGAGTTCCTCTTCAATACTATCGTATTAGACCATGCTCCACGCGTAACATAGAAAATCACACCACCGGCCACGCCCAACCTTTGGTTCTCCATTATTTAATCAACCACTCGCCACGTCTTAAAGTATATTTACCACTCGACGGAATTGTTCCAGAGGCATTTCATATATATATAAATATATATATATATAAATATATGTATATATATATATATATATATATATATATATATATATATATATATGTATATAAATATATATATATATATATATATATATATATATATATATATATATATATATATATATATATTTATACAGAGTGTTTTATTTCCAGGGATAGAAGTTTAAGTTCGCATTACTTTCCAAGATGGCGACCAATTTAACAGCTGTCAAGTGATTTATTCTCAGTTTGGTTTGGCAATTCATCATGAATAGACTCACGCCTGAACAACGCTTTCAAATTGTGCAATTTTATTTCGAAAATAATGGTCGATTTTCATAAGCGAATTTTGTTTAGCGATGAAGCGCACTTCTGGTTGAATGGCTACGTCAACAAACAAAACTGCCGCATTTGGAGTGAAGCTAACCCACAAGTGTATGTCAAAACACCGTTACATCCAGAAAAACTGTTTGGTGCGCTTTACGGGCTGGTGGAATCCTTCTTCAAAAATGATGAAGGCCACAACGTTACAGTCAATGGTGATCGGTATAGAGCCATGATTACTAACTTTTTCATTCCTGAATTGAACAATCATGATGTCCAGGAGCTGTGGTTCCAACAAGACGGCGCAACATGTCACACAGCTCGTGCCACAATCGATTTATTGAAAGACACGTTTGGTGACCGCCTAATTTCACGTTTTGGACCTGTGAATTGGCCTCCAAGATCTTGTGATTTAACACCGCTAGACTATTTTCTGTGGGGCTATGTAAAGTCATTGGTCTATGCGGATAAGCCACAAACGCTTGACCATTTGGAAGACAACATTCGCCGTGTTATTGCCGATATACGGCCACAAATGTTGGAAAAAGTCATCGAAAATTGGACGTCCAGATTGGACTACATCCGAGCCAGCCGTGGCAGTCCTATGCCATAAATCATATTTAAAATGTAATGCCACAAGATTATCTTTCGAATAAAAAATTCATGTCAATCGAATAAAACATCGTTGTTTTATTGCAATTTAAAGTTCTATACCTCTCAAAAAAACACCCTTTTATATATATATATATATATATATATATATATATATATATATATATATATATATATATATATATATATATATATATATATATATATATATATATAAATATATAAATATATATATATAAATATAAATATATATATATGTGGGAGACAACAAGGGGTCCAAGACGTTTGTCTTTCTTCTATTTTATTTAACATTAAACAAAAATTAATTAAAAAGGTAGCTATTTTAACAGATAAGTTTGACGATGATATGCAGAAGGTAACGCCTGCTCGCGCACCTCTCTCGTTCTCTCCGCTGCTTCTCTCTTCAAAGTTTTGGTTCTACTTTTACTAGTTCAAAAGTTTCCACAGTTTCAGTTCTCATAGTTTCAGTTTTTGTTTCACTTAGCTGAGCCTGCGCACGAAGACTGCTTGGCTTTGGCTGCATGCCACAACGGCCAGCCTGACTGTCCGCTGTCCGCAGCGGTACGTCCCTTTTTTCCTTTTTCATCGAGACCAGAGGAGAATCTGAAACATACAAAAAAGACGGAACAGACAAGGACTATACGACAAATACATAGAGATTTAACATATAATTTTTCTGAACTAGACAGTTTCTCCATCATGTAAAGGCACCTCTTCGACATCCGGAAGGTTCCACAGGAAAACACATTGTGTTTCACAGGCATAAGAACGTCTTTTTTAATAAGTTGATCTTTGGTTGAACGCATCGATATTTTCCTCTGTAGAGTTCTGGACGTCTGTTCAAAACGATTTCTCTTTTTTCTTCGTTTCCACTGCCAGGGCTGGAAGATTTTCAGGAGCAACGCAAACCGTCGATATTTACTCTTCATAGGTGAAGGGGTGTTGAAGTTCACGGAACTCGTTTTCATGGCACCATTGGCTTTCTTACACAATACTATATCAGAACATTTTTCTCTTATAATACTCAATTTTAACTTAGTACTTTTAATTTTATTACATTTATAATCCTTAATTAGAGAACTCAAATCATTTCTAGTATTAAAGTCTTTAACATGTGGCAAATCATAACTAGAGTTTTCTATCACATTTGAAACAGAAACATTTGGAAAAGAAACACCAGAATCTGCACTCAAAGAGGATCCACTTTCACTCAATAAAACATCGCTCTTTGCGTGGCCTAGTTTCTTTATTTCAGAATATACACTGGGATGTATAATAAATTCTTCGGTCAAGGTCGGTGATATTGCCGTTCGAACACTTAGACCGGGAGAGTGTTGATCAAGAGAAATATTTATGGGTTTAACTTCTACCATTCGCTGTTCGCCAAAACATGAACTTAATGTTATGATTTCTTCGGAAGGTGTTTGCACTCTAATTAGTAAGGAATTTAAAACTGGGATCTGGCAACCTGAATCGATCAAGGCTGTTACGGACTGATTTTCCACAAAAATGTTTACGTATTGTAGTTGTGCAAATTCATCGCTATTTTGTTTTTCGCTCTCGACTTTCAAAGTATTCACGTTTATTCTATTATGGATGTGGGATTCTCTAGGCTTAAAACGCTTCTCACAGTCTCTTGCGCAATGAGATGAATCACCGCATATAAAGCAATTTTTATTTTCTCTTTCAAGATTTTGGGGATAGTTCTCTTTAATCTTTGGTTTAAAGTTTTGTGATCTATTTTTAAAGGGGTCTTGGGTATATCCATAAGTAATAGGAATTTCTTTATGTGATCCGCTTCTAGATGAAATATAAATATCGCACTCTTTAGCTAAATCAATAGGCCTGAACCAATCTTCTGCTTCTTGAATGCCAATATGGGTTGCGGTTTCCTTATTTAAAGTTTCGAACTGTTTCTCTTCGATTTTAGCTGCAGGATTTAAACTTAATGCTTTATTTTTAGCCCTTTGAAGTTCGACTTCTTTTTCTAACTGTGCTAACTGTAGTTTTGCGAGCTCAATTTTCTGTTTTTCTAAAGTTACCTCTCTTTCGTTTCGCGATACTCTCTCATCTATACAGTTTTGAATTAAAGTTTTAACGAAATCTGGATCACTTTCAAATGTACTACTGTTCTCAATTTTAGTCTTTAGTTTAGCTATGGTGTCCGTACTCTCCACAGTACCGTCTAGATCCTCAACAACTCTTATGAGATCCTCTTTAAGAGCGTTTTTATACATTTTAGAAAAATATGGAAAGTTCCTACCTTTTTTTTCTAGCTCCCTTGTTGCTCGCACGTCTGATGTATCCAATAATTGAAGAAAAATTTCGATTCCACTGATTTCACCTCTTCGCAGGTAATATAGTTGAAATTGTTCGAATTGACATCTCTTCGCAGGTTATATGTGAGTGGTTCCAACCTCTACACAGGCGGAACGAAGTTTCCGAAAAATGGCGGCGCGTCTCCTCCACGGACGGCTTTTGTTCACGTTCCAAACTTTGATCAAAATCGAAATTTTTTTTTCAATCCCGGCCTGTACACAGGCGGAGTATTCATGCTGAGTTCAAACCTCTACACAGGTTGAACGAAGTTTCCGAAAAATGGCGGAGCGTCTCCTTCACGGACGCTTTTGTTCATTGTCCAGACTTTGGTTCAAAATCGAAATTTTATCGATCGCGGCCGAGCCCCCATAATTTGTGGGAGACAACAAGGGGTCCAAGACGTTTGTCTTTCTTCTATTTTATTTAACATTAAACAAAAATTAACTAAAAAGGTAGCTATTTTAACAGATAAGTTTGACGATGATATGCAGAAGGTAACGCCTGCTCGCGCACCTCTCTCGTTCTCTCCGCTGCTTCTCTCTTCAAAGTTTTGGTTCTACTTTTACTAGTTCAAAAGTTTCCACAGTTTCAGTTCTCATAGTTTCAGTTTTTGTTTCACTTAGCTGCGCCTGCGCGCGAAGACTGCTTGGCTTTGGCTGCATGCCACATATATATATATATATATATATACATATATATATAAATATATATAAAAGATATATATATATATATATATATATATATATATATATTTATATTTATATATATATTTTATATATATATTTATATTTATATATATATTTATATATATATATATTTATATATATATATTTATATTTATATATATTTTATATATATATATATTTATATATATATATATATATATATATATATATATATATATATTTATATATATATATATATATGTGAGAACCCCCTTGGTTCCACCCTGGACACTAAGATTAACTTGAGGCAAAGAATGACCAGACGCCATTTGTATAATAACAAATTATATTTATTCAATAGATTCAATTAGAAACCTTCTAATTACAAATATTAAACATTATATCTACGTCAAAGGAATTTACCTTTACTATTAAATTAAATTACAAAATATGAAATTAGTCAAGTACTAAGCTCAATATCGAACGGGTTTACCGGAATAGGAGGTCCAAGAAATACACGCAACTTGAATTATTATTATTCGTTAAAATTTAACTAATTTTATTATATATTAACTTTTGTGGTCAGATATACTAAGTTATAATCCATCACCTGGCTGTAATGTCGTTCTTTCCAGGTAGATCAATCTTTCTAAGGCTACTTCGCTGAATAATAACAGCAATACTCTAATCTCGCAATCCACTTCGGCACTACGGCTCATGGCTCAATCGCCTTCTAAAAACTAACTTACAACGCTCTCCTAAATGACCTTAATTTATTTGAATATCCCATTTTCTTCTTCCAGAGCTGATTGGAATTATACGCGAATTTACAATCCCCAAAGATGCCTAAAAGTATTAGTGGAAAAGTGCCGTAAAGATTCGTCACATATATATTAATAATATTTTTATTGTGCTGCATTTTGTTCGCAAGAATTATTCAAGTTTTATAAGTGTGTATCTATGTAAAAAATTTATCTTTTTTAATTATAATTTTTTTTTGCTTTGGAGAGCGGGGTGGCAAAACTGCTAAAGTCGGCCCTGACCGCAACCACGTGGAAACTTTGAGAGAGTTGTCAACTCAGGTGTCGTCTCATTGAATTGTAGTCCTCGTCCTTGATCAAAGTCAGAACTATAAGATGTCATTCAAAGAGTAAAGAAACATTATTAAACTGTCACTGTAAATATTTCTTATAGTACATTTAAAAGAATACATAAAAATTGTGACTTCCATATTTTTAATAACGTAGAACATTATTTGTGATTGCTTGTGAGCACAATTTTATGTTATAGCTTAAATTTACATTACCATGTGTGATTGGATGAAAGCTATTCATGATTTTCTAAGCAGATTGTTTCTTTCGGTTAAGAAGACATTAAAAATAAAAGAAATTTCATTCAGTTAAAAAAAATTCATTTTGATCTTGCTTCAGGAATTGGTTTATTTATACTTAAAAGTTTATCTGTCTATTTTTTCTATTGTAAAATTAGGAAATCACAAATGGATTAATTAAATTAATATATCACTGTATATAGTTGGTATGTCCCGAATCAAATCCAAAGAAAATGTCACTTTTTTTTCAATTCCTATTACTAGTTAACACTCTCCCAAATATATATATATATATATATATATATAACATATCTCCCAATATATATATATATATATATATATATATATATATATATATATATATGTATATATATATATATATATATATGTATATATATATATGTATATACAGTATATGTATATACAGTACGATAATCCGAACAATATCGGACCGACCCCTGTTCGGATTACGTGATTGTTCGGATTAGCCGAAGTAACAGCGAAATCACTATTTGAACTGGGAGTACGGGTTATGTTGTACAATTTTTCATACTAAACATTAGTGTTCTGTTCTGTAGTTTATTCCATTTTAAAATTTGTACCATAACTTGATGTACAGTGCGTGAATATTAAATAAAGAACTGTTTTGAATTAAGGTTTATACTGTTTTATATTGAAATATTCACCGATTTTTTCGTACTTAAAATTATAAATTTTTTTCCGCGGAGCCGTTCGGATTAACCGGATGTTCGGATTAGCCGTGTTCGGATTAGCGGGACTGTACTGTATATATATGTATATATCTTGTGTTCAAATTTTCAATTGTTAATAAAATACTTTTTATTCATCCACTCAAGTTCAAATACACTTTTTTAAACTTGCAGTGGATGACACTTGATGTTAATACATTTTTTCAAATATAAATTCATGAATTAATTTAAAAAATGAATAAATAGCAACAAATAAAAATAATAGTCCTACACCATATATAGAAAGTAAACTCGTTCCTTGTGTCCCTGTAACGGAATGGATAGCACGTTGCACTTCTAATCCAAAGGTCGTGGTTTCGAATCCCACCTGGGATCGAATAATTTCTTAGAATATGATTTATGAATAAATAAATAGCAAAAAAGAAAAAAAAATAGTCCAACAGCTTATATAGAAAGGAAAATCGATTTCTAATTTGCCACTTAATGTTGTTATTCTGTCATATGTGTATACATGTTTATATGAATTGTAATTATTTAATAAAAATTAACTGAAATAAAATTTTTCTTTATTGACCTAAGTAGGAATTGGCTTAAAAATTTTTTTGTATTACTTGTGTGTTTTCATTTATCTAGTGATACACGCTGGAGAGGTAATGGTGTTATTGTTGTAATGGTTGTTATTGTGTTAGTTCCGGTTGTATTCTCCGAAAAACTTGAATTTCGGATGATATGTCAACTGGCTACATGTGATGACCCTCGTCCGTGTATAGGCCTATCACCATGTACCTGCATTATTCCGTCAGCCAAAGAAGGGCAGCTGGTTCATCCCGTTTGTGCGATTGTAAGTCATGCACATTTTTTTTTGGTTTAGGTTACTGTTTATACGAGTTTTCGACAACATATGCTATGCACTGTTTATTTTTAAGATCATAGGCAGGGGCATAGGTACCGCCGTATCAATGACACGGGGCCCCCAAGCTACAGGAGTCCCAACAAGTATAATTAGTTCCACTAACAGGTTTCCCTTATCTAAAATATGGTCCCGAAGGAATTTTGATACAGGGCCCCCTCAGAGCTAGCTACGTGGGTGGTCATAGGTGAGGCCTACATTTGTATACAGGTCCGGGACCTTCTTTTACATAGGGGTCTAGAAGTCTCTTTTAGAAGTCTTAAGACGTCCCTGAGGCTGACCCTTTTAGATGATGAATTAGATGTTATAAATAAAAGAGATTTGAATTATGAGTAGACATCAATCTAGTAAGTTATTACATATATATACACTCATTGCCATAAAAATGTGCACACCAAGAAATAAGTATGTGATTGTAACGAAACTTGACGTAAAGATACACGCCGGGTAGATATGCAAATGATTAGAAAGGCAGCGTGATTGCGCATTGCGGAACGCCACTAGAAGGCGCTGAACTTTATTCTCCTTGGAGTATAAAACAGGTAAGTAGAGCTTGTTTGAGTGTACTTTCTTTCTTTGCAAAGGAATCGCTGAGGTCGAACGTCATCGAAACGCCGCCATCGAAGACAATATGAGTTGCTGTCAGAGTTCCAAAGGGGAAGAATCATAGGGAAGATGGAAGCTGGGTGGTCAGTTCGTCGAGAAGCTCTTAAGCCGTTCTGATTTGGTTGTGAGAAGGTGTTGGAATCAGTGGAGAAAAGATACGTCATTTAGAAGACGACCAGGCTCAGGACGCCCTCGACAGACCAGTCGTCGAGAAGCCCGTCCCATCATGCGACACGCACGCATAGAGCCAACTGCCTCATTGGCCACTGTCTAGATACAGGCAGCACCTTCACTACGGATCTCAGTGTCTCCCCGAACCATCGCTAGACGCCTGGCTGAAGAAAATCTGGTATCGCGGTGCCCATTAAGTGTGCTGTCAATGACACCCACCTACCGACGCCCCCGTTTGGAGTCGTGTTGCGCACGATGGAATTGGGCTGAAACGGAAGGAAACCAGGTCGTTTTCGGCGACAAATTTAGATTCAGTTTGAGCAGTGATTATAATCGTGTTCGTGTGTGGAGGTCCCGTGATGAACGCCTCAATCCCCTGCCATCACTTTACAGCGACGCACCACTCCCACAGATGGTTTGGTTGTATTGGGTACCATTGCTTATGATACACGCCCCCCCCCAATATTGCTCCATGGCACAATGATAGCCCGGTGGTACGTCCATGACATCCTTCAGCCACATGTGTTGCCACTCATAGCATGGCTCCTAGGAGCCATTTTTCAGCAAGACAATGCTCGGTCACTCACAGAAAGGACGTCACAATACTTCCACCCTTCCCTGGCTTGCTAAATCCCCAGATTTGTCTCCAATCGAGCATATATAAGATAATTTGGGAAGGCAAGTTGGACAGCCTATGATTTTGGTCAAACTAGAGGCGAGTTTACAGCATCTGTGGAACGAGATGTCTCAGGACATCATACGGAGCTTGCATGCCTCAATGCCCACTCGTATTGCATCGTGCATTCGCGCTAGAGGGGTCCAACAGAGTATTATAACTCCCGTTCATTTGTACTTTTTCTGCAATAAATAATCTTTTTTCTTTGATTTTCTAATCACTTACTTATATCAAAATAGTACTGACAAATGTAAAATTTCGTTTCATTTTGACGACTTTTTCTTGGTGGGCAAAAAGAAAAAAGAAAGAAAAGTCAAGAAAAAAAGATCAAACAGTTGTTGAGTAGGCTCATTTGATTTACGCCGTTAAAGTGACTTAACGGACTACCAATCACAAAGTGAAAGATCTTACAATCAAACAATTCCTGTAGAACCGGATGAGAACTTTCACTCATAACTACAATCTCTATTCTTTAGCTTCACAACTTGATTTTTTTCATTCTACTTGGTTTATCTTTGGATAAAAACATTTTTGAATCTATCAGGGGAAAAATGAAGAGCGTTGTTAGGGTTATTTTTGGATCTTAACTTATTAAGGTAAAGAAAATGGCATTTTTTGGTCATGGATTTAAATTTTTAAAGATTTTATTCAAGTTAAACACTATTATTTTAATTGGTTTCTTTTTTTCTTTTTTATTCTTGCCCGAACTGTCCTACGGGCTCCTTTTTTGTTGTTAAATTCTTGCTTTATATATATATATATATATATATATATATATATATATATATATATATATATATATATATATATATATATATATATACATATAAACATAAAGCGAAGAATAATAGCCGAGTGAATAAGATTATTTATCAAAATGTTAACCACATACAAAAGAAAGAAGAATTTCTTAAGTTTGATGGGATTCAAATCACACTATTTTTCATATAATTATCCCCAATTTTTATTTTCAGTATCTCATAATATTGTGATCTTACAATCTAACTTTCCAAAGTGACTTCAATAAGAGTACAATAAAATTTTTATCTCCATGGATCTATTTTTTTGCATTAAATAAATTACAATTACTCATCTATGGAAATGCAATGAATTAAAACGAAAAAGAAAAAAGAAAGAGAAAAGAAAGGAAGAATCGTCATAAGTAAATTAAAAGTTAAGAGAGAAATTTTTAAAAAATGTAATGAACTGAGTAAACAGGTATGAAGCAAGCAAGATGTTAAAATACAGGACATGGATATCATTTTTATAGCCGTTCTGTGAAAATTTGAAATATTTAGAAGCTAATTTTTTTTAAGCGTAGTTCTTCAAAGGTTCAACAACCCTGGGTAGGCCTTGGCTTTCTCCAGAAGTCTTCTCCTGGCATCTATACTTTTGGCAACAGTTTTCCAGTTTTTGACCTGTAAAATATTAAAATCTTTTTCGACACAATCAATGCATCTTAGTGGGGGTCTGGTCCAAGGTCTATTTCCCATGGGCTTTGCCAGAAAGATTTTCTCGCAGCAACGATCTTCATGCATTCTAGCCAGATGACCAACCTATTTAAACCTCTGCAATTTGACAAATTTTACAATATCAGGTTGTTTGTAAATTTTGTAGAGTTCAAAGTTAGATCTTCTTCTCCATGATCCATTCACTTATATCTCACCAAAAATGCAACGTACGATCTTTCACTCGAAAATTCCCAAAGCTTTCTCATCACGTAAAGTCAATGCTCAAGGCTGATGCCTAAGTCAGGACAGACCTTATAAGATTTTGTAAAGAAGCAATTTAGTTATTAATTTGAGGAAGCTGTATTTTTTAAATAACGCTTCAGGGCATAAAAATATATATTTGCAATAATGATCCTTTTATATAAGTGTAGTTCAAACAGCCTTTTTACAGAAAATCGAAATAATCTGCACCTTTTTAAATTCCATTATTTTCCAACTAATTTTAGGACTTTAATGAAAAAAAGCAAAATTATTTGAATTCAATAGGATGAAAGTATAAACATTATTTAATTAGAAAGAGAGAGAGAGAGAGAAAAGCCAAACTATCTTTGTGTGCTTCGCCTAACACTTTAATGTGAAAAGGAAAAGCATAGAATTCTTTTTTCTTCATCATTTTAGCACATTTACTCTTAAGATTGTTTATATTTAAAAATTCTCAATGTGTTTAGGTACCTTATTTTGTGAAAAGAAAACTATGATCAATGAGATCAATATTTCTCAGTTAAGTGGCAGAGTGAGAAAATTAAACAACATCTGAAATCAACATTGAACACAGTGGCGTAGCTACCAATGGGCTAGGACAATGATACTTAACCTGCGGGCCGCATGTGTCCCGGTCATGGCCCATTGAACTAAGAAATTCAATTATTACAGCACAATGTACTAAAAATTTAGCAGGAAATTCTATCAATCAAGCAATCAAATCTATCAATTTGTTTTTTATATTTATCAATACTAGAATGTAAGCAAGAGGCCTGGTCATAGATGAAAGGAAATGGAATTTATCCCATACCCCAGTAAAAAATTCATAAAAATAAATATTTTTGTGTGTGTATTTGATAGAAAAGTGAATATATTATTGAAATAAAAGCCAAAAATGAGTTATAATATTTTGATCAATTTTTTTATCAATGTTACTTTGGTCTTATAGCGTGTTTTTTCCAATATCCGCATGAAATAACTGTCATGTGTATGCCGCCCGCGAGAAATACCTATCATGTGTTTGCGGCTCGGTGGGAAAAAAGGTTGAGTACCGCTGGGCTAGGCGGTGCGTTGCACCGGGGCCCTTAAGCCCAAGGTGCCCTCGGACCCTGATCACCAAGCAAGCCGAACTTGCGATAATTTCTCTCGCGTTTAAGATATAAATATAAAAGGTTGCAACATAACTATAATCAGGGCAATTAAGTTGAAAGTAATTTCGAACTTTTGTAGGAAATTCCTCTAAATTCTTTCCTTTGTTTGTATAGTGTTGCGAACTTTACTTACTCAAAGTTTATATTATTTTTCAATTTTTTAATTTTTCTGTTACTCGAGAATAAACTTCAAGTTCCAAGAAAAATTCTGCTATACATCTTAAAAAACCTACACAAGAATCTATTTCTTCTTGGTCATTTTATTTTTAATAACAATATTATTCATAATGAGCTATTTTCCTGTTTCAGTGTTTCGCAATCTACGTGTATCTCCAACAGACTGATGTAATTTTGTCCCCCTTCATATGTTCTATCCCCCAGGGATGTTTTTTAAAAAGTAATTGTAGTAATATTGTATTATTTTCTTGCTCATGCATATTTTTTGTATCATTTCTTGTCTATCACGTGTCTAATAGAATTTGGGTAATCACTAAAGTTCACACTAGAATACATATACATACATGTAAGTAGTATGTAGCTTTGCTTTTCTATGTTCTGCAATGCACGATAAAGGGCTGATGTTACAATAGCTTTGCGCATTTAAAATACTAATACTTTTTACTTTTTTGCTTGATAAAGCCCAACTAAGATATGGCTCTGATTTCTTTTTTTTTTTTTTACACCAGGGTCTTTGGATATCTAGCTACGCCACCGATTGTCGAGGACGTTTGAAAACAGTTTTTGAATGAATTAGCTGGTTTTTGCTGTTTTTATAGTTTTTTTACAAATGATCGGCCAAAATATGCGCCATTAACTGAAATAACGCTTTTCACAGTTCAGCAGTTCTAGGAGTGAGAAATAAATAAGAGATAAATGACATATAATAGGGTGAATCACGGTTATAAAGAGGAAACAATATTATTAAGGTATCCGACTATACGTTTGGAGCCGTGATTTTGCAAAATTGTATAAATGGATAATATTTATGATATTTAGTGTCACTTGGATTAGAAAACGTATATAAAATTGTTTTAAGAATATTATTTCTGTAAAAAATTATTTGAGTACAATATTTTGCCAAAAAATGAACATAGAATGACCCATTTTCAAAATATTTTTTTTTTGTGAAAAATGTTTCCATTATGATAATATTTTGCCTGTATAAGCTCAGACTTCTGTACAGAGGCTCAACTATAATTTTTGAAATATATAACTTAGAAGTGGGTTTATATCCATGTTTTACAACAACAGAGGAGAGAAATTTTAAGAAAGAAACGCCGATAATTATTTCAATTGGCGGTAACTCTGAAAATAATGTGATTTTTTCAAAAATCCTAGTTCAAATTCTCTGGAGAAGTCTTTACTTTATATTAGCAACATATTATTATTATAGAAGCATTTTTTATAAAAGGAGAACTTTTTGAAAAAAAAGTTATTCTAAGTTAAGTTTTCGCCAAAATATTGTATTTAAATAATTTTTTTTGTCATAATTGCCCTTTCAGAAATAATATACATAATATCATAATGTAAGTGACACTAAATATCATGAAAATTATCCATTTACGCGTTTTTTTTTAAATCACAGTTTCGAACGTAGTCGGATACTTTAAGCGATTCCTACCTTTGAGGAAAAGATTTTCCAAGGTATAGAGATTAGGAAAAAAATTACGAGAAAAAAATTTCAAAATTTACTATTGTCATAACGGAGATGAATTTTTGAAAAATTGGAAAAAGGACTTAATTTTGGTTAGATGATTTTAGACTCAAAATAAAATTATTTTTCTGCTATATAAATAGCCCCCAAAAAAAAAAAAAAAACCTCGATGATTATTGATAAATGAGTAGTGAATAGTACAATGTACATTGCAACATTTCATAACACCTCAGCTCTCTCTCTCTCTCCCCGTTCTGTCGAATCAGTCCTATCCAAGTTTCTTTCCCTTTTCTGATTTATTATGCACTGCAATTCCGACAGTAGGTTTTTTTTCAAGTTAATTCTAAAGAAGCAATTAAATGCACCTGGTGTGTTTTTTCTTGAAACATGATTTATTCTCTCATCGCAATAAATGTTAAATAGTATTAAAATAACTATAGACTTTTTACCATAAAAAAAGCTCAAATACCTATACTAAGTTCCCCTTGTGGCAGTACTTAACATAAAAATGTATTTATTTATTTAATTTATCTTTCACCTTCATCGATGTACCACATAACATCTTTTCCGCAAAGGTAGGCATTAAAATTCTGAAAAAAAAAAGAAAAAAAAATTGGTTCCATTCCAATATATTATCGGAAACAATTCAAATGATTAGACAAGTTCAAAGTTGCAAGAATTTTTTCTGGCTAATGAATTAATTCGATAGCATTTTTGAAAAAATAAGCGTTTTGTGATTCTTTTAAGGTATCCGCTACGTTCGGAACCGTGATTTTAAAAAAGCGCATAAATGGATAATTTTCATGATATTTAGTGTCACTTAGATTAGAAGACATGTATAAAATTGTTTTAAGGACAGTTTGACAAAAAAAATTATTTAAATACAATATTTTGGCAAAAAATTAACTTAGAATAATCTTTTTTAAAAATGTTCTCCTTTTGTGTGAAAAATACTCTTCTATCATTTTAATGTTTTTTCTGTATATAGCTCAGACCTCTTGATAGAGGCTCAAGTAGAATTTTTGAAAAATCCACATTATTTTCAGAGCTACCACCAATTGAAATAATTATCAGCGTTTTTTTCTTAAAATTGCTCCCCTCTGTTGTCGTAAAATATGAATAAACCCACTTCTAAGCTATATATTTCAAAAATTTTAGTTGAGCCTCTGTAGAGAGGTCTGAGCTATATGCAAACGAAATATTAATATACTAGAGGTATTTTTCACAAAAGGAGAATATTTTGAAAAAAAAAATTATTCTAAGTTAATTTTATGCCAAAATATTGTATTTAAATAAATTTTTTTTGGTCAAAATGCCCTTAAAACAATTTTATACATGTATTCTAATCTAAGTGACACTAAATATCATGAAAATTATCCATTTATGCGCTTTTGCAAAATCACGGTTCCGAACGTAGTCGGATACCTTAAGTCGTTGATAACCGAATTAAAACAGAATGTGTCCATTATGCTACTAAACTTTAAAGAGTTGAGTTAACTTAGAGTTGGATTTTCATACAGTTATATATATATATACAGACATAACAGAAAGTAGTATGTATGTGTATGAGAATATTCCTCCCTTTTTGAATTACTTTTATGTTATCGCATTGCTGCCTTTAGAAGATGCCAATTTTATCAACTGAAAGTAAGCCGCAATAACAATCGTACACTGAGCCACGCATAAGATTAAGACAGAATTAACTATTTTGAAGGGGAAAACCAAACACTTAAAAACCGGTGTGGGCATTAAGTCGATCGCGATCGACCGGTGGACCGCCAAAACATTTTGGGGTGACCGCCTTTACTAAGACCTAATAATCATAGAATTTAAGCCACCATTGATTCTAAGCAGTGCCCCAATTTTTCAACAAGATTTTTAGAAAATCGAAAAATATTCTAAAATGGTTTATCGATATCCAATTTTACGAAATTTTAAAGGAAAACTAATAATGAGTAAATAATTAGTTAATTTATAGTATTGTAAATACATGTATGAATCTGTAATTGCTTTAAATACCCCATCCAAAAAAATTTTGCTTTCAAATCTAAGCCACACCCGATTTTCAATAGCATTAACATTTGGAAAAAAGTGCGGCTTAGATTCGAGTAAATACGGTATTTTAAAAAATACGGGAAAAAAATTGTATCATAAGAGAAAATTTCGTTGAATAGAGAGAGAAAATGCGCCACGCTATTTGGAGGTTATTTTACAAAGAAAATCGTAAAATGTTCTCGGTTCCAGGAAAGAGTTCACTAATAGAGAAATTCGGAAAATAGAGGTTCGTAAAATAGAAATCTGTCTGTATTGTATACTTTCTTTTAGCTCACTACACCTACGCTCCTGGGTGGACCGCAACCACTTGAAAAAATTAGAAGTAGCTTGTACCCTGGAAAAGTCTGCCCACCCCTGCTTTGAACTTACTGTGTGTGTGTGCGGAAATCATTTCATTGTTATAACAATTCAAATAAAGTGCTTTGTATTCAATTATCAGTTGCTTTTAGTTTGCTAAGATAATCAGTGTTGGAGTTACCTTCATTATGCAGAAATTATATTAACAGTAATAAAAATAAAACAAAACAAAAAATGTCCCGAAAAAAGACTCAATTCGACTAAGACCTAAATCGCATTTCATTGCTTTTTTTTTATCACGCTCAGAAATTAATTAAAAAATTCCTCTCATCACACACATATAATACTCGGTCAGATAAATTTAACTATAAGTACGCGGAGAATTTCGACAATTGTAGTATTGAAATGCCAGACATTTTGTAAAAAAAAAAAAAAATCCGGTGCCAGCCGTACATAACAAGAACATGAAAGAAAATCCATCTTATCTGACAATAGCCTGATGGTTGGTAACCCTATCCAAAGAAAACCCCTTTACTCTGACCTGCCAGAGAAATAAAAAAAATCCTCTTGGGGTACATCGAGTATGCAGAGGAAGTTTTTCGCCTCTACATCTATAACAAAAGAAAGGAGAAATCAACAATACGTGTTGTCCCAGTCGTTCACTAGATGGAGCCTGCGTCGCAGCGCAAATTCAATCAAGAAATGCTGCGTGAGCTCTGCAGGAGAATCAGATGATCTCAGGATTTTGGTAGAGGAAGATGTTAGGTGAAGGGGTTTTTGTTCAACCGGACTGAAGTCGCCGGGCGCTGGTTAAGGAGGCTGGTTCTGTTATTCGCGAAACTTTTTCATTTCTTATTGTTGTGTTTCAAAATCATGTAGAAAAATTGAACTTTCTGGTCAAATGATTTTTATTGGAACTTCTGGAAAGACCCTATGGGGGTCTATTTTATGTTTGCATTTTTTATGACATTTCTATCAACGAGTGATCAACAAATTTCGTGAAGTTTTAAAAATGACTATTTTAAGCAGCTTGGCGATTGGACTTCTTTTTTGCCTTGTGCAACCTAACAGCGGTTATTATCAAGGTAAGATTGCATTTTTTATTACATATTTATATAAAATAGATTTAAGCACATGAAATGAATTCAAAATTGGCTAATTATTGATGTATTTTTAGAAAATAATTAGTGAGGTAAAATAATTTTGATTGTACACAAACTTTAGTTAATCAAAAATACTTGCATATTTAATCTAATGTGAGATAATATTTCATTTTTTTTATTAATGATATATTAAACTAAAGATTTATTTTCACTGAGCTTTATCAAAATAATAAATTAATTCACCATAAAACTGCTACTAAATAAATTATTTGAACGGGGGTCATTTTATGTTCCCGAGATCCCAAAGCTCTCAATGAAATTTTTCACTACACATTTATTCGATTAAATTCGATATATTTAGAATAAAAATAAGTTAAAAACTTAACATATATATATATATATATATATATATATTTGATATGAATTTTTTTAAAATTCTAATATCTATATTATAAAATTACTTTGGCTGTCAAATGTTTCCCTCTTTTATGAACGGAGTTGGATATCGGATGTTTCCAAGGTCATTTTGCGGGAAATTTTTGTAACAGTCTTGATTTAGTTAATGCTACATATGTTCTTTGTAGCAGAAACAATTCAGCTACTTACTTATTCATATGTGTAATTGAAATTAATAAAATAACATAGTTTGACACATTTCTTAACACTGTTTATATACAAAAACGAATTTGAAAATGAACTAAGTTCTTGAACTTATATATATATATATATATATATATATATAAAGTAAAGCGAGTTCAAAGACTTTTTTTTTTAACAAATAGATCGCATAAAAAATTTATAATATTCAGTTTTTTAAAAATAATCTTTGGTCTTGTGATTTTTTTATGACTTATAAAAGTAAATTCCTTAATTTTTAGAATGGTTTTTATTATTGACAAATAATCGGAGTGAGAAAATTTGATTTTGCTTGAAAGCACATGAAAGTTTCGAACGGGAATATTGAATACAGATTTATCTCTTGATTTTTTTGGTTGCAATAACCATGAGCAAAAGCATGCTCAAAGTCGCTGATTAAATTTTTGATTATCTAGTGTTTTTAATGCTGAAAAAACAGTTAGTTGGGGGATATTAAAATTTCCGTTATTCACGTAATCTGTGAATAAAGAGTTATGGATTAATAAGTTTGGAGGTTGAAATCGTTTAGTTATATTTTTAAGTCATACAATGTGTCACGTACTTCATCCTTCAAAAAACTCAAATATATGTACAATCAATTGAAACATAATCTGTAAAAAAAGTCCGAGTTAAGTCATTTACGAAATTTTGTGAAGTAGTAAAGATTTGTAATACATTATAGAATAATTACGTTCGCTGGATTCGATTTTAAATAAATCATAATTTGCCATTTAATTTTCAACTCCTGGAGGAAATTAAGTGAAAAAATATGCTTCTAACTTGATATCAAGGCACCAAATTACACTTTAAAACTTAAAAATTTAATAATATTGCAAGACTTATCTGCAAGATATTTAAGTTCCGGAAACAATTTCCTCAGGTCTTCAACTCAATTAAACTTCAGGGTCTTAGATATTATTTATCGAACTGCTTATCCTAACAAAGAAAATGCTGTTTAATTATGTATTAATCTTATAAGAATACATTTAGAGAGATCATTGAGGCAAAGTTTAAGTAGCTAAAAATAACTTGAAATCAAACGTTCAGTTTACGAAATAGCACAAAAAAATGAGGATTTAATAACCAACGATTACTTTCTGCTCATCTTTTAGAAGTCCATTTAAAATATTTACCCTCAGAAATATTAATACAGTGATAAAATCTACTCTTAAACTAAAATAAATCTTGTCGAAACCGGTTCTAAACTACATTTCACTCTCACCTTTACTAGTTGCTCTCTAAATTCAACCTGTTGTAACCTTAAAAAATAAGTTGCAATGGGAATATATATATATACCTGTGTATAAAGTCGACCCAAAATGGAAGAACTGAAACCAATTTTTGGCTGTTAAATCCTTTCTGTTTATTTTCAAAATGGCGAATATCAGGTTCTTTGTACAGTTCTTATATTTAGTTAAAATAATATCAAACTATAATGCGTTAATATCAAACTATGATGCGTAAAAATTAATGAAACGTTCAGATTTACACATTACCAGCGGCAAGAAATACCCTGGATTCTTCTCATTAAAACCCCATGGTTAGTTTCAAAGCATTCACATAAGAATTGGCCTTTAGAATCAACTTGTCAACGACAAGCTATAATAAGGATCCGTGAGATGCTTTGAGTAGGGGAAAAGCGAAGATGTGAGGATTGATGAAGTCTGCGGATGAAAGTTTGGCAGTAATTCCTAGTCCCAATCCAGGATAATCACTAAGGATGAGAAGAGGGGGAGAAGAATGAAATCCGCTTAGCAGTCGTATGTATCGTAGAATTTCTATTTATGGCTTTAAGCTGTGTCAGAGTGTTTTTTCAGTGTCAATTTGTTGCGCGGCAAATTTAATAAATAGTTATACCAAAAAAAAATTTTTCTTAAAAGGTTTTATTACCAAATTTGAACAGAAATAATCTGGTTTTCGTTAGCAAATGTTTCTGAAATTGAAATTTTGATTAATTTATTGTTCATTTTGGATTGTTGCCAGTAGCGCACACAGGAATTCTTCAAGGAGGGGGTCCAGGGTCGAAAGTTCACCATTCTTGTATCATGCTCCTTTTGATTTTGTCGATTTTCAGGAACAAAACACAATAAAAAGCTAATTTTTGAATAAATAATAGCATTAATTAATAAAATTAATCATTAATAGCAAGTAATTAATTAAATTTTACGTACTATATACTTAGAATTATAATCAATCGAAAAAAACAAGGGCTTTGGGGGGTCCGGACCCCCAGGACCCCCCCTTGTGTGCACCACTGATCGTTGCCAATAGCTCGCTGTGCATGTGGAATGCGATGTGAAGTTAAAATATTAAAAATTTAACTCGAAAAAGATATAAAAGTTTTAAAGTGTACGTATAGAAATAAAATATCTCTACTAGATTTATTACTCCATTCAGTTAATACTTAAAATAACAATTTTAAAAAATACTCAAAATTAGATTATGTAATAAATCTTTTTTTAAAATAATATTGCTAAAAAACAGTGGCATTTGTATTTGAAATAGTTCTATGGTGCTCTTTCGAATGAAATTTTCTTGACTTTGATTTGATCGTTATTAGCTGTGGCACTAGCGTAGCTTGTTCTGAGTGGGCCCCGTATTAGAACTCCTTCGAAGGCCCTTTTCCAGAGAAGAAAGCACTGTTAGTGGTACTTTAATACATATGTTGGGGGCCCTGTATCATTGATACGGTGATAGTTACGCCCTTGAACTGTGGGCTTTATTCTTGATCATCTTTTCACTGTAAAAGTAGGAATCCATTATCCTTTTCAGATAAGTCGATCAAATTAATAGTAAAATGCCATTTTGACAATCTATTTACCAAAATCAACAAAGTTCAATATCGCTGCAACTGAACTTTGTGTGTGGCCCTAACTGGTTGAGACTCAAGACTGTTAACCTAACATCCCAATATGCAGCTCAAATAATTTTAAATTGTAAATCTATACTATTTAACCAACTTTTAAAATGGATTAAAAATGCAATTTAGATTTATCCTTTGAACGAGAAATGGAGGGCTGCGGTAGCCCAGTGGTTAAGGTATCCAACCATGGCAGGCATGTCATGAGTTCGATCCCAGTACCACTAAAGACCCGCCGTGTAGGGCAGCGATGCACGTTAAATCTGTCGAGAGCTGAAACGTCCTCCCGTTGGTGTGGTGTGGTAGTTAGGAGAGGGGGGTGCCAGCTCAGGTGTCGTCCACGTCACTTGACCATGGTTCAAAATTACGTGGTCCGTCGCCAAAAGCCCTCGTGTAGCTGAACAGTGCGACGTTAATATTAACTAACTAACTTGAACGAGAAATGTGTCGAGGAAAACTTGTATCTTAAATTAATCAACAATAAAAATTTGGAAACAATTTTTTCGAAGAAATCTTATTTTATTGTAATATTCTGATCTGACTCTAATAGCTTCCAGTATTGTTTTAGTACAACTTTAATGGAGTAAAATTAATCTACCGAGCCAAATTCTTTTTTTTTTTTTTTTTGAGGAAACTTTGTGTAATTTTTATGGAAATTCGAATTTCTTGACAAAAGTTTAGTAAATACATCAAACCAAAGTAGAGATTTGATTTTTAACTACATGCCAAACGTGTTGGGTTATCCGTATACCCAATTAAAAAAGTTTTTTTTCTCTTATAATTCCTATTTTTATTTTTCATATCTTGTAAAGCGAACCACTTTTTTGACGGATTCTAAAACTGGCTAGCGTGATGAGTCTTAACCTTCGTAAAATTTCCTGTTTCGTTTGCTTAGCTTGTTTTGAGGTTCTACGTGCTAGCTTATTAAAGTAGGTTATTTACCTTTTAGCTGTAGGTTAGGCGAGACATAGACCGGTTATTAAAAGACACTAAGTACATTTGCCGAGATAAATGCGTAAAATCTGTTACTAATTTTGTTGCTTTTAATGATTGAAAACGGGCAACACTTTCATTAAAGTTTAAGAATCGATTAATCACGCGTTATTTTCAATTATTTTTATTTTAACATAAGTAATAATTTCTTTAATGAGTATCCATTTAAAATTGCGTATCCTTAAGACTATTTTTATGAATATTTGTCGCATAAACTATTTAAAAAACGATCATTTTCAAAAGATGGTTGATTTTTTTTAAAAAAAATTTAAGTTGCTATTTTATTTTTAAATTAATCTTTTGATGCGTATGTAGAAAAATAGCATTCGTCTGATTTTGTTTCGTTCATAGCTTCTATTTATCATTCGTATATATATATATATATATATATATATATATATATATATATATAGTATCTTCATCGCGAATCTATTTATCATTATGTAGATATGCACTTCAGATTCACTTAAACTGAATGCGAGATGTAAATGCGCATCTTTCAATGAAAGCTATATCTTATTGAATTTATAATAAATGTAACATAATTTGAAGTCAATATCCTAAGCATTTGAACTTACATTTTCAGAGATAAACTCTGAATAAATCCTTGAAAAGATTCCTGTGCTGCAATTCACGTGGAATTAGTCAATATAATGAAAATCTTCAAGTCTAAAAGTTCAAATAGTTTATAACTCACTAGAAAACTCATAGTATGAATATTTTTTTCAGTAGTTTTATTAAAACTTCTCAGACTTTTTTTTTTAGAGATGTTAGCATGTTGAGGTGCAAAACTTCAATTAAATTATTTAATATGGAGTGGTATTTGTAGAAAAACATAGTAATCGATTAGTTATTCAGTTATATATATATATATATATATATATATATATATATATATATATATATTAATAATAAATAATTTATAAATCTTCATTGAGTATAATAAATCTAATTATTTTAATTTGGGCAATTTTTGACGTACGTGAAGGGTATGAAGATCTGTAAAATTGCGTAAAATTTCTTTTTTAATCTGTTTTCTTTGCATATATAGATATCTTTACACATCAGTATAATTAGGTACGTCTTAAGGCTTGGGCCAACTGGACCCAGGCACAGGGGGCGACCTCGTTTCGTTCTGAATCATCCTTAATAAGAACATGATCTGAATAATTTTAATGTTCGAATATTAATCCGGTACATTTTCTCCGATAAACAGAAAATTTCAAACTACATGTCAACTGGCAACAGTGGCATGACCGTTGTCTATGTCTAGACCTAATACCGTTAACGATCAGTCAAATCATTTAGTCAAAATGTTGCCGTCGGTCGAGCTGATTTATTCTGATGTATGTGAGATTGTGTAAGCCATGCACATTCGTTTCAAATTACCGTTTGTTCGAGTATTTGACAATGTATGATGTATACCAGGGAAGCCAAATTCGAGGCCTACAACGTACATTTTTGCGGACCGGCCAATACATCAGCACGTAATATATAATAAATTAACAAACCAACGCAAATAAAAATAAGATAGGTAGAATACGCTTAACTTTTTCTAATTATACACTTTTTTTGCTAAACAAAATGTGTACATTTTTTTCGAATATATATTTATTATTTTATTTTGAACTTTAAAAACATGTGACCTTCAACTTAATATAAAATAGAACTTGCGGCCCGTAATATCATACGAGTCTGACATGCCTGCTGTATACTGTCTACTTAAAGGTCATGGGTTGAACCTACATTTAAATAGGGGCCAAGACCTCAAAAAGTCTTAAGACGTCGCTGTGTATAATATAATGTCTTATTCCTATTCTAATTATTTTTAATCGTTCCCTTTAATGTTAATCCAACAGAGAAGATATATATTTGTTTTCAATAAAAGCAAACCTTTGATAACTGTAAAACAGAGCTCTGAAAACCATGCTAATAAAAATCTACAGCAAGCTGTAAAGCCAAGAGTGAACTAGCAACGTTTTCTAAGGCAATGAATAATTCAAACAATCATGGGTTTTTTTTTAAATGTAGGGTTGTTTAATTGTTGTGGTACCTGCTGAGTTAAAAGGCTTCCGTTCAAAGTCAAAATCTTTTATGTGTATTCGACTGTACGCTAAAATTCGCCAAAAGAACACTAATTGGATAGTAAACGCTGAAGAACGGTCTTTTTTACGGTCCAGTTGTTAGCATTTTTACAGTGACACGCTGCATGTTGGAGAGTATGAAACATCTTAAAATTTCTGAAGAGTTTTATTACGGGTAAAAAAGTGTTCAAGCCGTAAATTTTTGCACTATTTAATGTATTAAATGGCAAAGTACCCAGTTTGTTCTGTGATGGATTGGATGTTGTCTTGAAAGAGATTATAATCATTAGTGAGCCATTCTAAACAAGCTATAATTTTAAAACTTTTAAGCGACGTGTAATTTATCTTTTAAATCATTATTTAATGAATTAAGTGTTCGGTCATGATATAATGTTGATGGTTAATATCAATATAATTTTTAAACTGATAATTGGACCAAATAGTATGTAGTGATAGAATTTGTTAGTAATAATAAATTATTAGGAAAAATGTTTATTTTAGAATTTACTGGCTTAGGAGAAAATATTTATTACGTTAAAAATGAAATTCGTTCAATTTTCTACGTTTTTCTTATAGAAGCAGAAATAAAAAAAAATACTGAGATCTACATAAAAGAATTATTAAAATTTCCTTACATTAGGGTATTTTATCTTGTGCAATTAGTTCATGAATCTCATTATTATATATAAGAATTAATACGAAAAAGTTCTTACTGGTCTGGGAATTAAAAATTTGACAGTGTAAAATAACTATAAAAAAAATGTGGTTTAAAAATTTTTCTGATTTTTCTTTAAAAAATTAATTTGATCACATAAATACGAAACGCTCTGCGCTACCAACTATGTTTGTGTCTAATCTTGTTATTCATCCAATTATTTATACAGATTTCTCTTATAACTATAATTATTGTATTACTCTAATAATATTCGACGGTCCATTTCTAAAAACTGGACTATAAAAATTTCTGTGAATTAATCTGATTAATAATAGCTTTATTATAAACAGATCTCTTCGTAAAAACTTTTAATATAATATTAAATAATTTAACTTGTCTGTGTGTTTATCTCTAATACAAAGTTGATTAAATAAGAAAATAAGTAACTAACAATAAAATAAGTAACACTACCAGCACTGGCGTAGCAAGTCCGGTGGGGGCTCTGTATCGAGGATTCCCTTGGGGGCCCTCTTTTAAGCCTGTTAATGGTTTACGAATTTTTGCTTACACGTGTTGGGGTCTCTATAGTTTGGGGGGCCCGCGCGTATCATTGATACGGTGGTAGCTACGCCCCTGATTACAAGGCTACTCTTAAAAATCAGTTGGTTAGAAAAAACTTTTTTCAAAATTGAAGAACCGGGGGAAAACTCTTTTTTGTTTCCATTGTGTATATTACGGAAGGATTTCGAAGTTCGTATGATTAGTTTTTTTTTTTTTTTGCGTCAGGTCAATTTGATTTGTTTAAAGGGATTATGCAATGGTCCGTGACTTTAAAAATTACACACCTTTCTTGGTGCACGCACATCCATATTTGATGATACTGCGAGTTTTGAATGTTCGAAAGCAAACTTGGTTAAATTTTCCGTTTTGTCTAGAAAGCAATTTAGTGATCAATCAGTTTACATGATACATTTCGAGAGCAGAACTGACATATTTCGCGACGTTTGTATATCAGATTGCACGCGTAGACTAAATACAAAAAGAAAACAAGAACTAATTCCGAAAAATATTGTAAAAAAAGCACGCAGACTTGTGTTTTGCGAAGTTTCCATAGCAATGTTCTGTAATTTTTGAAAAATTAAGTTTGTTATATGGATCTTATTTTATATTTGTGTGTGGCGTTTGAAGTTTTGAAAATAATTCTCTTGTTATAATCAAAACAAGTGTTATCGGCATCGTAATTTTGCTGTGTACAGAACAGACTAACCAGTTTGGCTGAAAAAACTAAAATAACACAATTTTGAATGGAAATCTCTCATTTGGTATTCTTGTTCCTGTACACCTGACTTCAATTTGTTTAGCCTTTTCCCCCTTTTTACCGAAAGACTGGTTTTGAAAGAGCTGCAGCTTGTAGTAGAGGCTCCACACCCAATTCTTGTGTGTGACCCTAAGGTTAAAATTTCAAGTTAATATTCCTTGGTTTTTTCATATTTCATAGAATATTCGTCTGAAACCAGAAAAATTCTTTTGACATAGCTGACGTGTTTCTATTTTAAGTAAAATCTATGCGAAGTATGATCATGCCGATGTTATTAAACGGATTCGGTCAGAAAAGAACAATTTTTTTTTTAAAAGGAAATCCCTGTACCTAGTATAATTTGAAAACGTAAGAATTGTATATAAAGATAACTTTTCTCTATTTCTCAAATGTGATCACATCCATTTTTCTAAGTAGAATAAAAGCTACAGTGGGTGATCGGTTAACGAACACTTTCACGAAAGATTTTTGTGTTCGGATAACGAATACATATTCGGATAACGAACACTTTCAAGAAAGATATTTCGTGTTTGGACATCGAACGCATATCGGTTAATGAACAAAACTAATTCTAACGAACACTTCTCGGCTCTGAAAAAAATTAATATTAAACATTTTTTATCATTTTGCATACAAAATAAGATCACTGAAAGGAGAAATGTTTAAAGCATGCTTAGTACTGATAATTACTAAATAAAACTTGAGTCATTCAATAATTATTATGACTAAAATCAATATACACTTGAATACTTGAACTTCAATATGAATAACAATAATTTCTGACAGCTGATAAGTTATGGGCGGGTGGATTTGTTGACATGGCGAATAAATTAAGCGAATTCTTAATTTTTTCAAACAGTGCAGACTATAAAATATAAAGGTGCCGATGACGCGCTACCGCCGTAAAAATACGTGAAATATAAGAAACTGACTAAAAATTCCTGAGTTATGTTGCTTACCTATTAAACTTCAAAGTTCTATTGAAAAAAAAGATCCAATAGAATATTCATACAAATTAGACCATCAATTTCGGTTTTGATTTCATTCAAAACAGAAAATTATTTCATTTTGAGTGAACGAATTAATCGTCTCCTGAACGAATTAATCGATTTCATATAGAAGTCTATGGTGAATCGATGATCGGTTAACGAACAATTCGGATAGCGAACATAGTCTTGGAACGGATTATGTTCGTTAACCGATCACCCACACTGTATTCGAGTGAGTGAGTGAGTTAATATTAACGTCGCACTGTTCAGCTACACGAGGGCTTTTGGCGACGGACCACGTAATTTTGAACCATGGTCAAGTGACGTGGACGACACCTGAGCTGGCACCCCCTCTCCTAACTACCACACCACACCAACGGGAGGACGTTTCAGCTCTCGACAGATTTAACGTGCATCGCTGCCCTACACGGCGGGTCTTTAGTGGTACTGGGATCGAACGCATGACATGCCTGCCATGGTTGGATGCCTTAACCACTGGGCTACCGCAGCCCTCACACTGTATTCGAAGCCTTCGGTTAAGCATTTGATTTATGATTTTAAAAACCACTGGCGTAGCTAGCTCTGAAGGGGCCCGTATCAAAATTGCTTTGGGGCTCTTTTTTTAGATATGGGAACCCTATTAGTGTGCCTGTAGTTACACATGTTGGGGGTCCCGTATCATTGATACGGCGGTAGCTACGCTCCTGTTAAAAACTGGTGATACAAAAAAAAAATCCCATATGATTTTAATTATTACCATTCTATTATTATTTAGATCTTCAAAACTATAAAATAATCAGCTTGCAAACTCATCAAGTTAAACATTAAAATTCTAAATGTGTAAATGTCGTAATTGATCTTTATTTTTGAAAATTCAACAAATAAAGCATTTAAACTAATACAAATTACTGTAATTAATAAAAAAAATAAACAAATGGTTGTGTAATTTTTAATCAATATTTATTAAGTATGATTTTACATTTATTATTTTGATAATTCCAAGCATAAAGTAAAATAAAATAATAATAAAACAGTCAATATATATATATATCAGTTTCATAAAGACTTAGAACAATACTGGAGTATCTGCTCTATAGATCCCGATTATGCAAGTAATAGTTTTTTTAGCATTTGCTGTACGCAAATCAAAATACAAAAAGTATTAGTTTCTTATACAATAACTATCTGAAGAATTTCTAGAGTTTTCTGTGTGTGTGTATCGGAAAATAATACATGCTGAATACTTAAGTATTTTGCGAATAAGTATTTGCGTATAAGAATTTTTTTAAGTATTTGCTCGTATAATAAATTCATGAAATAAATAAAACTAGCGTATAGAAAGTTGTATACTTCCTTTTTCCCTCGCAGAAATTTTGAATCACATTTTAAATCATTTGGTTTGGGTTGGTTTGGTTCCAAACTAAATTTGAAATACTTTCTTTATATTTCAAATTAAAACTGAAAGAAAATATTTGTACTCGTTTTGCACGTATGGGTAGATACTCTAAATTTATATAAGTTCCACACAAATTTTTACATTAAAAATTTCAAAATTACTGAATCCAATATTTCTTATCTCTCTTGCGTGACTGCACAAGAATAAATTGGGCGAATGGACATAATGGCGACAATTTTGGCGATTTCTGTGAGTGTGAGGAGAGCTCCCTTTTTATTGCACAGGGAGTGGCCTGACGGTTATTTTATCGCTATTTTTATGGTACCGAATCTTTGGGGAATAAGAACACTTTTATTATGTATACGCGTCGTCACCTTCACGTGCGCTCTATTGAATGAGAACCCCATTTTTGGTCCCCTTCAGATCGGGGAACGCGCTGTTAAAGCAGGAGGGACAGAATAAACTAATGAAATTCAAAATCACTCGAATGAATTGTTCATATCCCGTCCAAAAAGCTCCTGCTTTCAGGTTATGTGGTTTGAACTGGAAGGAGGGGGACTACCGCGTTTTCTTACTTTTATCTCTTTTTAACCATGGGAAGAGGGAAAACTGTACAGAGCTACTCAGGTGGGAGATTAACCCTTAGCTCTGACTGCCTTGTATTTAGGGTAGCTGCGGTAGCCATTTATTCAGTCGCAAACTCGGGGCTCGCATTCTTCTTCAATGGCTCGACAATCCTGGGTGGGTCCTGGCCTTTTCCAGAAGTTTTCTCCAGGCATCTCTACTTTTGGCAATTGTTTTCCAGTTTTTGACCTTTAAAATATTTAGGTCTTTTTCGACGCAGACAATCTATCTTAACAGTGGTCTGCCCCAAGGTCTATTTCCCGTGGGCTTTGCCAGAAAGATTTTCGTGCAGCAACGATTTTCTCTTATTCTAGCCAGATGATCAGCTCATTTAAGTCTCTGTAATTTGACAAATTTTACAACACCAGGTTGTTTGTAAATTTTGTAGAGTTCAAAGTTAGTTCTTCTCCTCCATGATCCATTCACTTGGATCCCACCAATAATGCAGCGTAAGGTCTTTCTCTCGAAAATTCCCAAAGCTTCCTCATTACATAAAGTCAATGGCCAAGTCTCTGATACATAACGGGATCCGCATTGATTGCGCCAAATCGTGGGTTGGAAAGACCCGTTAAGGGCTGATACTCGTTAAAATTGTCCAGACTTAAGAGTCCTTTCTTTGGCGTGGTGTAGAAGTTTGGAGAGAGATACCACCTCAAGAATCGTCTCTTGACTATGGTTAAAAGGTATGCGGTCCGTCGTCAATAGCTTTCGTGTAGCTTCGAATGTGACATTAATAAAAACGACCGATCAATACATTTTATTATTGCATTGTGAAATTTGCATCATTTTTTCCCCCGTCAGAAGCTAAAACTTGAAGAGTGTGCACTTTTTTCTTCCCTGTTATTGTCATAAGATTCCAAACTTTGGATTTAATTAAATCAGTGATTCTCTCTCTCTCTTAAGGCTATCTTCGGCTAATGTTAAAGAATAGGGACCGAATTCGGAATATTTTTTCAGATATAAAAGTACTCAAACATTAATATTATATTCTGGCTACATTATCTTGTAGAGAATCACTTATTTTTTATCATACTGCTCATTTTTATCCGAGTTGACGCATTTTTTCTTTTATAAAATGTGTTTTGCATTTTTAGCCCAATACCGTAATGCTGAATGAGCTATCCCTTCACGTGTTGAAAGGAAAAACTAATTACTTATGAAATATTTTGAAATTTTAAAAACATTATATTTTAAACGAATGCAGGAGTTACAATGTTAGCAATTGTTATAAAAATTGAAGCATTTTTTCTGTCCGAAAATGTGCTCCGCGTCAAGTTCACGCTCTGGTACATATGGCGAAAACAGCCTTAAGCTCTTAAACACGATTAACATCTAATGCTCGTGGATCCTTAATGCACCCCACCCCTCGCCACTAAATCGTGCACTTTGATAATATAGTAAAGGATAACACATGGAACAGATTCTTACATTAGTTTGGAGAATGTACATTATAATTAATGCAAGGCTACATTATTTAAGCATTGCAAAGTTGTTTTCTTTGACACATAAATTAACCCACTAAACCTTTACAACCATTTCTTTCATATTTGTTATTTGAGAATAAATTTTATTGCCAGAGAAAGCTACAACAATCAGTTATTATTTCCTGTAAAATTGCGCTTACAATTGCATTTAACAAAAACCAATTCATAACAAAAAGTTCTTTTTAGCTTACGTAGTGAGAATAATCTCCATTGTATTTCGTGTTAGAGTGCAAAATTAACGAGGAAATCCAACTTCAGTTTATTTTGCAACATTTTTCAACGATTAAATCGATGGCTAGTTTGCTTTTAGTTCGCATTATGTATAATTTTGGAAACGTGACCGGAAGTCGTTTTTATTCAATAGCTTCCTGCCTTATCAAAGCATTAGTTTTAAAGCCACCTTATGTCATGCAAGAGCGGAAAGATTTGCTCAAAGCCTCTGCTTGGAAATCCCTTATTCCAAGACTGTAACGTGCTTTGCATATTAGTGTTACATAGCTTTTTTGACTTTTAAATAGTGAATCGTATGCTCGCATTCTTTACGTTATCGAAATAAGAAAAGTAGGATTGAATACATAACAAGTAATATGAAAAAAAAAATTAAGTCATTCCTACTTAAGTCAACAAAGAAAATTTTTATTTTAGTTACTTTTTATTTAAATAATTACAATTAATACATAAATATGTGTATACATATGACCGAATCACATTATTAAGTTGCAAAATAGAAAGCGATTTTCCTTGCAATTTACCATTTTTTTTTCTATATTGTGTTGGGCTATTATTTTTGTTACTATGTTGTTGTTGTAACTAATGCCACCTGATCTTCAAAGGCCAGATCAAGGCCCACGAAATTCATCATGACAAAGGGCTAAGTGACGCCTGTCGTTAGCCGTAGCTTTGAGCACCATACAGGTGACAGAACGATTTTGCTCAGTTTCACCTCAATTTAGAGGGAGAACATCTTGGGGGTGGTCAGGAGCCTCCCACCTCTCTTCCCCTTACACCAACCTCACGAGAGGAATTGCGGCTCGATGGCTGTTTAAAGTACCCCCATGCCGCGAAGGCACTATACATTTACAAATATCCATGTCTTCTCAGTCCCAACGGCACAGCAGTCAACGTTGCTAACCACTATACCGGATAGGCGACGTTAGTTACTATTTATTCGTTAAATTTAATTATTTCAATAGAAAAGTATAGTAAAAAATCACATTCTCAGATATTAGGCCATCACAGGAGGGATTCGAGCACACGACCTTACGATTAGAAGTCCAACGCGCTATCCATTGCGCTAGAGGGACACAACGAGCAATTTTCCTTTTTATGTATGGTGTTTGACTATTATGTTTGTTTCTACTTCATTAATTAAATAGAATTAATGAATTAATATTTGAAAAAACTGTATTAACATCAAGTGTCATCACTACAAGTTTAAAAAAAATTATTTGAACTTGAGGGGATGAATATAAAAAGTATTTTATTAACGATTGAAAGTTTGAACAAGATTATATATATATAGTGTGTGTATGTGTAATAATTCCAATAATTGAATCGGCAATAGCTCTTGAATAAATGTGCAGTCCTTCAGGACAAACGAGTAATTATTTTAATTGGTTACCCGCCTACCGGGGACTGTTGAAACTATCTCCATTCACCTCCTAAAATCACGTGACGTCCCGCTGGCTATAAATACCGAGATCTGGAAATCGCACTCTTCTCTTCTGCTCTCGCCTCTCTGCTCTCCTCTGCAATCATGTAGTCAGCCGGCTGCCGCGCTTTGTGTGTTTGTGTATTCTCTTTGTCTGTGTCGTGTCGTCCAGGCTTTTATATTTGTAAGATGCATAAGTGTTTCAAGAAGTGCAATAAATTGGAGTTAATAAATTACATGACTGCCTCTTCGTAATACAGTATCGATCAGTCACCACCGGCCACGCCCTACCTTTGGTTCGTTCGTATTAAAATCAACCACTCGCCACGACATAGTATGCACCGCTATAAGTTTTATTATTACACACACACACACACTATATAATAAGAGAATGAACTAATAGTAGGAATTCAAAAATTAATGTATATATAGATGCATATGCTAAGTCGAAAAAGCATGGTTTTCGCAATTTTAATCTGTACAGCATTCGTGTATCTGAAGACATTTGTGACATAATATTCGTCACGTCTTTTTAGAGCTCCGATTTGTGTTTCAGGTTGAGTAGAAATTTAGATGGCTCCTGAGATATGAATACTGGTTTTCAAAAAATTTATGTGGGTGCAGTAGCTTAGTGGTTATGGTAACGAACTCGTGGCCGGTGTGTCACGGATCCTGGTGCCACTGAGGATCTGCCGTGTAGGTGATGCGCGTTAAATCTGTCGAGCTCAAAGTCCACCCTTTGGAGTGGCGTGGAAATTAGATGAGGGGCTCGCTCAGGTGTCCTCGTCACTTGACTAAGGCTCAGAATTACGAGGTCTTTCACCAATAGCCCCCTTTTTGCTTTTAGTGCGACGTTAATATAACTCTCTCTCATTCACTTTACAAAAAATTTATCTTCCGAAACGCGATAAGCAAAACAACATTTTAATGTTGTGTAAGTTAATAGTTGTATATGCAAAATAATATAACTCCTATTTTTTCAAAACAATTTTGTTATTTTTTGTCATGTTTTTGAAGAAATTGTTTCAGAAAATTTAATTAAACTGCAGAGGCGAAGGAGTTGAATTTTTTTTTTAAATTCCTACTATTAGCTCACTCTCTTTCTATATATATTTATTTATTTATCTTGGTGGAATTTTCAATCGTTAATAAAATATATTTTAAAGCGCTCAATTGAGCTGAAATTTTATATACATGATTATTTTGGATGACTATACAGTAATTTAATTATAATTAATAAAAATTAATTGATTAAAACTAATTATTCAAAGAATTACAAATACAGCCACGTTGGCATCATATTTGGCTACTTAGCGATCTTTTTTTCGACTTGTGTCAAAACAGGAAAAAGGTTTTTTTCTCACATTTTAAAGCGCTCGTTTGAGATGCAATTTTCTATTAACTATTGTTTTTGGGGAAAATAAGATAATTTAATTATAATTAATTATAATTAATTGACTGAAACTAATTATTTAAAGAATTACAGATACAGCCACGTTGGTTTATTTTTAGCGACTTGGGTCAGAACTTTAAAAGATTTTTTTCTCACGTTTTAAAGCATTCAGTTGAACTGAAATTTTATATACAAGATTGTTTTGGATGACATGATTGTGTTTAGATGATAATTAATAAAAATTAATTACCAATTAATGTTGTGATTCTGTCATATGTATACACATATTTATATTAATTGTAACTATTTAATAAAAAGTAGCTAAAATAAAATTTTTCTTTGTTGATCTAAGTAGGAATTGACTTAAATTTTTTTTATGTTACTTGTGTGTGTGTTTTAAATTAAATTGGTTAATTTATAAATCTTTGAAATTTTTATTGCAGAGACTCGTTCTCAGAAAATTTTGATATAATTTAAATTGATATACATACTAAAATTGTTAAAAAATTTTTGCTTACATTGGAAGTATTTTTTCCCTGTAATTTTCCCCATTTGCTAGAGAAACAAATGTTCTCTGATTTGAATTTGAATGCTACATTAAAATATCTTTAATGAGTTTTTAATTTTTAAAAAAGTCTGATATTCTCTTTGATGCCTTTAATTATGTTTAGTCAAAATCTTTTTATTCAATTGAAAACTGTTGGTTTGCGTATGTTTTTATTCTATTTCTTCAGAATTCTCTAGAAAAAAAGTTTCATAATTATTCCAGGAAAGAAGTTTTTTTTGGTACTGTTCGCTGTTTTTTTCAGATATTTAATTGCGCACAGTCTTTTATTTTTTCTAATATTCTAATGTTTTCTGTGAAACTACGAGTATATTGTATATAACAGGGGTGGTGAACCTTTTTGGATCAACGTGCCATTTTTTTCTGAAGAAATGTTTAATGAGGTATAGACGTGCCGTCAAATTATTTTGAGTTGTGATTCTTGCGAAAATAATAAAACTAAATACTCTTATCAACTCAAAACTCTTTATTTACTACGAAAAAATACCTTTTGCACTGTATAAGTGCAAAAGGTATTTTAAGTTGTAAATGTTTTAGTTATACGTGTGATTCAAATTAAAGTAACATTAAGTGTGACTTCTTTTGTTGCAGATTGGATGACAAGTAGCTTTTAAGGATTGTAAGATGTTACTTTTAGTGGAATGCATGCTGAATTGCAGTTGCCAAATGGTTTCTAAGAAGTTAATTATTTTTGCTGTGGTTCACTTTTTTGTCAAGAGGATTTGTGATTTGTTTCAAAATGCCATTTTACAGACGATGTTCTGCATACCATTGTTCCAGATCATAAACCACACACCGCCTGGCCACTTTTAGTACTAAAAATGCCATATTTCTAGATTCACCGTTTGCATTTCTCTGTAACACTTACTATCTTGCACTTTTTGTTCTTTTGCTGATTGATTGATTGAATATTAACGTCGCACTGTTCAGATACACGATGGCTTTTGGCGACGGACCACGTAATTTTGAACCATGGGCAAGTGACGTGGACGACACCTGAGCTGGCACCCCTTCTCCTAACTACCACACCACACCAACGGGAGGACGTTTCAGCTCTCGACAGATTTAACGTGCATCGCTGCCCTACACGGCGGGTCTTTAGTGGTACTGGGCTCGAACTCGTGACAAGGCAAGCCACGGTCCGATACCTATACCACTCGGCTACCGCGGCCACGTTCTTTTGCTGAACTAGCCATGTTAATTAAGAGTTAAAATTCGTAAATAAACACACTTACTTGCAATACTTCATAGTGAACTTAGTTATTTTGAAATAAAATGAAAACCATTTCGATCACTGCCCAAAATATTGCCACTGGTTCGCCATCCCTGGTATACAAACCATAATTTATTTTTTTCGCTTCAACGATGCGAATGCCTTCAAGGGTTAATTTAAAGTTTTATGATGGGTTCACAAACTTTTTCACACAATTTAATGATGAGTAGGAATTTCAAATGAAACAATGCTTTTTAAAAAAGAGAACTGTGATCGTCTTCCACAAATATTTCGTAAAAATTATTATTTTTAAATTCTTGTGTTTTTCTTTTTTATCTTAGTTTTTCGTTCTTTTGGTATTTGCAAAACTATTAATTTTTTTTTTAAAGAAAGCGGTGTTTAACATAAATACTTGCAAAGCTTATCTTTGAATTTTTCTCCTTGTATGTTACCTTTTGGAAATGCTTTGAAGTGATAAGTTTCTTATCGATAAAAATGTCTTAACGCCAGATAAAAGCAAACGTTTGTTTTTTTAAAGTTTTCTATATTATGCACTAACACTTCTCTTTTGTGTGTCAAGATACCACAGAAGATGTGGGACTAATTTTTGGGGAGGGGGAGGGTCATTGCTCCCTCAGACGCCTACGATATAGAATGGAAAAAAGAAACAGATTCTCCCCGTTTTTTACATTTATGCTCATTTTTTGTAAAGGAAAGCTATGCTTCTACCGTACGATGTACTTAAAAATGAAAATAAAAAGAATTGTTCCACTTTTCGCGTATTTCAATAAACATTTAATTATAGTATTATAAATATATCTATGTAAAAGTACATTTTTCAAATTACGTCCGAGTCTCATTGCTTATCAGTTTTTCTGCCAGTTTACTTGTATTTATATTAGTTTTGCATGCATATTTTCTTAAAGCATTTTTGTTAGAATTTAGATTTTAAAACTAGTTAATTTTAATCAAAAGATTATTGATCCAGCATGCACTTTAAATTTTGCTGTTTCATTCCTTTGAAACTGCAAAAGGTAAATGTGTCATCTATTATAAACTAGATTTCTGGGATATTTTTTGTTGCTTAATATGCATTTGTCCATGTTTCTGTAACGTGTATAACATCATTTACGATTGTATTATAATTTCGAATTTTTTTTAAATTTGTTTCTTATATATAAAACAGCGTTTATAAATTCAAATTGCAGTTTATTTATGTTTTTCACAAATTTTAATAGAATATTGCTAATTATATATAACATACGGAATATTAATGAATTTTATTATTTAAAAGACCTTTGCATAAAAAAATTAATGTACAAATGAATATACATTATAGATTAGACGAAATGTAGGAAAACCATCTTATATATATTTTGAGAGTTAAAGGCCTATGCAATACTTTAATGTTTAAAGATTAAAAATCAAAATTAGAGAGATTCTTGTCTCTAGCGCAATACAAAAGAGATATGAAGTGTACAAATATCATTAAGGATTTTCCATTTGCGCGTGTTTTGTTAATTGCATAAAAATACTAATTTAAACACACAGCCTTAATCGTGACTATTATTGTAGTAGGTGCGAGACCCCCTAATAGCTTTCTCTGAAATAAAGAAATTTACTTGTACAATAATACTTTCTTACATAAAAAAGACAGTATTTATTAATCTCAGGTTTTTAGCTGCTACGCAGGGGCGCCCTAAAGGTAGTTTTCCCCAACCTTTTTATCGCCTCGGACCGGTTAACGTTGGATAATTTTACCGCGGCCCGCTGAGGGGGAGGACGTTGATTGTTTATATTTTAGATTGTTTTCTTTTAATAATTTTATTTCAATTGTATTTAAACGTGCCTTCAGAATAAAATATAGCTACACCAAAAGTGAATATAAAGTGATTTATCAAGGAAATATGAAGTGATTTTCATAAAAAAAGTAGCCAAAACCCAAGAAGGCCGCAGTAAATAAAATAGAAATAATTAAATGTTTCTTGTGCGGACCAGTAGTATTTGATCCACGGACCGGGGGTTGGAGACCACTGTTTAAGGCATGGGCCCAGGGCCTCGCCCTCGGTGGGGCCTCGTTTCGTTCTCGAATCAGTCTTATTAAGGTTGTGATCAGGATAATTTTCATGGTCAAATATTATTCCCGTATATATATTTTCCGAAAAACAGGGATTTTCAAAGCGCATGCCAACTGGCCAAAGTGGCAAGTCTGTAGTCTGTAATGTAATGTGATAACCATTGTCCTTGTTTAGGCTTAGACCTAATGCCATAAACAGTCATTTAACTCATTTAGTCGACATATGGCTATCGGTCGAGCCGGTTTGAGCCTAGGTTTGAGACTGTTGATCGTGCACATTTATTTTATTTCAGATTACCGTTTCTACAAATATTTGAGGGCCGCGGTAGCCGAGTGGTATAGGTATCGGATCGTGGCTTGCCTTGTCACGAGTTCGAGCCCAGTACCACTAAAGACCCGCCGTGTAGGGCAGCGATGCACGTTAAATCTGTCGAGAGCTGAAACGTCCTCCCGTTGGTGTGGTGTGGTAGTTAGGAGAAGGGGTGCCAGCTCAGGTGTCGTCCACGTCACTTGACCATGGTTCAAAATTACGTGGTCCGTCGCCAAAAGCCCTCGTGTAGCTGAACAGCGCGACGTTAATATTCAATCAATCAATCACGAGTATTTGAGCATACTATATATTTACTTCTTTTAAATATCATGGGTAGGGTCTACTTTTGCATAGGAACCCGAGGGCTTCAAATAATAAGATTTCTCTGGGCCCAGGGCCTCAGTCTTAAGATGTCCCTTCTGCAACGCATTTACAAAAATGTTTGCATGTTACGAAAATTGAACAAAAGCGTTTTAAAAATGGAATTTATCCCCCCCTTTCTTTTCTACAATGCACACAAGCGCATAGAACCAAACATATTTTTTAAATTAACTTCTGGCTGAAGTGACTGATAAAATACACAGTCCCATGTTTTTTATAATAAATTTTCTAGAAAGATATTTATCTTATGTAAAAATTTTTTAAAAAAACCCTAGAAATTAATGATATTTTACACCGCTTTGATTTTAAAATTTTCACATATATATATAAAGAATGCTATAACTATCAGTTTGTTAACCTTGCCACTCAAAAAGTAAGCATACATTATTACTTCTTTTTTAAAAAAAAACAACCCTTTTACTGGGTATTGTTTTTACGTAGTTTTCAACAAAAGTATTTTCCCTCCATCTGAGAACTTTTTACTCGTTAGTTAACTGAAAAATTCACTTTTTTTATATTATTTCTTTCTCTTATTGCGTTTAATATATTTTTAATTTGCTTTTCTAGAAATCGGATTTGATTAAACTGACTAGAATAAGAAAATGCATTGGGGGAAAATAATTTTTGTCACCGCCAAAAGAAAATAACTTGAATGCGCCGTAAAAAGATTTATGATTTTAATGAACTTTGCTTTTACTTTTACTATTTTTGGAAATATTTTACTCCCGAGGGAGTCAATTTAATTACATTTATTCTTGCGTTGCAAATTTCGAATTTCGCTTTTAAAAAAATATTTTTATTTTTCGTATATCATGAAAGATTCTCCATTTAGTGTGCGTAGGATTTATTTTAATTCTCCTGAATCTTACATTGAAAATTAACCCAATTGATGCACAGTGAATGGAATTTGAATTTATTTCGTATTTACAAAAGAAACTATGTATGCAGATATTTCTTTGAATTTTTTTTATATGCAGCATTTAAGTATACAATTTGCTGCTTTTTTTCATTGAATTCCCCTTTATCCTTTTAAAATCAAAATGGACCCCTTCTCTCTTTCTTGTACGTTATTTTCAAATTTTAAAGTAGTTTCTACGAAAGTAATGAGCGTGTTTGTTTTCTGCAATCTGAAGCAAATGAGCTACATTATTTTACTTCAATGACATTAAATTGGATTTTTCAATTTTTTTGCTTTTAACATGCCAAAAGAGAAAAAAAAAACGTTTGCTTAATAAGGTATCCGACTACGTTCGGAATCGTAATTTTGCAAAAGCGTTCAAGCGAATATTTTTTTTTAATGTTTAGTGTCCCTTAGATTAGAATACAAGTGTAAAATTATTTTTAATATATTATTGCAATAAAAAAAATTATGTAAATGCGATATTTTGACGAAAAATTAACTTAGAATAACCTATTTTCAAAACATTCTCCTTTTATGAAAAATTCTTCTATTCCATAATAATAACACACACACACACACATTTTGCTTATATATAGGTAAGACTTCTCCATAGAGTGTGAGCTAGGATTTTTGAAATATTCACATTATTTTCGGAGTTACTACCGATTGAAATGATTATTGGTCTTTTTTGTTAAAATTTCTCCACTCGGATGTATTAAAATAGGGATGAATACACTTCTAAGATATATTTCAAAAATCATAGTACAGAGGTCTGAGCTATATATATATAGGCAAATTATTATAGAAACATTTTCCATAAAAGGAGAATATTTTAAAAATAGGTAATTCTATGTTAATTTTTTGCCAAAGTATTGCCTTTTAATATTTTTTATTGTAATAATCTTAAAACAATTTTATACCTTTATTCTAATTTGAGTGACACTATATATTAAAAAAATATTCGTTTTTACGCTTTTGCAAAATCACAGTTCCGAATGTAGTCGGGGATGGATACCTTGAGTATGTTTAAAAATTAATATTATCTTTCAAATGATGTATGGAAAGGTCAAATAAAGGTCTAACTGACATATACTTTTACATGATGAACAAATCCTTCTAATATTAGAAGACTAGAGATAACGAACTCTCTTCATACCTTGCGATTAGGGTGATTCATATGTAAAGGCAGATATAATATACTCTAATGAAGTGTCAGCGATTTCTTAAAAAGGAAAATGGAGTACATCTCTTCACTCGAGAGGCTTTCAATTGCTCCTTGAAGACTTCTAGTTAATCGTCTTCAAGAAGCTGTTTGTTTACAGATTTATTACGTGAAAAAACTGAACTGGAGGTATTGAATGAATAACAGTTCTGATGCTTGAGTTTCGCTCTGCAATTAAGAGCATTTCACATACATTAATACAAATCGTAATTTACTTGACATGTTAATAAGTACACATTATTCTTTCGTTCGCTCATAAGTAAATGAAGGATTCTGTGTCTAATAAGCGATACTTTATTTTTGATGAATCTCTTATAAGAAAATGTAAATAACACTTGTATAAATGTTCTATACTTCTATAATTAAAGGTCATAAGTTATGCTTTGGTGTTACTTTTTGCGGTAGTGTATCTGAGAAGGGTAGTTGGTATATTAATGTGCTTTCGTTGTTTTTTATGATACAATATGATGCAATTGAATTTATTTTGGATTCAACTTTGAAATTTTAAAAAAATTAGGATGTGTATAGTTTTTTTTTGAGAAAGATTATTGGCTCTTCTGATTTAGTTAAGTTTTGGAAATAATAATAGTGATTAAAAGCTGTGTGAGAAACATTTTTGGAATTGGAAAAATTGAGTATACAATTATTTTATCTATTGGAAGGTGAATCCCCTTAATAATTCTTTATCATTAGAATCGACATTAATCAACTAATAAAGATTTGCTTAAATAAACGTAACTAAAATTTTACTATCTGGAAGTCGTGAGTTAATTGTAAGCAAATAGCCTTTTGTGATAAGTTTCTGTAAATAAAACCCACATGTAACATTAAATGAGTCGTGGTAAAAAAAATAAGGAAATATATGAGAATGAATTTAAAAGTCGATAGTTTGTCAAATAACGAATTTGACGGAAAAATATATGAAAAGTAAATTAAACAATTCTTTAAAATGATTAAATATCTGATCATTTTATAGGTTGTATAAAAGTCGCGTTAAAATATGAGCATTTAGTTTTGATGCAAATATTTTTCAATAACATTCACTATAAATATTTCCATTAGTTGAGATTAATACATTTAGAAGAGAGACAGTGTGAAAAAATTTTTAGAAGAAGAAAGACAGTGAAAATTTTTTTAGAATATATGAATAAAGATAAATGTTTACGGATAGAATAACATATTAACATAGTTAAAGTAATACAACTAATTATTCTTTGTCATATTTTAATGTTGTAAAAGTGTGATTGACACTGAATAGTCACACACTGATTTTGGCAAGAGGTTTTCATGTTTTTAATCTGCTAAAAATGGAGTCGCCTCTTTAATTTTATGAATATAAAAACTCGGTTATATATATAACTTGATGAGCTGTATTCGTTAAGTACAATAAATTGAAAGAATTGTAATTGCTTAATTTCTGCTGATTTAAATGTTTGTTATTGATTTCATAAATCATTATAATTAATAAAGCTACTATTTCAAATCATTGCAATTAATAGATCTGTTATTGTCAAAAATTATTTTTTCATTCATATATATTTTACTGAATCATTGATGTGAAGCAGTTAAATTTGTTATTGGATTACTAATAAGAATTAACTTTCTAACCTTGAGATTCGTTACTGTTTTTTCTTTCCTTCTGCATCAGCATGAAATGCATCGTATTTAAATTAGCTTACCTTGACACTAGTTAATAGTAGGTAGACGTTTTTCTTTTTCTCTGTCTGATGCGGGGGCGTTTTATGTAACGTACGCTAAAGCTGGCGTGTTTCTCGTATTCATAGCCTTCCTTTTACAATAGCTTTGATTGATTCCATGTACCGGTAGTTATTCAGTTAGTGTTGTTAATGTTTTTGTGATTTCTTCCGTTAAATAAGTATTAATGTAAAAACTTAGTTACTTAACCAAAAGCCACGCCTGCAAAGTGTTATGCTACAGACATTGAAATCAGGGGTGGGCAAAACGACCCACGGGCTACATGCGACTGACAAATAGCTCTTTTGTGGCCCGGCAAGACAGTAAGAAAACCAAATAGACAAAAAATGTTCTTTATATTTGGGTTAACTCTCATATATTTGTGCGCAACCTTTTTACAAAGACGACCAGCAAGGGTAAATATAGATGCAAACTGGCTGACATTAACTTATAGGCTGTGATGAGAATTTTAACCAGCAGTCTCTCTCTTGCTCCTGATTTAAAAAAAGTACAGAACAATGTGATAGGATACATTTGTCTCATTAAACTGATTTTAAAATTAAATGTGCTTCAACTATATATATGAAATTAGCACAATAAACAAATTGAATAGAACTGCTACTCTTATTTAACTTGTATTTATTGATTATATATGGTACAATCAGGGACGTCTTAAGACTTCTTGAGGTTCTGGGCCTCTACGCAAAAGCACAAAGCATATGTTGTCAAACACTCGTACAAACAATAACCTGAAACGAGTAAATGTGCAGGACTTGCAATCGCACAAACCGGATCGACTGACTGCTGCCGATTGACTGAATGATTAAGGATGATGTTTGGTGGTAGGCCTATACATGGATGACGGTCATCACATGTAGACAGTTGACACATTGTCCGAAATTCCCAGTTTTTCGGCGAATAAAACCGAGAAAAAACATTTGACCGTTGAAATTATTCGAATATCATGACCTTATTAAAGCTAAATCGAGAACGAGACGAGGCCCGGCCCCCCCTCCCATTGTGGCCGAGGCCCTGTGCCCGGGATAATTGTCCCTGGGTACAATTTATATCTTTTCTGATACGCAAGTTAACTAATGAATGCAATTATTTAAAAAGGTACGGCCTTCCGGTAGTCTCCACTTCTACATTGTGGCCCTCGATCCAAAAGAATTGCCCCCCCCCTTTTTAAAAAATTATTAGCGCGGTTACTTTATAAGAGGTGTGGAAAATAATATTTGTATGCATCCCTCAATCATTGCGAGAAACTACATGAAATGTGAAGTTGCCTAAAATTGTAAGTATAAAGCATAAAATGCTTCACGTTTAAAAAAAGTATGATTTCTGTATAATTTTTACATACAGTGCACTGCTTTGGCGGCAAGATATAACATGTTATTCTTCATCATATCAATATGTATGTTTTTTTTTGTTTTTTTAAAGAACGCTATTACTTGATTAGATCAAAATGAAATCGACTCTAATGTCTGTCCTCTCCCTCTTCCCTCTAAAGAGAAAAAAAAATCGATCATGGAATGTTCTCAATCGATCCGGTTCTTTCTGAAAGGGAGGATAACGACATATTATATATTAAAAAAAACAACAGTAAAGAAGAGAGGTTTCTTGTTGAACACTAGGCTATATTGACCTTGCCTTAGGGGAAGTAGGCATGCGTCTAGCAACTTGCTGCTTTTGTTGAATGCCAGAACCATTCTTTCAGGCCTGAATCATCTTCTGATGATAGGTCATCGCAATCTTTAGTTAATGGGCTATAAAATTATATTGGTAATGCCACATAATTTTTTTTATTAATTCGAACTTTTGACTTTTTAAAGTTATTATCTGTTATTAACATTGAAATGATGGCTCTTGAGACTCCTATAAGAATATCCACCTCCAAAATCAAAATATTTTTTGATTTCTGATTTTTTAATGGTTGGGGTTTCCTATATTTAGTGAGATTGTAGTTCTAGAACTGAAATGAAGTAAGCAAATAACTACCTTAAAGGATTTTTATTAATAAAAAGAAAAAAAAATGAAAGAAAGGAAAAACATAAAGCAGAAAATAAAAATATATTTATTTGAATTGTGAATATCATAGATAAAAAAAATTGGAAGAATATTTTAACCAGTCTAAAGACTAAGAACTCTTATATGTTGTATTGATACAGATTGTGAAATCATGTATAACATGAGGTTAAATGTTTATAGAATATGTGAATATAAATAAAACGTTAAAATGCAGCATAATAAATGTCAGCGAGAACTTGCTTTTATTCGTGGTATTAAAATTGAAGCCAGAATTCCAATTAAAAATGCTTGAATGGAAATTACCTTACTGAATTATTTTATTGAAGGATGTTTATTTCCCTTCTACATAATTAATACATTTACAGAAGGAAAAAGCAAGCTCTTCTCGGGAAAAGTACGAATAAATCTATACATATTTTTTGGTAGCTGAACCTGAGAAAAGGGGAATTATATGGAAATCTTTCTGAATTGAAAGAAGGACAGTCTCTTTACCATTGTACTAGTTATAAGAAAATTCATCTTATGTTTTGTAATGTTTTGCAACATTTACGATTCAATGACTAAATGCTGCCTAATTTTCTCATTGTATTTTCAAAAAGCATTGTTTCAAATCTCATTTTTGAGTAAAATTAAAAGAAAATAAAACTGGTTTATATATATATATATATATATATATATATATATATATATATATAATTACTATTACTTTTGAAACAATAATTTGCATATATCAATTTATTGAAATATATGTTGAATTTTTTACTGCTAAATAATAATTTAACTGCATACACAATAGACAAATTCAACAATATTAAGTAATTCTTCCATTCATTGGATCATGCTTATCCCATAAACTTTGTTAATACATATAAAAATGTATTAATCGTCTTGAAACCTTTGATTCCAAACCACCACACATAACTAGGATTGCAGATTTAACTTGTAAGTCATAGATCCATCAAACTAGTTTAACTCCTTTTTTTCTATCCCAGGTCCAAAGCTGCTTTTTGAAATGCTGGGCTCCTTTTTAATTTTTGTTTCCACGTATTTCCTTTTGCGAATTTATTTTGTTGAAATTTTGTATTTTTGCTTTTATTTATTTTTTCATACTTTGAAATGTATATTTCATGTTTTTCTTTTATATATATATATACATAATAGTTTTTTAAAAAGGTTATTTTGACACATACAATAAAAATAATAGTTGAGAAGCTCTGATAAATATTATTATATCCAATTTATTTCAAATCAAATTTAAGATTCTCATTTATAAATCAAATGTAGATTTAAATTATAAGTTCTTTTTAGTGTATCAAAACTTCCTTTTAGTATTATTTCTGAATTTGACAAATTTTATTCTGTTCTCTTTTCATAACTGGAAGGTATATTTTTTTTGTTTTTTGAGTTAAATTCTAGTCTCCTGTTAGCATATGGAAAGTTAAATCCGTAATTGTTTGAATTATTCATGATACTCCAAAGGACATCTTCTAATGATACATTTGTGATAAAGAACATTTTAACTGGGAAGTAATTAAATTTTGATGAATTCTTTTCATGCTACAGTGTTTCTTGTTATGCATCATCATGAAATAACGAACAATTTGTAGCAATTGTCGTTAAAACATTGTCAAGACTAAAAGATCTTTTCAACAAGGTATTTTTAACGCAGAGCAAAAATATATTTAAGGCTTTGATCATTGATTTTACTATTAACTGCTTAAAATAGAAAATTGCTATTATCTAATTATTGTATCATTAGTCATTTATGCTTAAAAATTATCCAAAATAAGTTACAGCTGCATAGAGAATTAATATAGAAAAGTGGCATATATATATATATATATATATATATATATATATATATATATATATATATATATATTATTATTATTGGGCCAGATAATTAAGTTTGGAAGTGACTGAGAAGGTTATTTTAAGTTGATGTTCATAAATGTTGACAAAAATCCATAAATTCAATTAATAATCTAATGCCCTTCACTTTGGTAGACCTGTCCCCAGCTTCCCACAAAATTTTATTACCTCATCTATAAACATCGCGAAAGGTTTTGAGCCTTGGGGAGAAGAAGGGTTAGTTAAGGTAGGCGCCTTGTGCTTTGACGCACGACTAAATTAAATTTCCTTTACTCGTAGAAAATAATGCAATTCATTCGTGAAACATAAAATGTTCTAACCGCATAAGCCTTTTATGAATTGAATAAAGAAGATATCAACAGTTTCAGGAATTTGATTGTGGTTATTCATCTATAAAACAGTTAGTGAAAATGCATTTAAAAGGACGGACAATTATTTTCACACGTATGTTACTGCCGAAGTGCAGAAATCAGTTGATCTGCAAATTAGCTAGGTAATTGGTGAATTACGTAAGAAATCTGCACATTACCTACTAGACACTCATTAATGTGAAAATATCTTTAGTGGAACAACAGCAACGTTTCTGTACGCTTAAGGGCTCATAAAACTCTTAAATTGCAAAATTTTCAATTTTTTGAAAAAAAAATATATATGTTACAGCCTCAATATTTTTGAAAATTTTGGTTCCAAAATTATGTTGATACCATAAAAACTTCCGAAGTTATTGAAAAATAAGTAGTGAAACTTAAACGAAAACCCTATCTCTTTCTTATCTTTAACTTCATTTTTCGCAAAAAAAAAAAAATTTTAGCTTCCGCGCAGGATTTCTCAGAAACTATTCATGGTATCAATTTGAAATTTTATACACATGTTCAAAATAAGGCTCTTCATAACTTATACATCAATTTTCAAAAAAAAAAAATTAATAGAATCTTTTTTTATTTGAATTTTAATTAATTTTTTTCTTAAAATTTTTGTTATAATAGTATTTAAAAAATATATTTTTTAAATTTCTTAAAAGTGTGTATAACTTCAAAAGTGAACATTTTTATACCAAGTAAAAAATTAATTTTGTAAACTTTGATCAATCTTGTACTTCAGAACCCTGCGTGGTGTAAAATACTAATTTTCATATTTTTGAAAAATTGTCCAATTTTTATTTCTTTATAGCTTTTAAAATTTTCTGAAATTTTGAGAAATAATGTATATATATATTTATATATTTATATATATAGATGATTATCTTGTGGTAAAAATTTCAAATTATTGTTTCGTTTTATTACTAAGTTACATTGGTTTGAAAAAGGATGTCTTTTTCCAGTGCACGGATATCTGTAATTAAATGCCCTTAAATTAAATGTGTATATGTTTTGATATCTAAAGTACCAAGTTAATGCAATCGAGCAATTAACACATTAGTTGATAGAACTAATCAATCAATTGAAAAACTACAATAGAAAGAACCAGACGGCTTAAAATATTATTGTGCAATTAAGGAAACTGAAAAAGTGTTATTTATTTTTCGATATCTACAGAATTACGTTGATATAGTTGATACAGAATTACGTTGATATGATTACGTTTAGTTCACAGAATCAGTCATCAATCAATTGAAAAGCTATATTAGCAAGGAATCAAAAATAGTTTTAACATATTATTACAATTAAGAAAATGAATTTACGAAACATATATGATAAAATTATGCTTACTTAAAAGTGCATTCTAAAGATTGGTGACACTTTGGATTGCATAGTAACTGGTTTTTTGACAAGAACTGTTTGTTGTATATTTAGAATTAAAGTCACATTTTTTTAAACTTTTGAACTTTAACGGTTCGGAAACCGCTAATGGGAAGATTACTAAGTTAAAATGCTGAAAACTCTTTGATTCCGTACTTAAATCGGTTAATGCGAAGATTAGCTAGGTAATCTGCACATGAACAGCTTTTGAGCTTTAACGGTAACATATATAAATCGCGGGGGTGTTTTGCTCGATAATTTCTGATTTCAATTGGTATTTTGCTGGAGAATTTTCAGGAGGATTTAAATTTTTAAAATGGCATCATATCTGTATCGGAAATTTATGCAGTTTGTTTAAGAATTAGTAATACTATGAAATTTCTGCATTTAAGAGGACACAGTTCTTACTGCTTCAAAATATATAAAAATTTCAACAGACATTGCAAATAATATAGTTATCAGAATTAAGGCACTTTAACCCTTTATGTACCGTATTATGATTTACTGCAGTTTTTGTATGCAATATTTTTTTTAATCACTGCATTGAAAATTAAGGGATGTATATAAGCAAATACTCAACTTTAAGAAATTTAATAAGTTAGAGCTAATTAATTAAAGATATTTAACTGTAAAATTAATTATATACACTGTTCACTTAAAATAAATAGTCAAATCGTTTTCTAAGGTCTTCATTAACATAGAAAAAAAAATTTAAAAAAATAAAACACCTTTTGCACATCAACTATTTTTTCGGAACAAAAATGAGTCTTCGCAATCCGCTGAAAACGCCATCAGCTAAAATCGCAATTTCTGCTATAAAACTATTCACTTTCCCCGCTAAAATGCTCATCATAGAACCCGTGCTGCCATATATCTTGGAAGAGTGGATTTAAAAGAATATTCCTGCTAAGTATCGTCAAAGTATTCGTAAAAAGGGTAATTCTATGTAATTTTAAAGTGAGTGGTACTTATAAGTACCGTCGGTAGAGATAAAGAGTTAAATTATAAATTTATATTTCAAATATGTTTGTTTGTTTATTAGTTTGTCCATAATATCATATTATTCATATAAAATATATTATCAATGCAATTTTTACATGAATGTCTTAACAATGTTTCATAAATTAATTTATATAAAAAATGGGGTAATTTGGGTCCCCCTATTTTTAACATGAGAAAAATATCCATTCTCTAATTCAGCCAATTTTGAACAGAAGTGGATTTTCCAAGAAAAATAACAATGGATTCTTGAGTAGAAGTTTTCCTTTCTACTCTTTTGTGTATTAATGTAAGATAATTGTATCCGATATATTGCTACCCAGAAATTAACCATTTTCCTAGATTTCGAAAGGGGGAAGTAAAATAGGGGAAAGAAAGGCCGATGAAGAGGACAAGCAAAACCTTGCAGTAAGGATAATGATAATAAATGCTGGATGGTAGAACTCCCATTTATTCTCTCGACATTAAAAAAAAAAATCTTACCTTTGTGTTCGCTGGAATAAAATATTTTCTAGCCACTAAAAGAAGAAAAAGAAACTGGATTAGGTGAAAGGAATTATAAATAACACCATGATGGAATATTAGGATCATCGCAGAACTTCAGGAATGGTAATTTAAACATCATTTTCCATTAAGAGGGAAAGTGGTAGTTGACAAATTGATATTAGGAAAGTCTAGTCTTCATTCTTGAAAGGAGATAATTTATACTCTGTATTGCTTGCTTCAGCTGCAATTAGCGTTGAGAATTCCCTTTGTTTTTTTTTTTTTGCCTCTTGCCTTAATGTGAAAATTCCCGAATTCTGCAATGTGTTCCATACTATGTAGCGGTTATCTGATCAGTGAAAAAAAGTAGATCAAAAGTTTCATTTCAAAAGCTACCAAATTGGTATATAATTTGACTGGAGAATCAATAAGTAATGATATAGAAGGCAACTCTTTTGGATGCTTATGTAGTAAAAAAATAGAGCAATAAGAGACAGTAATACTTCGAAATCTGAACAATGAATTGCAGCAAATATTGGAATTAAGTCGGGGGAAAATCGATTACATTAATTATAATTGCGATGATAATTGTTCTTTGTTTTCTCCGATTATTTTCATCATAATGATAAAAAAAATTGTGCAAAACACAGTTTTTGCAATATTTCTTTGGAATTAAAGATGTAGAAAGGGGAAATTATTTCTAAACTATTCTGGATATTTAAGCTTTCGTACATATTTCTTAATGCTATTTGAATGTCATTAAATATAACTACCAAATCTTAGAAATATTAATACTTTTCTGAATTGGAACAGGAACCGATTTACTGTATCTTCTGAATTCAATATACTTGGGAATCAACTGAATAATAATAAATATAATTATAGAATGATAATTAAAATAACTATAGCAGAATGATAATTAAAATAACTATAGCAGAATGATTATTAAAATAACTATAGCAGAATGATTATTAAAATAACTATAGCAGAATGATTATTAAAATAACTATAGCAGAATGATTATTAAAATAACTATAGCAGAATGATAATTAAAATAACTATAGCAGAATGATAGTTAGGATAACCGTTTTTTTTAATATAATGATAATTAGAATAACCGTTTAATAGAATGATAATTAGAATAACCGTTTAATAGAATAATTAGAATAACCGTTTAATAGAATAATTAGAATAACCGTTTAATAGAATGATAGTTAGAATAACCGTTTTTAATAGAATGATTAGATTAACTGTTTTAGAAATTTGATTGTAGTTATCCGCCGATAAGACAACTTACTGTATCCTCTGAATTTAAGTATCCCTGTGTTCAAATTACATACAGAATCTCGTCGACGCTGTGATATACGAGTACTTTGGAGACAAGTATTCAGATGCAATGATTGAACTTTGACAATGTTGTTTGTGTCTCGTAAAGCATCAATTTTTACTCTTTACTTTTCATCATTTTTCATTATGTTGATGAATTTATTGATGTCGATTGAGAGATTATTTCATTAAAAATCAAAAGCATCATCCGTATTGTCATAACCTTAATTGATTGATTTCTAACATAAGTTGTACAAATACACACATACGTATACAGTACAGTCCCGCTAATCCGAACACGGCTAATCCGAACATCCGGTTAATCCGAACGGCTCCGCGGAAAATTTTTTTATAATTTTAAGGACGAAAAAAAAAAATCGGTGAATATTTCAATATAAAACAGTATAAACCTTAATTCAAAACAGTTCTTTATTTAATATTCACGCACTGTACATCAAGTTATGGTACAAATTTTAAAATGGAATAAACTACAGAACAGAACACTAATGTTTAGTATGAAAAATTGTACAACATAACCCGTACTCCCAGTTCAAATAGTGATTTCGCTGTTACTTCGGCTAATCCGAACAATCACGTAATCCGAACAGGGGTCGGTCCGATATTGTTCGGATTATCGGGACTGTACTGTACAAATAAATATTTTATCAGAAACTTGATAGTTTTATCTCTTTCCTTCTGAATTTTAGTCTATCCATCCTTTTTGCGTCACTTACAAAATCATTTTTGCTAACGGTAACATGTTTAAGTATCACCAGTTTCTAAGTTTGGTTTCGACTTTCAAAACTTGCCATTTATGTTAGATATGTTTGAAATATAAATATTAAAATATTTCCTCTCTGGAATTTATGGTAGATTCATCCATCTCTGAGAAAATTTTAGGTCGTTCATCTTTCCACGTCATCCTTAGCAATCGGTGGGAGTGTAGGATGGACAAACGACCCTGAAACACTTCCATGGTTCTTGATGGAAAGGAATAAGGTTTATGATTGATGTTAGGTTGCCTAGCAACAAGTTCCGAGTATTCTGCCTTAATGCTCCTCATGACAGATACCATGCACTATAAGCCATTAAAACCGCGTTTCAGATTATTATTTTTTTCTCTCAAAGATGGCAAGTGACTTTACTGAACGTGAGCAAAATGTCAATGATTGAGCGATAATTTTTCAATTTTTTAAATAAAATTTTTCGAGGAAAAATTTTATTCTGAGATTTTTTTTATATAAAGAAGCTATTTTCTAAGTAGTAAGATTGATTTCTAAATATGTACGGATTGTAATAAATAACATCGGACTAAAAGCAAGAAAATATGTAGTTATTCAATAAGTTTAAAAGTGAAAGAATTTTAAACCTTTATCCTTGCATTAATAACAGGAGATACATGATTAATTTTATCTCAGTTTTGTTAATCATGAAATTTATGTTTGATCTGACACATCTCCTACATGCATCCTTCTAATATTTCTTCTAATATTCTATTTCTTCTAATATTCTATTTCTTCTAATATTATAATATTTCTTCTAATATTATAATATTTCTTCTAATATTTCTTCAAATATTCTTCTGATATTTCTTTTCGATAATTCCTTTTTTCCAAAACGAACGAAATCGCACACTTAAAAATTCATTGTGCTTACAATTTTAAATGTAATTATGAATGCGATATTACCCCATTCTTTCTCTTAATATATAGTGTTAAATGAAATAAGTTAATGTTCCAGACTTCACACAAAAATGGCTCTCAACAGCAATATATTCTACTATATTAAGAAACTTGCAAAAACCTTGATTCTAAATGTGATTCTTTTACTTTTGTATTCCAACAACGAATAGAACACCTCTCTACCCCATTGCGGATATGATAATTTTATTTCATTTCATCATTGTTGTTGCTTTTTCATTTTTACTTTATGCATTCACATATCTCACGCAACCTGCTGTATAGGTGTGTCTACAACAAAGACTTCTTTTGCTCGTTAAAATAATTCTCTGAAGCGAATGCGTAGGTAGATTCGGACGGAAATACTCAGTGAAGCTTCTTGTTCGCTGTTTTCTTGAAGAATCTTTATTTTGTGGTAACAGCGGGGTGCAAGGTCGTTAAAAGAATTTCTTGCTCTTGTAAAGCTCATTGTGCTTTCTTGTTTCACCTATTCACGCTGACTTCATCCTCGTAAACCATGTCTACGGCGGTAATCCACGAGAGAGAAAAAAAAGTCTTTTTTTAACGTAATATTTTTCTTGCATCATAGTGCATTTGGAGAACTGCATCTGTGAAGCATAATTTTTCCATACTGCCATCTCAGAGAACTTTTTCTCCAGAATTCTGAATTCACTTAAAAATGAGAATAGTTCTTGTTTTCGGAGCTTTTTCGTGTATTTTTAATGAGATGGGTTGGCATGCTGCCCGGTAAAATGAGTTTTTGTGCTTATTCAGTAGAACGTTGTAAAAATGTCATCGTGCTAGCGGATGAACTACGTACGTCTATTACATCTCAATGAATGCTTTTGAGTAAGCTCAAAAATTGCAATAAAAAGCCAAAATAAATAATTGCTTTTTATTTTTTAGAAAGTGGTTCTTAAGGAAAAATAGTTCAGAAATTATGCATTACTGCGGAAGTAAATATTGTGACAAAAAGTTTGTTCTGTAAAACGAGGAATATTGGAGAGAATTCTTAAGGTATCCCGACTACGTTCGGAACCGTGATTTAAAAAAAAACGCATAAATGGATAATTTTCATGATATTTAGTGTCACTCAGATTAGAATACATGCATAAAATTGTTTTAAGGACATTTTGACAAAAAAAAAATTTATTTAAATATAATATTTTGGCAAAATATTAACTTAGAATTATCTTTTTTCCAAATGTTCTCCTTTTGTGAAAAATTGTTCTGTTATAATAATATTTTGCCTATATATAGCTTCGACCTCTATACAGATGCTCAACTAGAAGTTTTGAAAAATTCACGTTATTTTCAGAGTTACCACCAATTGAAATAATTATTCGCGTTTTTTTCTTAAAATTGCTCCCCTCTGTGGTCGTAAAATATGAATAAACCCACTTCTAAGTTATATATTTCAAAAATTCTAGTTGAGCCTCCGAACAGAGGTCTGAGCTATATGCAGGCAAAATATTATTCTAATAGAAGCATTTTTCACAAAAGGAGAACATTTGGAAAAAAGATTATTCTAAGTTAGTTTTTTTATCAAAACATTGTATTTAAATAAATTGTTTTTGTCAAAATGTCCTTAAAACAATTTTATGCATATATTCTAATCTAAGTGACACTAAACATCATGAAAATTATCCATTTATGCGCTTTTGAAAATCACGGTTCCGAACGTAGTCAGATACCTTAATGTATTCTAAAACTGAAATTTGACAAACAATAATATATATAAAAAAAATTAAGTCAATTCCTACTTAGGTCAACAAAGAAAACTTTATTTTAGTTACGTTTTAGTAAATAGTTACAATTAATATATAAATATGTATATGCATATGACAGAATCACACTATTAAGTGGCAAAATGGAAAGCGATCTTGCAATTTTCCATTTTCCTTTCTTTATAGGGTGTTGTACTATTTTTTGTTTGTTACTATTTATTCATTAATTAAATTTGATTATTCTAGTAAAATAGTATAGTAAAAAAGAAATCACATTCATGTGATACCGAAGTGAAAGTGATCAGATATGAAATGGTCATGGTCCTGAAGGGGTTAAAAATGTATTGAAAGTAGTTAAATCATACACACATAATGAGTGTGGCATTTAAACTAAATAATAAAATTTTAATTAATTTATAAAATTAAAATATAATAAATTTAATTTAAATAAATTAAATAATTAAAATTAATAAAATAAAATAAATTTTTCTTCTTGAAATTCAATTTAAAATTTTATAACCATTGATAAAAATAATTTTTATTCTCGGAATAATTTTCCAGGTATTAAATCCATTGAAAAAAAATTATTCAAGTTTTTTGTACACAGGGAAATTGTATTTTTATCTAAAATTTGTTGATTTATTTTACTGTGAGGCATGTAAATGAATTTCATCTCAACTTCGGCCTTTCAATTTTTTCCCTTCTTTTCAACTCAGTAATCATTTCCTCGAATGTTAAAGTGAAACCTCGCTGTTTCCCGTCAGTTTCCACTTTTTCATCATTGGATTGAATTCTGTATTTTTATTTCGCTTACAAAGGATCCAGTGCTTTGTGCAGCTCTCATGGAATTCCAATAAAACCTTGCAAACGAATTACTACCTGGTAGCTTTATTTTCCCACACAAAAGACTACCAGGCCTGAAGTTGAGATAAATTGCAGGAACCTTTGTAATATCACAGAGAAAAATGGATCAACAACTGAAACCTTACATTTGGTCTGAACCACTGAGAAGCCCAGTTTGCAATCTGTATCTAAAGTTCTTTGAAAGGTCTCCTTTTGTAATACTCTGAATGCACTTAGGTGTGACCGAATGAAATAGCCGAATATATGGCTTTCATTTCGGATGCATCTCTTCTATCTTTAGCAAATATGTCTTGGATGTTTAATGTTTAGTTAGCTATTATTCGTCATTTGTATGATACCTTGTAATTTCAAAGTTTGTTTACAAGACATTAAAACATATTTAGTTTCAATTTTTGTTCTATTGTTATTGAATTATATTTCTTGTATTATAGATAAGGTTTGAAAAATCAATTTGTTGTTGCCACAAGATTAAAAGATAATCTAAGTTCCGGCTTTTTAAAGAGAGTTTATACTACAATACATGCCTATACAAACGATTCTTTTATAAATTATTTAAATACTTTTTATCAAGTGGTAAATTTTAATTTTAAATATGTAAGAAAATTAAAATTATAAATTAATAGAGCTGAGTGAAGTACGAAAATTTGAGGGATGGCTTGATTGATATTAATTTAACCATGATATCAAACATTTTAACTTTAAATAGATATTAACAGCTAAGTAAAAATTATATCACCCTACTAAATATAATGCACATGCAAAACTGTATTGATGTAACTAAAAAATGGTACCAAATTAAAAGCACAATAATACAAACTGTATTCGAAATCAATAATTACTGATTTATTTGGCTATGATTAATAAGTATCTCATTGTTCGATATGAAAGTTAGGTTATCTGTAGTATACCAGTTGAATAGTGGAACAATTTAATTGCAGGAACCATCAAGATCAAATGAAAATGAATATAATCCGTTTCATGAATGAAATAAATCCATGATAATCGATGCAGTGTTGGCTAATCCTAACTTAAAACGGATAAAAATAACATGTAAAGTAATTTCCATTATTCACTCACGAAAAGTGTAAATTACTATCTCCATTAGTTTCTCTCACCACTCAACTGTTCAAGTACGGAAAATTTTTCCTGCCGAGTATTGTCCTGGAAAAAACACCCTGCATTAAGGTTTGTTTTCTTTAAAAAGTAACAACACTCTGATCGATAATTTACTTCTCTAAAATCTAATAGGTTCATTTATTAGTGAACACGCCTCTTTAATTGAATTTTTCCACCATTATTCACTAAGTTAATGAACGCTTAGTATACAAAATAAAAATTCTCCTCTCCCCTACTAATCCAATAGCAAGACAGCCTCATTTCTATTTTCTAACGCCGATGCGCCCCAAATTATTTATCTTACCGTTAAAAGTGTCACTTAAGAACTCTAAGCACGGTTACATGCAATTATGCTCTTGGATTAGAAGTACCTACAAGAACTGGTTGAACGATCATGCTGAGAATGATAAAGACAGAAATCATTTCTATCTTAAGATGTGTCTCTAGTGTAAGTTTGTCGCATAAGTTGTCAAAATTGGAGCATCTTTTTTAATAGACGTGGATCATTAAAAACCCTTTTTAATAAGAAGTGTTCTTTTAAATAGATTGTTTAAGGCCGCAGTTGAGTTTTTAATGAAGTAAATCTTTCTACCTCTCTTTTTCATCGTAGGTTTTTTTAAGAACTGATATGATCGAAACTTTTTACGAGAAAGAATTTGCTCAAAAAACACTTTTTTCTGCAAAAGAAAGTGGAATGTATTTTTTGTAACTAAAATTATTTTCTAGAAAATGTATCAAATACTTTGCCTTTAAATTTGTGTAAAGTATTTTTATTGATCTGTTCCCATTAACGTCATCATTCATTGTAATATTTCGTAATAAGCCGTAGAATATTCGATAATGTTGTAGTGCCTCTATTATCGGCGAAAATAATACTAATAACAAAAGACTTCTAATAAAAGTATGTGATGTAGATGATTTAATATAAAGAGAAAAAGATAATCGCATTTTGAAGAGTAATTTATTTCTAGGAATTTTTTTTAAAAAAATCGAACTGTTTTTCAAAATTGTTTAAATTAGTAATACTTCTAAATTATTGCATTATACACAGGTGTGTAGACAGTTGCATGTCTTAGAGCAAACTACATAAATTTCGGAAGTATATTGTTTAAAAAGCTCAAATTTAGATTGTATTTTAGTGCTTTTTGTAATACTGTATTCCATTGATGAATCCCTTGAACAGAAGAGAAGTTAGTCTTTTTTAAGCGTAACGTTATTAAAAGTGATCCAAACTTATGTGCAATTTTAACCGTATGTTAAAATTATGTTTTATGAATTAAAAGTTCGAAGGAACTATTTAACCGTTACGAGACAATGTCTATTTTAAACACTGCTATTGATTTTATGCATCTGTTTAATTTTGAGCTATGCAGTACGAATAGCAACGATTTAATCGATGCATCTTGTATACTTAGCAAATTTCTAAAATCTGTATATTTGTTAGACAATTCTGAGTGAAACACGTGAGGTAAAAGTAAAAAAAAAAAATGAGATGCCAAACGACAATGAGAAATTCGAGCATTACAAATGCCAGCTGTGGTTTTTTTCAACAGGATTCTAAAAAACAAGGTGAACAAACTTTTTTGACTGCTTGACCAATATTCTGTAGATTTCAATGGGGAGAAAAATTACGCTGAAAACAAGAATATTTTCCTCTCGGTGTTATCATATTCTTTTATCAAAGAAAGAATGGTTTTACACATTCACGACTCGAATATGATTGCGAGGATATCTTGCTTTTAGTGCGAAATGATGTATTGAATGATGAAAAAATGTATGAAAACGAAATGATGTATGAAAAATTGCTTGTATCAGTAATGTAAATCGATTGAAAAACTTTTTTTATTTGACTTTTAGTTTTATAGATGTCCTTAATGTATTGCATGCAACGTGTTTGCGTTGTTTGTTACATATATATAACTTAAGGTTGTTTTCACCATATGTACGCGAGCTTGAACGTGGAGCACATTTTCGGACAGAAAAGTTGCCTCAATTTTTATAAAAATTAGTGACATTGTAACTCATGCATTTGTTTATAATACAGTGTTGTTAGAATTTTAAAATATTTCATAAATAATTAGTTTTTTTTCTTTTAGCATGTTAAGGAATAGCTCATTTAGCATTACGGTGTAGGAGAAAAAATGCGAAACACATTTTATAACAGAAAAAATGTGTCAACTCGGATAAAAATGAGCAGTATGATAAAATAAGTGATTCTCTACAGGGATAGTGAAGCCAGAATGTAATACTAATGTTTGAGTGCTTTTATATCTGAAAAAATATTCCAAATTTGGGTCCTATTCATTAACATTAACCGAAGACAGCTTTAATATATACATTTTTTTCAAGAAAGACTAAGTCCTGGCTTAAATTTCATTTGAATCGTTAGAAACTAGTTTATAATTATTTTTGATTAATTTCTGTTTTGTTGGAATAAATTTATTTTGAATAATCTATCCTGTGGTTTCATTGCTTAAAACTTAACTAGAAATAAGAATTTTTCCGTAGTGAAAACTTTATTTTTTATAAACTTTTTTTTAAATTAAATATTGTGAAAAAGTGTACGTATGATTGTATTTAGATACATCGATTTCCATCAATATCTGTCTCTTTTCAGTTGTAAATTTAATTTGAAATATTTAAATTTTCTGTTTGTACCGCTATTGAAAATAATTTTATAAAGAAAATTTCCTTTTATAAGAATTTTAAACGTGTAAAACATTTAAATGTATTTAAATTTGAACTAATAAATGGTTGCTATTCATTTAGTTCTTAGTTATACATTCGACTTTTGAACGAATGAAACCTTACGCCGATATTATTTTGGTACACAATTTCCAATTAAAGATTTAAATAAACTTTTTCGGATATAGTAATATTCTTTTTAGTCGAAGTTTTACAATTTTTTTAACACTCTGTCTGGTATAGGAGACACATTTCTCTTAGTCGAATCAGTTGTGCAAATTAATTATATAAATTAAACGTAAAATAATTTTTGTAGTAATGGAAGCTAATATCGAGCCGTTGAAAAAAAATTAAAATTTGTAAAAATGAATATTAATCTAGTAAACTGGCTGGAATTGTTAAAATAAGTGTATGCAATGTATTATATTTTGTAGTGTTGCTTTTTGACCATGTTTGATGAAAAATTCATTTTTTATTCAGTCATATGAGTGACCATATATATTTTAGCTTAGTTGGTTAGAAAATTCTCGAAGAAGTAATCTTTATTTATAGATAGAAATTTTTCCCGTTTTTTTAAAGAAAATTTCAGAAAAAAGTAATTTTTTAAGCATGAATTAATGGAATTTTATGACTTTATTTTACTATTGAATGAACTTATTAATATTTTATCATGAACCTCTTGGTTCATATTACGGACCTCTGAAATAAAAAACAAATTCTTTTGAGGATCTCTCATAGGACTCCTGTTGGTTAATTTCATCGCGTATATATTTAGAGATTATCCGCGGTATTAAGCTAACAATAGATGAAGTAAAAACGATATAGATCCCGGACGCTGAGAGGAAAAAGCTTCAGGCGGTGAGTTAACAGTATATGTATTTTCTACGTTTATCATACTTTTTTTTATTTGATATACTTTCATTTTCCTTCATAAGACAAACCATATAATATACAAACTCCATTACCAGGTTTTAAAAAAGTGAACAAAAAAATTAATAAGTATAATAACTGCCTTATTCCAAATCGTAGCAAGAGAACAATTTTTATCCAGAAATTTTATTGTGTTGTGTGTGTTATCTCGGAAAACCTCCAACAAATCTTTCGAAACCATAATGCATGCCAAATTGTTTGGAGATCTTCAGAGGAGGGGGGCTCAAATTGTCTTCCTCTCTGTAACGGTTTCTGTAACAGCCCTTGCTGTCTTTGATTGAAAGCAACAAAAACGAAAGAAAAAGAATATATTCTTTTATGTTCGCAACTTCGGGGTGTGGAGAAAAGGAATTCCGCTTTTGCTTTTGTAAAGTGCCCTTTTGAAGTTCGTTTCTCTTCGGCCAGCGAGGATTTTTGCCTGCGCACAATGACACGTACTAAATGTTATGTGAAGTGATGCAAGTAGAGAAAAGCTGTTCAAAAGCGTTGTGACTCACAAAGGTTGCCATATCGCGACTCGAATCTCGCCAATAACAATGTTATACTTTTTGACAAAAAGGTCTTCGAACTTAACTGTCGCTTTCAAGTTGAGTGGAGGTAGTTGACAGTTAGTTAACTCAAGGATTTATATTTAGTTTAGTCGTGCTGTTCGCCAAGTTGAGCGAAGTTTAAAATGGTTTCTTCCGTAGATTTGGAACGAGTGTTGTGCATTTAACGTTAAATATAGGTGCAATTAACTAAAAAAAAAATACAAGCTATGGAAATAGTAATATAAAATTTCAATATTGATAAATGTATACATTGTGTTATTATTTCCATAATAGCAACAAAATCATATAACCGTATTTATTTGAATCTAAGTAGCACGTAATTTTCATTGAATCTAAGTTCTACTTAATTTTCATTGAATCTAAGTCAAACTTAATTTTCAAAGTTAATGCTATTGAAAAATCGGGTGCGGCTTAGATTCGAAGACGGAAAAATTCGTTTGATTGGGCAAATTAAGCATGATATTGACGGTTAGAGCAATAACAGGTTCATGTATGTTGTCAAAAGTTTCTAATATTGGTAAAATAAATTATTCACTTCGTATTAGTTTTCATTATTATTTTATTTTAAATTCGTTAATATCGAATATCAATCTTTTGCAAAATCAAAAATATGCAGTGTATATTTTTTCTCAAAAATGTGTTGAAAATTTGGGGTGTGGCTTAGATTCGAATAAATATGGTATTGTTACAATGGGTATGATAGTGCCTAAATATTAATGAAAATGCAAAAATATATTTGTTCTGTGGATAGTGTAATAAATGTGAAAAAAAAAGTTACTATTCAACAGAAGATAAAACAATCCAGTTATTGTGTGAGATGATAAAATGCGCTTCAAACCAAGTGAATCCAAATTATTAGGCGAATTCAGAATTAAAAATACTTATTTAATGATATATTTATCTTTTACCCATTCTATTAATAATGGTCCTGTATTTGAAAGTCATCTTGCTCACTTTAGCACTTCTCCTAATGGTATTTGAACTTCAGATTGTTTAAAGTGATTTTTCCCTTACTCAAATGTTTATTTTATTTATTCCTCAGTCAATTTTTACAAATCAAACCATATATAATTTATTTTTCAGAGTTTCATCTAGGTGTATTAAAAATGATTCTTTCATGCGTTAAGATATTATCCGTGACAAATATTACTGCGCTTAGATTTTGATGATTACTCAGCTCCTGTTATTTTTATCTGCAAATTGCATCTGTAGCAAACAGCTAATAAAACGTTCTACATCATTAAGTAAAATATCAATTCCAAAAACATTTTCCCCTCGTTATGATGCCCATCAGACACATATTTTTCTATCATTCGTACCTAGAGGGGGGTGGGTGATAATCGATAAATATATTTTTTCTCACACTTTTTTCTATATCTTATTTCAGATGTTCTAATTCTGTATCTTGAGTAGAAATGCTGAAGGTATTTCTCTTGGTATTATATCAGCACATTAACTTTTCTTCACCTTTTTTTTCTTATTGTGTGTATGAAATGAGAACAACTTCTTAAAATAAAAGTTTGAACTATTATATCAACTCGTTTGTTACCCTCATTAGAAATGTATCTACCCTTGAAACCAATAATACATGGAGCGTAAAGTAAAATATTTATCTCTTTTCAACCATGTAGAGCAATTAGACACATTTTCTATACTTAATTAAAATATGACATGCATTGTGTGACTAAAACATACTTTAACTTTTAAAAATGCCCCTGTTTCTTTGATAAATAAGTAGGAATGCGATTTGCATTTAATAAACAATGTTTTGAGTGACAAATAAATCAAAACCCTGGCATTTGAAAAAGATTAAAGCGTAGCTTGATTTCTGCTGTAATGAAGAAGGGTGTCCAGTGAAAGATATCAATTATATGTTTTAGTCGAAGTCTATAAAAACTAGCATTTTGAAAATTTGTATAAAGTTGTTTTAAAAATTCCTTTCACTCACTGTAACTGTAAAATAAAACTTGTACTTAAAATTTTGCTTGCGCGATACTTTGTGGCCGCGGTAGCCTAGTGATCAAGGTATCGAATCGTGGTTAGCTTGTCACGAGTTCGAGCCCAGTAGCACCAAAGACCCGCCATGTAGGGGAGCGATGCACGTTAAATCTGTCGAGAGCTCATATGTCCTCCCTTTGGTGTGGTGTGGTAGTTAGGGGGGTGCCAGCTCAGGTGTCGTCCTCGTCACTTGACCATGGTTCAAAATTGCGAGGTCCGTCGCCAAAAGCCCTCGTGTAGCTAAACAGTACTATGTTTATATCACTCACTCATTCATTCATGCACGTTACATTATGATAAAAAATTGGGGGCTAGATAGAGAATTAAATAATGAAAACTTCTGCCCTCTCTTAAAGATTTCATATAGATATGCAAAATTAAAAGTGATTTTTGCGAAATTAGTTTAATATTAAACTGTCAAATTCACCGAACCTAATTTCCTGAGCCAGATAGTACATTTTTTTCTCAAGAAACTTATATATATTCTTAATCATTCACTCGAGTGGGGGATTTAAAAAATTACTTTTTGAGAATAAAGGAAGTGTTGATTTATACTTAAGGAAATTTTTTAAAATGGTAGTTAATGTGCTTAGACGGAGCGGAGAACCGTTTTTTTTTTTTTAAATTTGGAAAACCTCATTTTATTATTTATAATTTAGTATTGTTACGTAAATTACCTGTAATCTAATAATGCCACATTCAAGAGCATTTAATTACTAATACTTAAAAAATATATTAGGTGCTCGAAAAGTATGACTACACTTCCAAAAATGAATTAAATATAAACAAAGATTTTCGCTTACAGATTTTTATGTTCTCCCAAAGAAAAGATTAAAGTTTCTATTTAATGAAATGCAAACAAAATGGTGCAGCATCCCCGTTTTGCAACATCCTCTTTCAAAATGGCTTCCTTGCAAGAACAAGCGCAAGTTGTAGCATGGTCTATCGAATTAAAATCTGCTACACAAGTATAAGTATTGCTTAAAGTTTGGACTACCTATAAAGAAGGTCTCCTTCAAGATGCACAATTTTTAAGTGGCATGATAGGTAGTATTGCCAAAAAAAAAACCTGGTCGCCCTAGCAGAGACTGAGATGGCTTTACTTGTATGGACTTGATGTGTTACTCGCGACTAATGATGTGCACATAGAAATCGTGTATTAAAAAAAATTGTAAAAAACTTTGGTATTTTCATTAATGAAACATAAAAAAAAAACCGAAAGTGAATATGTCTGTTGGTTTATTTGTTATTAAAATTTGAAAGTGTAGCAATACTTTTAGGACTCCCTGTATGTTGTCTACAACTGTGATTAATCAAGTAGAGCACGGGAAAGGGGGGTATCAAGTTCTAGAGGTTGTTTGCTTGATGATAAAATCTCTGGGTGATTATAGATGCAATCAGAAATTGAGACAGATTTGAGAAAACTCATTTTAAATACTAGTCATATCGATATCAGAGGTACTTATTGAAGGTATTTTTCTTAATTTTTGATTTTACTTTGAAGGTGATTTTCAAATACCTAATAGGTTTCCAATCAAGTATACACTGGTGTGTAAAAATTAAGGACGAGACGGTTTTTTCAATATAACTTTGTACAAAAGCTTTCCAAATCAACACATTTAATACCGTAAGATCCCCAATACGTAAGGACATGTGTAATATGTAAGCAACACTTACTAAAAGAGAAATTAGAGGGATAAAAAGAAGCTTGATTGAAAAAGTAGCATGGAGCGCAATGCGACTGAAGGCCGAAACATCCCTGTGATGGGTGTCCAGCAAGAAACATCCGGTCTTTAGTAGAGGATATGATCTCCCCTGACTGCTAGGCAGGTTTCACAGCGTCTGCCCATGCTGAGAATGAGGGTGTCAATGAGTTGTTGAGGCATTGCTGCCCATTCGTCTTGCAGCGCCAATCGAAGCTCCCGAATCGTTACTGGTGGTAAGGTACGAGCTGCCAAGCGTCTGCCTAGAAATTCCCATACATGCTCGATGGGATTGATATCCGGAGATCGTGCCGGCCAATCCATACGTTCAATATCCTCACTCTCTAAGAGCTGTTCGGCAGCTACTGTGCGATGACATGGTGCATTGTCGTCCATGAAAAGGAACTGCAGACCCATAGCGCCTCTAAAAAGACGCACATATGGAAGAAGAATCTCGTTACAATAACGGGTCCCGTTGACTGAACCTGCGTCGAAGATGTGAAGGTCTGTACGACTACCAAGCATGATGCCTCCCCAAACGAGAACACCGCGACCTCCATACCTGTCCCTTTCAATGATGTTCGAGGGATGTGATTGCGGCCTACTCAAACTGAATCTGCTCTCATCTGTAAAGAGTACTCGTCCCCATTCCTTGTCTCTCCAATTCCGGTGTTCCCGGCACCACAGAGAACGCCTTCTCCGATGGGCAGGCGTTAAAGGTACACACCGTACAGGGCGTCGTGCAAACAGACCACCACCGTGCAGTCTTCTGGCCACGGTAAAACGCGATATCGGTCGTCCAGTCGCCTGTGTCGTGTGTCTAGCGATTTCTCCCGCTGTCTGCCGCCTGTTTCTTCTGGCTTGTAAGACAATGTACCGGTCATCGGCGGGTGTGGTTCCTCGTGGACGACCACTACTGAACCCCCTGATAGCTGTTCCTGTAGTTTGAAATTGTCCCCAAAGTCGTGAAACGATGCTGTGAGCAATTCCGAACTCTGCAGCCACACTTGTCACACTGCGGCCTTCCTCCAACTTCCCAATGATTCGACCTCGGGTAAAAGCATCCAGATGTCGTCTAACAGATTGATTATTCACCATTTCTCGCTGAGGCAGCAACTCGGTGTGATTTTAACTGCTATACGGCGTGCAATCTCTTTGCCAGAAATACTGATCTTACACTGACAACATGCTTTATACTACTCAGACACTCCCCCATTACGTCTACTTGTATATCTGCGCATGTACTACCGTACATCACCTTACTTAATCTCCTGATTGGTCTTTCTGTCCGCTCTGCCTCTTCGTTCAGCTGATATGCTAATTTTTCGACTTCGTCCTTAATTTTTGCACACCAGTGTAGTTTATGTATTGGCCATTTCTTAAAAGAATTTTGAAATTGGTCATTATATTTAGAGTTATATATAAACAGTAGAAATCACTTAGAAAAGTATATATATATTAATGTAATGAGCAAAACTGAATGCAACTGCTGTTATTAGTATCAAGTAATATTATTTTGTTGATGGATGAAATTTATCAAAAGTATATTGATAAAAAAAAGTCAATGAATTTCATTGACTATAATGTTGATTCCACGTTAATCTTGTATGAAATCTAAAGGTAAAATTACTTTTAACTCAAATTGTCTTGTAGTTCATGATATGCTACTTTCCCAGTGTGTCAAAAATCAAAAGGTCAGAATCCATGTTTGATGAAATTATTCATATTATGCACAGTAATATTTGTTCTTGGACTCATTTTTGTAAGCGATCATAGAGTTACAATTTTCATTGATTTTTTTTAATGCAGTGATTGATAGAGATACGTTGTAAAACATCTTATATCCTTTTTTAAAACATTTTATATCTGGACTTTAATTGTATAAATTACATACGTCAAAAAATTTCTTGAAGTTGCGGTTCACACACAATACCCTCCTAAATAGACAGTCTTTATAAAATTGTAGCCATGCAGAGAAAAAAAATTAAAATCAGTGTTAAATATTCGCTTATATTTCCGCGTGTTAGTGGTATTCCAAGGGATGTTGCCTGCAAATTTATGATTGCTTCCAGTCAAGTTCGGTGGTTTATCATTTTTTTTCTTTCTGGATACCATCTAAACAAATTCGATAATTTTTTCCTGAAAAATAATTTTTACAATTTTGTTAACGTCTTTTTCTTTTTTGATAAACGGAAGAAATAAGCTCTCTCCAATAAATTCTTTAAAACCCTTTATTTTTGAATTGTTAAATTCCCAATTAAAAACCGGTATTTCATTGAATTGAAATAAAGTTGATCATTTTTTTTTCCTAGTTCAAAAAATATAATTCTGTATGAGGAAATTCTAAATGGATAAATATATAAATAAAATATTTGCATTGTTTTAATTTCATTCTTAATATTGAATCTTTCTCGTGAGCGGAAATGACACCATTACAATAACGCAATATCTCTATGACAAGGAAAGTAATGCATTCATATCTGCAAAATTATTACCGTACGAACCACAACGAACATATTATTTTTGAATTTTGCTTGCCATTGTTCTATCATTGGCGCGAAAAATTGGAGATATGGCTAAAAAGTGGGCGATTTTGTGCCAAAAGCGCAAGCAAAAGATGAATAAAACCTATTGGCCGTGAGCCAAGAACACGCGACAATCGATTCGCTTGGTCCTCCTGCGGCATCGTTACTGCGCATGCGCTATGGATGCCGCGCGAAAGAAGGATCTCCATCTTCTGTGTGTCTAATGATACTAGTCTTAAGTAAACCCAGAAGCTTTTGGTATGTGCCAATCGCATTTTAGCCAAAATGAATCAATGTCAGTTAATTGAATGAAAATCAGTTAACCGTCATGCCCTCCAGGTTTCCGTTAATAAGCGGAGTTTTCGTAATAATGAATTTAGTTTCGTTGAAGTAATTTCTGCTAGTTTCTAGATCCAGCTATATTTTTTTGTGGTTAACGGATTTTTGAAATTCAAAGTTGTGTTCTTTACGAATAAATGTTGACCAATTATTTCAAAATTGAAAAGTTTAATCTTTGGAAACTAATTGATTTTATTATGACTTTTTTCTATATCATTTAAAGACTGCTCCAGTTTTGATGGAACAGCTGTATTTTAAATAAGAAGGAAATTACCTGTATTTATGAATGTTATTGTGATTGCCAACAAAAAAAATCTTTCATTTTGTTTTTTTTTAAATTGTTTCCATTTTTAATTAAGCTTATGTGGACTTAAAATATTCCAAAGCAAGAGGATATATATATATATATATATATATATATATATATATATATATATATATATATATGACAGGCCCCAGGCCTGCTGTATGAAGAGGGCATCATCTTCACAATACGACGCTTTCATCATATATAATCTAACATCTTTTAGGTTACCAAATACAACATCGCAGCGAGGAGACACCAGCCAAGTCCTTCCTTAGTAAGGCTTGTTTACTCATAAATCCTTACGCGATGGTAAAAGTTCGCTCTATTTTCATTTTAATTTTGAACCTAAACTTTTCAAACCTGAATATGTATTTTTATACGATTCTCTTCTAGGTTCTTTATAATAGAAAATTATTCTCTAAAGAAATGTACTCGTTCTATTTATAAAAGAGAATAAACCCAATTATAAAATGTAAAAATAAATCATGTTTTCTAAATTCAATGTAATTAGTTTTAACCAGATTCATTTAATTTGGAAATTTAGAAGGATAATATATGTAAAGACATTTTATGCACAAATTATATGTGGCCAAGGTAGCCTAGTGATTATGGTCATGAACTCGTCGCCGGAATGTCGCGGTTTCGAGTCCTATGTAAAGGGACTCACATAGGAAGGACCCCCATTGAAGGGACCCCAATTGAAGACCCACTATGTAAAGGGGGCCAATGCACGTTAAATCTGTCGAGATTCAATGTCCTGCCATTGGTGTGGTGTGGTAAGAGGTAGACTTAGTGCAGCTTTATAGTAAAACGTTAATATAACTCACCCTCTCGCCCTCACAAATTCCATACGCATAAAAATGTATTATTTGGTAGCGAGTTGAAGTTTATTCAGTGGCGTAGCATACACCACCGCAACCACCACATCGCGGGGGGGGGCAGGATACTAGGGGACCCAAAGCCTATGTTATGTTATGTTATGGTTTTGCAATCCTTTGCTTGGGTTCCAAAACTTGACTTCGCATGTAGGCCCTAATATTCTCCTTAACGCCATTGAGTTTATTAATGTATTTTATATGAAGATTATATTTTAAAATTAAAACATATAATTTTAAAATATAATCTTCATATAAAAAAATTAAGTTATATTCAAATTATAAGTTAAATTTGTTTGAGGATTGTGTTCCAATATACCTTCATAAGCACACATTTAGTAATATGTTTTTAAAATTGTTCGTATCGTTACATTAATTTTTTAATATCGGCTTTATATACAGCTGTAGGATCAATACTAGTATAAGTAATCACAGCGTGTAATAATTAAAGTTCTTTCAAATATTCTGTAATTTTCTAAACCATTCTTAATGCTATTTCCATAACTCAAAAAAAATCCCACACAATTTGCTCAGTTCTTGCCCTTATTTCAACATTACTACTGATACCAACTTCAAACTATGGTGTACAGAGTCCTCAGAATATGTAGTTTAAGCAAATGCATTCGACCTACATAATGTTTGAGAGCAAATAGCGTATATTAAATGTGAAAAAACTTTTTTTTGAGGTCTGCCTATTGTATTTTCAAAGAAGCATTTCGGTAGTATTAAGGTTTTTGAAGTAGATTGAACTACATATATATTTGTGGAGCATTAACTCGTAAATCCTCCTAAATGGAGTCTTGGGAAATTTCTGTGTGAATTCCTCGCCTTTTACCGAATTCAAATAAACTCAATTGAAAAAAATTATCTTAATCTAGCTTTATTTCAATGCTATTTTAAAGCTGAATCTATACGAATGGGATAAAATTCGAAAATGATTTTTTAAATTAAAGAGTAACTTTTATCGAGAGTATAAAAATCTTTTTTCATTGTTATTAAGTATTTGGAGTATACATATCTATTCAGCTCAGAGTTGATTTTTCTTGACGTTTCTTTAGTTTTAAGTATTTCAAATTAACTGTGCATTTAACTAAAAACAAAAATTAAATATTTTAAAAAATTTAAAAGAACTGGCTGTGATTTTCTTTTTTTTAAAAAAATGCTATTATATCTAGTATTAAGAAACGAACTATCAGCAGTTGACAATTCATATTTCTTGTACAGTACAGTCCCGCTAATATGAACACGGCTAATCCGAACATCCGGTTAATCCGAACGGCTCCGCGGAAAAATTTTTATAATTTTAAGGACGAAAATCGGTGAATATTTCGCCAGAAGAAGAGTGTCTCGCCAGAAGAATTAGCACAGTATTGTTCAAGCTTTCTACGATTTTTTCTCCAATCACAAATTGTAGCTTTGCCAACATTAAACTCTGTAGCCAATTTTGTCACACCTTCACCTTTATCTAAACGCTTTAGAACCTCTAGTTTGTCTTTAAGAGTAAGTGTTGAGTGCTTACGCTTACTCGCCATAACAATCTGTTTACGTACACTGTATCACAGATAAATGTCCAAAACACACAACAAACTGTTTTCACTGTAGAATATCACGCTGTTATTAACTCAGAGACAAAAGCGGACGAATGTAGAACGAGCGCGGAACGACTGACGGCCAACAGTACGGGCACACGCAGTCACACTGACACACTAAGTTAGGAGTGGTGGAGGGAGGACACACGCGTCGAGGAGTGGGAGTACAGTCCACGCGGCAAAAAAGCGGGCGCGTACGCTCACATTACGACAAAATACATAGACACAATAGACCCGTACTCCCGGTTCAAATAGTGATTTCGCTCTTACTCCGGCTAATCCGAACAATCACGTAATCCGAACAGGGGTCGGTCCGATATTGTTCGGATTATCGGGACTGTACTGTAGTTTAAATAAGGATTCACGCAAAATAAAAAAAAGTATCTCGTAAAACTAAGAATATAAATTATCTCTGTAATATTGTAGTAGTAAAATCTAAATCACACATCCCTGGATAATTAAGTGCAAAACCCAATTGGGGGGGGTTCAATCCCCATAAAACAATATCTTAATTTTTACCCTAAAAATACCTCTCAGCATATTCGTCTACGTATTTTTTAGAATGTAAACCTCCCCCATAATAGAGGTAGGTCTGTGTACGCCACTGAGTATAAGTTATTCCAACTTGCACTTTCAGTGACTGATTTTTGTCCTCTTTTTTTTTTTTTTTTTTTTCTTTTTTTTTTAATCTTATGTCTAGCTCTTTTGATTTCAGGGGGAATTTTTTTTTCTGCCTTTTTCATTTGATAACTCTGATATAATTTGAGTCGAAAATTTTGTAATTTTCTTCAGAAAAGAATAAATTTAAGTAAAGGGAAAAAAATATAGCTAGTTCTAAAGAATTGGATGAAAAGTGAGTGACTGAACTGCAGAAAATTTCATCTTCATCAAAAAAGAAGAAAAAGAAAGCGAAACTAAATGCATATCTCGTAAAACAATGAAAGCTAGACGAGATGGTAGAAACCAAGGTTATTTCTCCAACTTTTCCATCTCTTGTCGGCAAAACCATCTTTCTCTTATCTAAGATCAAGGCCTTTCAGCCCAAGCCCAGTAGGACCACACGAAAAGAAAGGAAATAATGCCAAAATAGCCATCATTAAAGTTCAGCTCTTTATCTTAAGACTATTACTTTTCCATAGAAAATCCTATTTCGTTGGTGATTCCTCCTTCCGATTTAATAACCGGACGTTACCGGACAAGTGGGTGAAATCAACGAACCAGGTCTCCAAATAATAGGAAAAGAAAGGTACATGTTCTACTGTAGTAGCATATCGGGATAATAATAGAATGATGTTCTGGGCGAGGGCAGGTTTTTTCCCCAGCAGATAGAGGTACTGTCACGTAATACAAGTGCATTTTTCTTTGTTTTTTTCTTGATATCTTTCTGTTTTAACGGGAAGACTTTGGTTGTAAGGTCGCGTATTACACTCACATGCACGTCGTGAGGGCCTTAATGCAAGCGCTCGCTGATGCGAATCAAAAAGGAAAATTGGCGAATCCACAGGCTATTCAAAAAGAAGCCTCTTGTTGGACGTAGGCTTGTAGCGCGGGTGTCAGTTAACGAACTGGCTGGCAAGACCCCTGCTGTTGCTTTCGTGTCTGTTTTCGCTTTCATTGCACGTTTCTAAAGTTCTGGTTCTTATACCGTGAAGGTAGCAGGTTCGTTCAGAAAGAGGAGAGTTGGTAATAATAAGTAGGTTCATGTGAAGCGAAAGAAGGTATATAAAGGGTTTAATGTTTTGAGGTCTTAGTCATATTAAACCGTCGTAAGGTTGAGGTTAAAAGAGAATGATCTGTAATCTGCATGCTCTTTAAGGCATCCGACTACGTTCGGAGCCGTGATTTTAAAAAAGCGCATAAATGGAAAATTTTAATATTTAGTATCACTTAGATTAGAATGTATGTATAAAATTGTTTTTAGGACATTTTGACAAAAAAAATTATTTAAATACAATATTTTGGCAAAAAATTAACTTAGAATTATCTTTTTTCAAAATGTTCTCCTTTTATAAAAAATGCTTCTATTATAATAATATTGTGCTTATAGAAAGTAAAGACTTCCACAGAGAGTCTGAATTATGATTTTTGAAAAATTCGAATTATTTTCAGAGTTACAACCAATTGAAATAATTATCGGCGTTTTTTTCTTTAAATTTCTCTCCTCTGTTGTCGTAAAACATGGATAAACCCACTTCTAAGATATATATTTTAAAAATTCTAGTTGAGCCTCTATACAGAGGTCTGAGCTATATACAGGCAAAATATTCTTATAATAGAAGCATTTTTCACTGAAGGAGAATATTTTGAAAATGGGTCATTCTATGTAAATTTTTTTGTCAAAATATTGTACTTAAATAATTTTTTATTGTAATACTATTCCTAAAACAATTTTATACGCTTTTGCAAAATCACGGCTCCGAACGTAATCGGATACCTTAAAGCAAAAATTTCAGTTGAAAAAACTAATTATATACCCATTAATTAGAGAATTGTAAATTTTCCCTGTCGACTGGTTTTATAGGAAATGTAGTAAGAAAATGCACGAGGACTGCGACTGTTATCTACATCATTGGCGTACAAATTACTATCATGGGAGGAGTTACATTAAAAAAGCGTATATGAAAGCACCAAGATATAATTTTTACTCTTAAAATTAAATCTATTGGTCTCTAGGAGGGGTTTGAGCCCCTAAACTCCACCCTCGTGTACAGCACTTATCTGAACTTATTGCATTGTAAAAGTCATCCAAAATTCACTAGTGTTAATATTTCATACCATCTCAGTGTTTGTGTAGATGAGATAAAGTTATATTTTTTGAAATACAAAAATATGTAAGGCATAAGAATTGTGCCCTGTAATACTTTAAAATAAGCAAATATATTTCTTTATCGTATAAGCAAAGAGTATAAAATTTATAGTGAATTCATCCGGTTATCTTTGGATTTTTTTCTGTATTTATCATAATAGGCCCAGTTTCTTAAAAATTAATTTGGAATGATGTTACTGCCACATTTCTGTATGTTTCTAAAATTTAATTCAGTATTATCCATCAGTTACTCTCTGAGATAAAAAAGTTATTTATAAAACATAATTGAAAATATGATAATAGTTTTAAAAATGGAGCACACAAATCTGTTATGTAAATTTATTTTTCTCACCGTTTTTTTTTGTTGTTGTTATTTATGTGTACACTTCAAAAAATCTCGTCCAAGAACACATTTACATAACAAATTTGCTAAATTTTATAATTTTTTTTTTCTAAAATCGAAGGGTATACTAGGTATTATAAATGAGTGATACTTAAATGGCGTGTGCATGAAAAATGAACTGTTATCTAAACTATGTTTGTTCGTGTCTGTTTTATCTATGTGTAATCTAACTAAACCGTAAAATTATATACTGCACACACGTACAGTATGAAAAATCTTGCACTTGGTTCCAATGAATGTTTTTTAAAAAAATTATATTTTTTCCATTACATAACGAGATTTTGCTCTATTTTTATAAATCGATCAACAATAGACAAATTTATTAAAACTAAATTTACATCGCAAATATATATAATTCACTTTTTTAATCAAAAATGTAAACTTATTTGGCTTTTGTTTAAGTTTTAACATTTTTTTTCCCTGGAAGTTCTCCTAACTTCAATTTATTTCAAAAATGGAAATTAAATTTTTAAAAAAGGAACTATTAACTAAGTATTTACTTAATAAAATAAAAAAGTTGTTATTTTTATGGTACAACATTTACTGTAAATGTGGTTTTTAAAATTTTTAATTTACCTTTTTAGTGGGGGAGTTCAACTTTTCTTGATTTATCCGTAGTGTATTCCGGTCTTAGAGAACCCAGCCATCCCACCTCCCTAAAACCAAAAGTTTGCTGTTATTACTAGCTTCAATCTAACAGTTTTATTTAACCTCCTTTAAAACATTTATTACATTTGAAAAGAAAACTGGAATAGAGATTGTTATGGGGTTATCGTTGATGACTGTTATATTAGAAATATCCGTGATTATATATGCTTAGCTAAATTCCAAGTACTAATTAGGCAATACAAAATATTTTAGAGCTTTGGCACATGTTATTAGATGTCGAATGATATTTTACAATTTGTACATATAAAGACTTGTCTACGTAAAGCATACAAGTAACCACAGTTACACAATCGTGAGGAAACAATATCTAATGACGTTAGCAAATTTTAACCATGCTCAGCTTCGTACTCGGCTGTTATGTAGAACGTTTTCTTCAGTTTATCACTAACAACGGAAATCGTGAGGTTTTCGTTATTCACCAGTATCTTTGGTAGGAGGGTGTAGTCACACACACAACACACACACACAAATATTATTTTTAGTGCTGCTCTGCTCTAGCAAGTTGGAAGAACTCCGCGTATAATAAGTTGGTACAGGCGTGCCAACTTTTCCCAACAGACAAAATCCAGAATTAAGCTTCTTTTCTTGCTTTGAGAATTGAATCGATATTTTTTCCCCTGATCTTATGCATAAAAAAAATTCCAGTCTCCTATTTGCCTGAAAACCCTTTGTTTAAAAAGACTTGAAATAATTGATTTTTAGCTCACTTGATTGGCGCTTCTCAGATGAGTTTTCTTTTACTTTTTTTCTTCTCTTCTGTCTTGCTTTTATTTTCTTCCGCTGCAATTAAACAATTTAAACGGCGAACGTTTTGTTTTACTGTGAGGGAGTATGGATAGTATATTTTTAGCACTACACACACTTACTTCAGTTTCTTACAAAACCCCGCGAACGGAAGAATGAAAGATTTTTAAAATTTTTTTTCTTTCTCGGTTAAGCGATGACATATGTTTTTATCGTATCTATTTATACTCGGTTACATTCAGTATAGCATAAGCGAAAATTTATCCGTTGAGTTAAGCATAAGGAGTGTGCGAAAGCTTTTGAAATTAGTTCTCAACATAAAGGAAGAAATATCACATTAAAAAAAAAGAGAAAAATTAGTGTATCCTAAGAAGATGCAATTGACTTATAATTATACCTGGTAATTCTTTTCAATACTGGATTAAAGATTCTCTCTTGCGTATAATTATTAAGCTGCTTAATCGATTCTATTCAATTTCTGACTCATACTTGTGCTCCTAATAGATAATATCGAGTTTCTTCGAGTAGTTGTATTGTGTAAAGTATTTTTTTTTGTTATTGAGTATGTTGGAAAAAGAAAAGGAATACATTATAAGTGTACAGGAACTTTCTGAGATTTGATCGGCTGAACAAAATTTATGTTCTATAATATTCTCCAAATTTACATGTGTAATTGTACTTCCCCCCTGTAAGTTGAAGTGAATTCATGAATAAAAAATTATGTTTATGAAATAACATTAAAAGGAAATATACATTATGTATAATTTGAAAGAAATACATAGATTACGCTTATATAAGGTGCTTGATTTAATGTTTTATCACAAAGTAAATTTAATTATTACGATTTTATGAATAGATATATGTTACCGCGTTAAAGTGTATAATTCAGTTATTTCAAAGAATAACCAGATACTTCATGAAATAACGAGATAAGTTAGTTAAAGTAAATAATAGATGAAAATTTTCATGCCTTACCTAGTTATTCTATGAAATAACTCGTTATTCTATGAAATAACTAATTATAGACCAATAAAATGAAAAATAAGCAATTTCAAAGTTATTTTATAAATAACTTGATCATAAATAGCTAAAATCTCTCGAAAAATACATTTTATCCCTATTGCGGATGATTAATTGATAAATAATAAGGAAAAGTAGATGATATAATTTATTATTGATCATATTGCTAACGTTAAACAGAAAGGAAAAAAAAAGAATAAGACACAGAAATAGTTATATTTAAATATTATCCAAAAAATACATTCTTGGAAGAAAACTGTTGCTTCATAAAAACATTGTGTAAACTTTTTTCAAACAAAATTGTAAGAGAATATTAATTTAAATTTCATGAAGTACCTTTATTTTACTTTCCATTATTTATTAGTGCAAGGATTGTTGTCATGACACTCTAAATTGGCGTTCAAAATTGACTAAAAGTAGCTAGAACTAGTTCAAAGAACTTTTGAGTGCCGTTTTCCATACTTAAACAATCAAATAATCATTATTCTATAGAACACCTAGTTAAGTCGTAGAATTCAGTAATTTTATATACTTTAACTGTGACTTGTCTAGTTATTTCATGAAATACCTAGTTATTCTATGAAATGACGGATTTCACACTTTAACGGTAGCATATATTCTAAATATCCATAAATCTAATAAAGCGAAGCAATAACTAGAAATATACCAAGATAGCATACAAAAATAAAACAGAGCCTCAATAGTATAACACCAAAATCTTTGCCTCGGGGACTAAGTTTGTAGTGTTAAGCATAGTTTTAAGGTCATCCTGCCTTTCCCTATATTTTCTTATTCCACTAAGCAACAAGAAAGAGGGGCAAAATGTAAGTATAAGATTCTATTAATGCTAAATATACACTCAGGAACATTGAAAATAGCGACCCAAGAAGAAAGCTAAGTACAATCGCGAAACCTTGCAAATAAGTACAGCGTAATGGGATATGCAAATGATCCAAGTTTTGTGCCAATACGCATGCTCATACACGCCGAGGTGGCGCTACAATCAGGAAGAGGGTGCTATATAAGCCAGCGCAAATTCGACGATTCATAAACGTGACGATTACCCGCCGATTGTAGGAAGACTTTGGTAAGCGAAACATGCCAGGTAAACGTGCTAGAAGACATTTCTCACAGTTAAGTGAGTTTGAGAGAGACCTGATCACCGGGATAAAATGCAGGCTGGTCGACCCGCCGTGTTGCTGGCCAGGTGGATCGTTCGGAGTGTGCCGTTAGAAATTGTTGGGAGCAGTGGACACGAGAAGGTACCCTCGCGTGGAAAACCGGGTCTGGTGTGACCAGGAAGACCACGAGGAGAGAGGATCGAAGGATCATGCGGCAAGCACTTGTGGACCCCACAGTGACTCGTTCAACGATACGAGTAGACGTAGGCGTAGCAATTGTTCCACAAACAATTTCCAGACACCTTGCAGAAGCAAATCTTAAATACAAGCGCCCTTTTCGTGCACTCCCTTTAACTCCGGAACATCGGCAACTGCGTCTACAGTGGTGCCAAGCCAGATCAATGTGGAATGTCACAGATTGGCAAAAGGTTGTGTTTAGTGATGAATCCCGGTCTGTTTTGGGGACAGATGATAACCGTGCACGGGTGTGGAGGCACCCTGGTGAGCGGTACAATTCCCCCCACACTGTTCTACGTCACACTGCCCGCACAGCTGGTGTAATGGTCTGGGGGCCATAGCCTATGATAGCCGGTCCACTTTAATTGTGATGCGTGGAACCTTAACGGGCGAACGTTACGTTGATGATATTCTTCGACCCTATGTAGGACCTTTCCTAAATAGCCTCCCAGGGGCAATTTTCCAGCAAGATAATGCTCATCCGCATACAGCAAGACTTGCTCAAGACTTCCTACGACATTATCAGACTCTTCCATGGCTGGCCCGCTATCCTGATTTGTCCCCTGTAGAGCACGTGTGGAATCAGCAAAAACGGCAGATGCCATCGTGTCACTCTGTACATGATTTTGAGTTAGCTGTTCAAGATTTGTGGGCCCATCTGCCTCAGGACAACATAAGGTGTCTAATCAACTCAATGCCGGACCGTGTGGCGGCATGTATTGCAGCTGGAGGTGGTCCAACGCGCTATTGAAGTTGCCCAGTATTTGTGTCGTTGCACACCCTGTATCCGTTTAATTGTCTTGTTTTTGAGATCAAGTGAATCTCTCATCTGTGTCATTATGTTTATTAAGTTTCATTTTAATCCGATGCTTTCTTGGGTCGCTATTTTCAATGTTCCTGAGTGTATTATGAACTACTGTATAGAAGAATAATGCTAAATATATATGATGTTGGGAAAGTCAAGTACATAAAAAAAAGGAACACATCTCATTCATGCATTCTTATATATGATTAAGTTGAGATATAATAAAAAATTTTGTGTTTGTATTACTGAGTTGAGTGAAAATATTTTTAAAAATAATTTTTCTAGATTAAAATTTTATGCATCACTAAAAAATATCGAAAAAATTTATGGGTTTGCCTTATATATTCTACCAGTTTTATAATGCTATTCACTTGTATAAATTTACTAAACATGCATTAGCCTGCATTTTTTGTGTAACAATATATTGCTAAAGATTTTAAATTTGTTTTCAGGAAAATTCTTTTAAATTTACTGAACTGTGTTAACGTTAATGTTAACACAGATTTTGAAGCCTAAAAAAAAGAATTCCCAGTGACAATGGAAAATTCGAAATTTTTATATTTTTTTAATTTAAAACCTAATTATAAATTCCCGTAATAATAAACGCTTTCGATACATTTAAATCACTGATATTTTCTCTTGCTTACGAAAAATTCCTTCCTTTTTATGTAGAAAGTTAAAAAAAAAGAATATAAGAAAAGAAATGTAGAAAAAGTCACATGAAATGAGTTTCTTGGTTTTATTTTTTTTCCCAACGGAAATGAGTAATTTCCTCTTAGGCTTTCCTCTGGACGCGTTTAAAAAAATAATACAACATTTCATTGGTTTCAGTCTGCTAGTTGTTTGTTATTTTTCGTAAATGCTTTCAAGGGTAACCGAAATTTTTGTGATATATTGTTTAAAAGTTTAATTTAAGGACACGCTTCGTTTACTTTTTGTTTATATTTGAGTTTAACCTACATTTTGAAACCTTAAATCCACAAAACAAAGGAAAAGAAACGCATGGATCCAATGTTGTTTAAATGGGAACACATTTTATGTTATGATAAAAGCTGGGTGGTCTTGGATCAGAATAGATTTAAAAACACAGTGAAAAAGTTAGATTTTAAATTAGTAAGTATAGATTAATACTTCCAGTAAGAAAATTGTTAAAACAAGTTACCGGATTATTATTTTTTTTGAATGTTTGGTCTAAGCAGGTTTTTAAAAGGAGAATTAGAAAAAGGTAGATTTTTTTAACTTAGCATTGGCCTTTTTGGAAAGATCATAACTAGACATCCGAACCGATTTTAAAAGCTGAAGTCAATTCGTTTGCAAAATAAATTATGGTGTAATTTACAAAGGTTTTAAGGCTATCTGCGTACGTTCGGAAACTTTCTAAAATGCCATGCGATTAGTAATTTTGCTGGTGTTTGACTTAAATTAATAAAAAACACCGATCAGAAGATTATATGCCAATTTAAATTTATTAAAATAAGGTATTTTAGGCAAATTTTGAAAATTATACCCATATTCAAAATACTCTACATAGAATTCAAAGTCATATATTTAAATTATTTTTTGCACAACATATTTAACACAGTTATAAAGGCAATGAACTAAAATCTAAAATATATTTACAACTACCAAAAAGTTACGGCTCATTGCACATTTTCTTATAGAAAGTTTTATAAAATGCATGACATTCGTAACAAACTGTTAAACTAGTGATAGAGTTATTAGTCGCCTTTATCATAGTTTAAATAACAGGTATACAAAAAAAATGAAAGAAATGTGTGTGTGTATGCATTCATACATTTTTGAGATCAGGTTTTAAGTAACATAACTTTGACAAAAAAAAATCTTCTTAAAAGGCATTTAAAGTTTTGATTCTTATTTTACTAAAATAATGCTTATTATCGGATGTTTAAAATTTAGACCTTCCTAATTCTTCTTTCGGGTTGCTCGATTTTTTTTTTTTTTTTTTTTTTTGCCTACACAAAATGTCAAAGATAAAAAAAAAATTTGAATTTCAGTCAGACATTGATTCAGAAACATAAACAGATACTTTAAAATCTTGAAGTACCTTTCTCTGCATATTTTCTGTAAATTTATCGAAGAAAATTTTTTTAAAAAAAACTGCTTTGCTTATATATGGATAACATAAAGGTAAACAAAGTAAAACCGAAGCAACAAAATTATTTTTGTAAGAAATTTCATTATTTGTAATTCTAAATAGAATTGTAAACCTTTTAAATTCATCTTGGCACTTGTTCTTATAGAAAAAAATTTATTTAACAAAATTTTAAATTAAAAAAAAATACATTGGTTAGAGACAAATATAACTTTTTAGTTGTGGTCATCTTGTTCTATAACGATTTATCAATTATAGGCTCACTTTCAATGCTTACTCTTCTAAAAATGTCTAGCTTTAAATTAGATTTTTCAATAAATATATGTATGTATCCATTTTTATTTTCTTCTACAATGAAATATATATAGCATATTTCTTTTAAAATAAACACATCTTTTCTTGTTGACGCTACTAGAAAATTCCAACTCTGCGAACAAAAGCACTCTCCCACCATAACCCTAAATCAAACAATACTCCACGCATACCACCTTTTACGCTCTGGTACAAAAATGGACACAATACCAGCTTGACACGGAAGTTCCAAAGGTTTATCATTTCGCAATTCATGGGGCGATAAACAATACTGCAAAATTTCTGCAGCGAGACATTGGGGAGAAACCCTTACCAGGCGAACACAATAAGTAAAAAAGAAGCAAGTAAATGAAAACATAACCGAATAAGAAAAGAGAACAGCACTCGCACAGCTGAATTCTACTCCTGGCAAAATGCCAGCTATCCTTTAATGCAAGGATTCAGCGGACCTTCTCTCTCATCATCGCTTTGCTGAAGTTTCCGGGAGTCTTGATGTTACCATGGTAACACTTTCGTCCATGCTCTCCAGTCTCTTCGGACAGGAAAAGGGGCCATGAGCGTGACCTTTTGTGACGATGGTGTAATAAGTTTTCTGCGAAACGCTCGTCACGAAACGTTGTCCTCTTCAATGGTTGCAAATTGACGAAATAAAATTGTGAACGACTCGGTTTGCTGGCACAAAAACGGATGAGTACCACTGTGAGTAGGACCAGCGAAGCTCTACCACTGAAAAAAATGTCATTTTCTTTCATGAAGTTAATAAAATTTTTACGATTTATATATGTTTTTCACCCAATAGTGCAATATTAGTTATTGACTGCAAAAATAAACAGAATGCGTTTGCAGGGGAAAAGGAGTGTATACTTTAATAATAGTTTATTTTGTCTCTTTGTAATGTATCTAAAGCAGGGATGGCCAATCCGCGGTACGCGTGCTACAGTGAAGCACGGTGGAGTTGTAACTGTAGCACTTGAATACTTAATGAAAAATTTAAAAATTTTGAAAAGATAATAAATAACCATTTTGCTTACAATTTTAATGAAGTGGGGTTGTCTCAGACAAAAAGGCCTCAAAATTTGAATCAAAATATGCTTGTGAATAAATGTTTTCTGCTATGAACATAATTAAATAAATATCCCTCACACAAAACTAGCTGATGTGCACCTATAATAACCTAATTTTATAGGCATCTGTACGAGTTAATCGTAATATAGATGACTTGGTAAAAAAGTAGTGATTCAAAAGCCACAGCAAGGAAATACTGAACGTTTAGTAGTTATTTTCTATTAAATGATTCAAGTTACTCATTTTTATTTTATACCTAACCTAAATGATTGAACTTGTAAAAACTGGCAGCGGAATTTATATCAAATCGCAAGACCATATCTTAAGAATCCAGAGGAGAAATTCAGACGGCTGTTCGGTTTTTCGCAGTGAGCTAATAGCCATTGATGAGGCCCTTGGTTTTCTTGCATCTCTCCCAAATGGAAAAGAGATTAGGATACTGTCTGATAGTAGAAGTGCAATACAGCACTTGTCCAATTGGCAAAGTGTGAGAGATAATGTTGGAGTGTCAATACTTTCCAAGTTAAAACGACTTTCCACATCGCATCAAATTCATCTGCAGTGGATTCCCTCTCACATAGATCTAGAGGGAAATGAGATTGCGGACACTTTGGCCAAGGCTGGCGGAGCCGTCAACACCCCTCACCTTTTTGGAGATTTTCTCTAGAACTAAACACCAGAATAAGACCGCTTGGATTACCCCCCCAGAGCACCATTGGTATCAATGTTCTCGTCCTGGAGGCTCTCTGGCTCACGGGTTTACAAGACAGGATCAAACTCTTCTAGCCCGCTTTCGAAGTGGCCATATCAAAACAATGAAATTTTCCGAAGGACGCAAAAGCTATGAAATGGGCTCGAACTGTTCTTCTGAGCCGGCCACGCCTGTTCACATCCTCGAGTGCCTAGGGCTCACCAAGCAGGACTTAGCAGACGTTCCCTTGCTGGTGTTTGACTTTATGAAAGTGTATGATGTCATGGACGTGGTCTAGCACTGTTGACCAATGGGGGCGTGCAACAACAACAACTTGTAAAAAGTTTATTAAAATAAAACCCTAAGTTTGTATTTTCGTCCTATTATACTATTTTTAAATTTCGACCGCGTAGACTTGCATTAAAAAATGCACTACTTGCGTAAGAATCCCATAATAAGTTTATAAGTAACATTTTCCCATTTTTACACATCTGTTTGTTGGAAAAGTTGGAAGTGGCCCGCAGAATTATTTTTTATCAAATAGTGGCACTCTTCCGAAAAAGACTTGCCACCCCTATATTGGGACAAAATGCATTTTAGAATATTTTCTTTTATATTTTATTATTTTTGAAGCTTATTGTTATTTTTTCTTCTATAATAAATCTGTGTGCTTTCCACAAAAACTTTGAAAGAATTGTTGGAAAAATTGATTAAACATTATAGAATTTTTGTTTTAAGTGACTTTTTTTTCGCGGAATTGCTTTTAATGTATTAGTATTGCAAGAAATTTGTTACGTAGCATGTTGAAGTTTATTTTCAGAGTATATTTCCGTGAATGGTAGAAAAATGTAGATAAAGCATCGGTAAAATAAAATCGGTAATGAATAAATTACCATTTGAATAGCTCTTAAAAAGCCGTACTCTTTGTTATGGTGAAGTTTTGAACACCATAAAGGGGTTTTTTATTGCAAACTTGATGGCCAGAAAACACTTAAAAATTTCATTTGTAAGCATCAAACAAAAAATTACTAGTTTTTAAAAAAATCATTTTTTTTGTGGCTAATAAACAAAGATATTCAAATTGTTCACAAATGAACTACAACATTAATTCTAGCGAACTATTTTATGTAGTTGTTTTCTTACGTTGAAACTGATAATCAGATAATTTCAAAATTCGTCGATTTTATCCTCCATATGGTATAATTTTAAATCTGTTTTGCAAAAATTCACACTTATCGTGGCTAATGGTAAAATTTTAGATTTGTTCTTGCAGAAATTCACGTAAACATACACACATTCATCAATCTTTTATTTCGAAGAAAGCATTACACTGTAAAATGAAAAAGAAAAAAATTCAAAACTGAAATTGGTACCTGCGATTCCTTTAAATATAAATAATCGATCAAAATAAATTAATAAAAAAACATTATTAATGAGAAAAAAAATAATTTACGAAAAAGGACTGTTTATTATCGAATAATTGGTTAAACATTTGCATTGCAAATTCACCACGAAACACAGTTACCAAAACTCTAATAAAAACTAATTCAGAAGTAAAATAAAAAGAGAATGTACTGCTCTTCGAAGTTGGTAGTCCATCACACAAAGTATACTGTAAATTGGTTCGATCAATATTTATATCTCATTTGCATTGTTTGTAAATCGAATTTTTTTGGTGTGGTCTATACAATCGATTTTGGCTCCAGGCAAATAATTTATATGCCAAAATGAGCTTCATTACACAGATATTTATTACGGAAAAAAATAACTTGTGATACGGAAACAATGGAACGTCTGTCACAAATCTTGTTTCCTGATACTTTCAGAAGTGGGGAAAATAAAAAGGGCTGCAAGAACTGTGAATTATGGTGCTTAGGTTTAATTAGTTTTACCAAAGGGTTTTTCTTTTCTTCATTGACCCTTTACTTCGATTTTTTAAAGTTCTTTTTGTAAGAGCATCGGTTTGTGTGACCTAATGTGAGAAATTGTTTTCTTTTTCACTCTTTTCAAGTTTCCTTGGTATTGTTTAAATTAGCGAATTCTTTCTTAGTTCATCTGATATGGTAAAAGCGTTAACTTTTAGTGGTCCAGAATGTTAGTGAAAGAATTGAAATTATATATATGTGATTACTTGTTGCTCAAATGAAAAAAGAAAACTAGTTTTTCTAATTGTTTCTTTTAAATATGCAGTAAAAACTCGCGTAAAGTATATTTGGTTCAACAGTAGTTATACAGAATTTTATAACCAAACCTGTTTTCTTGATGTTTTTATATGGCTAATTATCCGATCTTGCAATAAAGAATAACTGATTTTGCCTTAGTTTCGTACAGATGTACTGGTGGCAAAATTATTAGAAGTTATTTTCTTAATTATGATACCACAACAGGGGCGTAGCTTCCGCCGTATCAGACGTGTCTATGATGCGGGGCCCTCAAGCTACAGGGGCGCCAAAAAGAGCCCTCAAGGAGTTATGATACAGGGCCCACTGAGAACTAGCTACGCCAATGTGTTATACACAACTATTTTAGTTTTTGAAATTTCTAATTTAATGTCTGGTTTTTTTTACGGGAATGTTTCAATATAATTTTCCAAGCATTTCTCTTCATAACCAAATTTCAAAAGCTGCTTTGCTTACCAGTGTACAATAGGGTGGATCAAATTTTATTTCCCCAGAATTTCGAAACCTATCTATGGGAAAAAGATATTCGGTGGCTTATAAATGAAAATAAAAATAAAGTAAATGAATTTTTACATTAAAAATTAATTTATTTTATTTGAATTATTTTTTAATGAAGTTTAGGTATATTTGAGTTTTTGTAGTAAAAATTCAGAGTAGTTTTTATTAAAGAACTGATGTTTTAGTACTTTTTAACATTTATTGCGATAAGAGGACACTTACTAAATGTTTGCAAGAAAATAGCATCAGGTACATTTAGAAGCTTCATTAGTATTAATTTTTTTTATAAAGCCTTCTGCCGAAATTACAGTGCACGATAAAGAAGACGTCAATAAGTTTGAATCGGACTGATTCGAATTTTATTTTCAGTCTAAAATCATCTAACCAAAATTAAGTCTTTTTCTATTTTTTTCGAAAATTCAACCCCCTTTGTGTCAATATTAAGTTTTGAAATAATTATTTTTCTCCTATAAACTCCATACTATTGAAATTTTTTTTCCGAATTGGTAGGTTTCGACTAATATTTTTTTCCCTCCATACAATTTTTAACTGTGTTTGAAAAGACCAAAATTATATTGATCCAGACCATTTTTTTCTAATTCAATATTATCGTATTTTCATCTCTTAAATTCAGAGATCTAATTTCCTTGCATCATTGTTAGAATTTATTTTTGTTTTATCCAAATTCTTCATGGATGGGGGGGGGGAGTTAGGTGTGTCATTTAGGTAATTACGAAGAGTTCGTCTGTGTAATTTAATGAGTATAATTGGGAAAGGAATTTGTTTAATCGATTTTTCATTTCTTTGGCTAAAGGAATAAGTTTATTTTCTTCTAAAATTAAAAAACAAAACAAAATGAATAAAAAAATCTGGAAAAGAGCTGTGAATTTATTAATTTTTGTGATGGTCTAAATCATAGGTTCCCAACCTTTTTTTAACTGGCGCCCCTTTTTCTAGTGCATATTTCGATACCACCCCCCTCCATTCGAGAGAAATAAGAACGTATATAATACATGGTTGTTATCGTGTGTTTATTACTGGGATACATACGAAAGACGTGAGATAGATGAACAGAAACATATAACACAACCACAGAAGAATACAGATTTTATTGCAAACGATGATCCCAGCATATAACAAGAAGAGGGGTGCGCTGCTTTTCCTTTCGAGATGGGAATCCCTTTCAGTTGAAAGACCGACTTCTTTCCCGAAGAAGATACAACCAAGACTTACTCGGGATTCGAACCCGAACCCACTCGGTTACAAGCCGAGGGTCATAGCCACCATACTGGCTAGGCGACATAATACATGGTGAAAACAAGAATTAAATTTAAAAAATATTCTATTACTAATAGTATATATTTTAATTTAATTTTTTTTCCAAGACCCCCAATTTTTTAATAGCGAATCTGAAATATCTATTACCACTAATATATTTAAATGTGTAATATTGTATATTTAAGTCGTAGATAGGATATTGTTGGAATTGAGACGCCTCTGAATTTCTTTATTTAAAAGGGAGGAATAAAAGTTTCAGCTTATAATATACCTGTTTATAAGGACAGGCAGGGGTTTTGATGATACGAAGTAATTTATAATAAACTATTGTTTTCAAAATAAATAGACAGTTTCAGCCTTTAATTCCTGGTTAACATTTAATTATATTTTTTGGATAATATACGTAATGAAATGCAGTGGACGAAAATTTTTCCTGCTGCTCACAAAGGCAACGGCAACACGTACACTACAGAAATTAAAATTATCTACATCATTCAATTTAATGCAGATCTGAATGTAATGCTATCTTTAAGATTTTCATCCACTTTCCAAACTACAGAACTATGTGAATTTTCGTTCACGTGAAAGAAATGATTTAAATACATACAATCAACATAAGGTGACTTTTAAATTTACTTTTGTTAGTACATAATCAGCATGTTTTTTAGTCTTTTTTAGACTATATTTGGTTAATCTGCCCCAGTCCTTCCGTGCCATTTCAATCCCCCCTAATTTTCTCTGGGTCTTTTATTGCCCCCCTGAAGGCCTCAAACACCCACAAGGGGCGTTATCGCCCACGTTGAGAACCTATGGTCTAAATAGAATATAAATTAATATTTGAAATCAGTTAGTTAAATAGATACAAGACTACAATCCCTTATAAAACTACAAAAAAAATTCTGTATATCATTAAAACAGGTTGATGTAAACTTTGATTAACAGTAACCTAGAATATTATATGAACTAAAAATAGAATGGTGTCAATCTTCCTTTGCAACTCATTCGTCCACAGCTCATAAAAAACTATCATTTTAAGTTTCAAAGTGTTTTGCTCTTTTTATCGTAGTACTGCAACAATACAATGCTTTAAAAATGGCGAACCAAGATAAACACGTTGTTCACGACTGTGCGTGACTTGAGAATCCTTATAAACGGCAGCTGGATGCGACGCGAATTAGGCCACTCGCCAAGCTCACAAGTGAAGGAACATTACCTGTTCGATATCTAAATTGACAACCTAGGGTCAAAACTTCGCGTGTCTAAGTCGGCCAGGTGTTTCTGCTCAAGAACCGGCTTCTTCAAACTGAAAGAGGCCTTTTTCAAATAAGTAAACATGGCTATGTTCCATTGACGCTTGTCCTGGTGAACGGAATTATCTAATTCGATCACATGTGTTTAGACTTGCATTTTATTTTGAAATTTAAGTAATCTTGATTCATATAAAAGTCAATGCTGAAGGAAATAATATAAAGAAAAATCTTAATTTTGCCTTCAGATTTGTTAAATATTGTTCTCTCCGTTGAATTTTGATTATTTTTGTGTGCCCCATTTCATATGAACCAAGAAAATTTTAAAAATATACTTTCATGTAATAATAATTGTGCTGCTTATTAAATGTAAAGTTTTCAATGTTAAAATTTGTGATTTCTTTTTAAATAAATAATTTTTTATGGGGAAACTTATATATATATATAAGGATGTATAAATGCATATTGTGTGTCTTTAAATTATTGGGACATGTAATACTTCTATAAATTCTAGCACATTCAGTACTCATCAAATTTCTTAAAGAAATATGTATAAGCTTTGATATCAATAAGAAATTAATGTTCTTAAGTCTAAAAAAATTTTAAGATACTTAGAATTTTTCCAATTAAGTAATTTAAAATGAATAATTATGATTCATCTACTTAGTATTAATTTTTTCAGTCCGGATTCTCATCATAAATTGCAGACTGAAACTGAGATTGAATTTGTTCAACTGAGACAGACTAAGACTTGAATCAGATTAATTGAGTGATCTTAAGTTGCATTAATTGTAAAATTTAATTTAACCGACACTAAGTGAAAATCCATTTGCACAATACATTTTACCTTAGATGACTTTGAATCTAATTATTTCCTTCAGTAAGCAGCTAGACAGGTCCATATGCATGTTTTCATTAAATAGCTAGTAGTCGGAGGTTTTTTCTGTCAACGTGTCATTGATTCTAATATAGTAAAATTTACTTTTGTTCCCATGGATCAATTGATATTTATTTTATCGAGCAAACTTAAAAAGTATAAACAATACAGAGAAGAAATAGGAAACGGTAGTCGGTCGTTTCATTACAAGCCTTCTATTTTGAAATTTCAAAACCTACCACACACACACATCAAAAGTTGTGAAACTCTCTGCTGGATTAAGGATTATCAATAAATCTTGAAAGGCAGATTTTGAAAGGTACGGTTTTCGAAAAGTCTTGTATTTGACGATTCTCCACACCTACCTTCTTTCATACCTCTCAGGAATCTTGATTCAACCAGACCGGCTGTAATTACTGACTCCGTTATAAATCTTCGACTGCTCCTTCAGACATATAGTTAACGCCCTCTGAGCTTGCATCAGTCGTCAACTATAATTGCAGTGCTAGAAGTGGTTAGGTGAAAGTGAGGCCTCTTGAGGTCATGGGTGCCCCCTGTAGCAGGAAATTTCATATTACAGCTGTCCGAATGTGTGGAATTCTTTTTTTCCCTTTGTATAGCTATAGGATGTAAAAAGAAAAGAGAAATGCCATTAAAAGCATTTTCAAATGCGGTCGAATTGGAGAGGAGGTAAATAGGCTTTTTGAGGTAAAATTAGGTTCATGTTTCCTCAATGGGATTTTTAAAATGGATGTGAGACTGATTGAAAAAAATGTTGGGCAATTTCCTTATGGGAATTGAAAGAGACGGTGAAGTATTTTAAAATGAGAAATGCCAATCTATACCACAAAAGGTGTAATTTTAAGTTTCTTTGATACGTATCATTTTTTTTCCCTTCACGTATCTGTGTATGATTGTTGAAGTAGGAATGATAGAATACGTTTAATAGCTTTTTCCTTTAGATTCAAGTCTAATATTTCGACAGTAAACGTGTAATCAGTAAAAATACGACGTCCATTTGTTGCTTCGTGATTGTAGAACAAATTTTATTTCCCAAAGTCCTTCAATGAGGGTTTATAAAAATTTACCATTTTCCATCAAAAATTGAAATATTAATATTATAATTTATTTACTACATTTACACTCGAATTAAATTTGTTAGCTGTTATTTATATATAAAAAAGATGTAAAGATAGAACTTGTTGCATTAGTTGTCTGACCATGTAGCTATATTTTAACGCTTAATATCTTGAACGACTAAGATTTAAACACAAATTAAATAAACCATTTCTTAGCTACTGCTTATGTCCTATTGCTTGAACTGCAAATACAGAATACTAGAGATCCACTGCAATGCAAAACTGATAACATTAATGTAGCAAGCATCTCCTTTCACAGAACTTCCCCCATTTAATGATTAGTTGACAGTACATAACCTCTGGACCGGAAGCATCGTAGTGAATGGTAATTTGAGTTTCGAGGCATTTCAATTAATCCACCAACCTACATTTAGCTAATAGATTTTAATGCGTCTAATTTTTAACGATTAAATTTTTGCATTTTGTAAGGTATTTGATAAAGAGTAGGATTAGATGGATTGGATTATATATATGTATATATATATATGTCAGTTTTTTGTTTTAAGCCACATTTTTGTCATTTTCTAATCCTTTCTTTAAAAAATCTTATTATTTCTGCAAATTTAATAATAAAGCTCTCAAATACGCGTGCCGTGTACAGAGACTGGTGCACATTATTAAGTCTGTCTTCGCCAAATGTACAAGAGCCTCGACTAATCCCGGAGCACATTTGCAGACAGAAAAATGACTCAATTTTCATGAAAATTTGCAATATTATAATTCATGCATCTGATTATAATATATAGTTTCTCAGTTTCAAAATATTCCATAAGTAATTTTTAAATACAAATATCTGAAGAAATGCTACAGAGCGAGATAGATTGGAAAAATTTTAAAATATTAAGAAACAGAAATGCTTGCGACTCTTATAACATATGATCATGAATGAATGAAATTGGTACTTGTAAATAAATTCGCTGAACATTAAAAAATAATCCATCTCTTAATTTGCAACACAATTTTTTTGAAAGAAATAAGATCTATATAGTCTAATGTGGAAATTTGATTTTCAAGAAAAATGATGAATTTTAAGCATAGTTAAAAATTATAATTTTCATCGCTGTGTTTTAATTAATATCAAATTAAGAAATGCTTAACTTTTTATGGAGGTGAAGTGTTCAAATAGGCATTCTCAGCTTTAGTTTGAGTAAACCCTATTAAATCATCTTTAGCAATGTATTAAAGTGTTTTGTATTGTATAAATGAAGAAAATATGTAGTACTTAAAAATGTCTGTTTTATTTAACCATAAGAAAAAAGATTCACTAACCGTATTCTTCACTTGTTCAGGTTTGTTCGTACACACAATCATTATAAAGCGGATAATTGCGAAGATTCTTACGGCCCCTTTCTATGAGGCGATAGAAAGATTTTTTTTCATTATTATTACAGCAAGCGATTTTTCCCCCCATTTTTTTGTCGACCTTTTCACCTGTGTCAGAGATTGTGGCAGATGTTGCCATTTGCACTGAGCAAGACGCGTGACTTTGTGGCGAGAATTGTAATGAGTTGTCCGGGTGTTAAGTACTTTCTAAAAAAAAGAAAAAAAAACTTTTCCTTTCAAAATAAAAAAGTTTTCTGCGAGTTTTTTTTATTCAGAAAACAAAAACTACGCAACCGCAAAAATGCCTATATGGATCGCTAATTTGCAGTTCCTGGTAGTATGTGTGTGTGAGCTGACTGTACTATACTTTAAATGTGACTTCACTTTTTTCCCTTTCTTTTTTAAACAGTATTCTACGAGAAAACCTTCACTGAGATTTCCCACGTTTCGCATGAAAAGATGTATACAAACGTTTCATGATCATTCGACTTTTTTTTTCTTTTTTAAAGAAACAAATCTGAATTTATTTTCGGAGCTCATTAAACCGGAAATTCTTATACTGAACTGCCAGACTTATATGACCTGAAAATGAGAAGTCAGGGATTCGTATATTCCCGCAACTTTTTGGTCTAGAGATCCAGTTGGTTACCAGCTCAGATGTCGTCCTTGTCACTTGACTGGAGTTTCAAACTGAGATTTGTTGCCAATAGCCCTCGTGCTGCTTTAAAGTGTGACTTTGATATGCCATTCGCAACTTTTCTTACTGAAACTCCTGTTGATTTTGTTGTACTCTATCAATATCAAAGCAAAAATACTTCTAATATGCATTTATGGTTCACCGATAAAAGCTTGGGGTAGTACATGAGAAAGAAATATAAACTTAAGCAACTAAAAACATTTGGCAATTGTATTGCCAATTTTACAGATAAGCGTGTTTTTCGATATTTTTGCTCAATCGATAAATATTTTAAAAAATTGTAGATTTTATTTCTTTTTCTTTTTCGTATCCGAAACTTCACATTTAAAAGAGCAGCGTTTCGACATTGGTAAAATAATTATAAAAATTAACAAAAAAATAACGAAATTTCACCACTTTTAAAAACTTTTAAGTACAATGCGTGAGCGGGGCAGATTTTTTTTAAAATTTGATTTTTTCTTTTCCATTTTACTGAGATGAAAGGCAATTTTTCCAGGGTATAGCGGTAAAAAAAAAGCCCATTTGATTACACACAAAAAAATAATTATCAGAATCTATTGGATGTTGGTCCAGATTTACTTTTACTCGAACATGTGAAATACTTGATTCAATCTTAAAACATGTAGTAAGCAATAGGTATACTAGAATTTTTTTTACAAAAGTATAAAGTTTTTTTAGGAAACTTTAATTGTGTAATAAAACGTAAAATGAGAAAAAGAAAGGGGAAAACCAGCATTATGAAACTTCCTTTTATGGAATTAAGATAAAATGTAAAATAAATGATGAAAGATTTATCAAAATTTCCAACTGAAAAAAAGTTTGAATTTAGAAAGTTTATTTGACGTTGTCTTAAATATCTAAGAAAATTCATATTATAAAAATATTGGAAAGCGAAAATAAAGTAAAAACTAAAGAGATATGTAAACTACCGTATTTATTCGAATCTAAGCCCCCATCGCGATTGATTCTAACTCGCACCTCAAACTTTTAACGGTTTTGTAAAAAAAATTAAATAGTGTAAAAAGGCTTATTTATATCATTTGTATGTGAAATAAAAAAAAAAAACTAAAATGAGAACTCTCTCTAATAAGTGAATAATTAATTTATTTTACCAGTTTTAAAAACTTTTAAATACACACATGGTCCTGTTATTACTCAAACAGTCAGTATCATGTTCAATTTCTCCCATCCAACGAATTTTTCCGCCTTCGATTCTAAGCTGCACCTGATTTTCAGTACCATTAACATTGGAAAAAAAGTGCGGCTTAGATTCAAATAAATACGGTATATATTACCTGATGATACATTGTAAAACCCAGTTACAATAGTATTTCATTTCTTCTGTTGAGAAAATAAAACTGAGAATAAATTGAATATTAACTTCTGAGATATATATATATTAAATATAATTTAAAATTTAATTTGCTAAGTATACATATAATATATAGTTCATGTAGTGTATTTTTGAATAAACTAAATCATTAGAAACTTGAAGGAAAATCTTCAGGACATCAGTCGGAAATATACACTGGTGTGCAAAAATTAAGGACGAGACGGTTTTTTCAATATAACTTTGTACAAAAGCTTTCCAAATCAACACATTTAATACCGTAAGATCCCCAATACGTAAGGACATGTGTAATATGTAAGCAACACTTACTAAAAGAGAAATCAGAGGGATAAAAAGAAGCTTGATTGAAAAAGTAGCATCGAGCGCAATGCGACTGAAGGCCGAAACATCCCTGTGATGGGTGTCCAGCAAGAAACATCCGGTCTTTAGTAGAGGATATGATCTCCCCTGACTGCTATAGGCAGGTTTCACAGCGTCTTCCCATGCTGAGAATGAGGGTGTCAATGAGTTGTTGAGGCATTGCTGCCCATTCGTCTTGCAGCGCCAATCGAAGCTCCCGAATCGTTACTGGTGGTAAGGTACGAGCTGCCAAGCGTCTGCCTAGAAATTCCCATACATGCTCGATGGGATTGATATCCGGAGATCGTGCCGGCCAATCCATACGTTCAATATCCTCACTCTCTAAGAGCTGTTCGGCAGCTACTGTGCGATGACATGGTGCATTGTCGTCCATGAAAAGGAACTGCAGACCCATAGCGCCTCTAAAAAAGACGCACATATGGAAGAAGAATCTCGTTACAATAACGGGTCCCGTTGACTGAACCTGCGTCGAAGATGTGAAGGTCTGTACGACTACCAAGCATGATGCCTCCCCAAACGAGAACACCGTGACCTCCATACCTGTCCCTTTCAATGATGTTCGAGGGATGATTGCGGCTTCCCCGCTCTCTCCAGATGAGTATGCGATGAGAATCTCTACTCAAACTGAATCTGCTCTCATCTGTAAAGAGTACTCGTCCCCATTCCTTGTCTCTCCAATTCCGGTGTTCCCGGCACCACAGAGAACGCCTTCTCCGATGGGCAGGCGTTAAAGGTACACACCGTACAGGGCGTCGTGCAAACAGACCACCACCGTGCAGTCTTCTGGTCACGGTAAAACGCGATATCGGTCGTCCAGTCGCCTGTGTCGTGTGTCTAGCGATTTCTCCCGCTGTCTGCCGCTTGTTTCTTCTGGCCTGTAAGACAATGTACCGGTCATCTGCGGGTGTGGTTCCTCGTGGACGACCACTACTGAACCCCCGGATTGCTGTTCCTGTAGTTTGAAATTGTCCCCAAAGTCGTGAAACGATGCTGTGAGCAATTCCGAACTCTGCAGCCACACTTGTCACACTGCGGCCTTCCTCCAACTTCCCAATGATTCGACCTCGGGTAAAAGCATCCAGATGTCGTCTAACAGATTGATTATTCGCCATTTCTCGCTGAGGCAGCAACTCGGTGTGATTTTAACTGCTATACGGCGTGCAATCTCTTTGCCAGAAATACTGATCTTACACCGACAACATGCTTTATACTACTCAGACACTTTCATTACATCTACCTGCATATCTGCGCATGTGCCACCGTACATCACCTTACTTAATCTCCTGATTGGTCTTTCTGTTCGCTCTGCCTCTTCGTTCAGCTGATATGCTAATTTTTCGACTTCGTCCTTAATTTTTGCACACCAGTGTATAACAATAAAGTTTTTAGTATAAAGATTACATAACATGTAATCTTTATACTAAAAATATTTCGTATAAAGATTACACGTTTGTACTTATACGATAACTATATGACATAAAATTTTTTTTGTGAATTTGTGTGGGGAATATTAATGTTCCTGTCCTATTCCTTGCTAGAAAACAGATTCTTCAGTGTGGTTTCATTTGCGCTCCAACGATTTCTCTTACATTTACTGGTACTATTTTCCTTATTTTCTGCGTAGTGTGGAATTGAGCGTCATTTCAATCATGGTAGAAAATCCATTATCGATTTTCTCTAAGAAAATATTATGAGTTGTGAGAGAACCATAATACGAAAGATGAAATAGCTTAACAGTAAAGAAAGGAAACTGAGGTTGGAGATTCCTCGGGGAATAAAGTAGAGGAAAAAATGACCTTAAACCAGTTTATCCTTGCATTAAAATAATAATTGAAACTAAGGCTTTTTTTTTTTGCTTGAATAATTAAGTGGCTTTAGGAAAACTGAATATAAAAAGAATTTTAGTTTTAGAGATAAAAAGGAAAATTACAGCTTCTCTTTGGAATATTTAATTGTTTTATTGTTGGATTCTCTTAAGAAACAATTTGTTTTTCTTCGTTCTGATTTCATGAATTTAATTAAACAAAGGAATAATAATTGTTTTTAAAAAGTTGAGATTCTTTAAAATTTATATATTTAAGAAATAAATCTATGAGAAAAAGAATATTTCATATTTTCAAAAAAAAACCTTGTTTAGACATCTTTTGAATGCCATTAAACTTTTATTAACTAATGAGTTATGAGAGAATTTATTTGAATTATCGAAATTGAATTAAATTGCTTTTTTCTTCTATAAATATTATACGCTCATTTAGAACAGGTTTTCTGCAACATTATTCCAACAACCTTGCATTTTTCTCAGAGGAAAGCATTTGTGATAACATTTTGGTCTTCTGAATGATGTGATGCATTTATTTTATTATCTACAATAGATACTGATAACATCTCCCACATTTTAATTATTGAATGGTTTAAGAATTTAATATGGTAAAACTAAACACTTTTTTATGTACTCATAAAATCGATTTATTATCATAATAGAAAATCTTGTGATCATAACTAACCTTCAATGTGAACCAGAAAACGAAGTTTCTTAAATCAGTTTCTATAAATACAGTAATTCGTAAATGTACCGCAAATTTAAAATGATCCCGCTCCACCCAGTATGGGGGTTATGACACTCGGTTTGTAATCGAGTGGGTTCGGGTTCGAATCCCCAGTAAGGCAGGGATGTATCTTCGGGAAAAGACAAATCGGACTTTGCCTGAAATGGATTCCCGTCTCGAAAGGAAAGCAGCGTACATCTTCTGTTCTTTGCTGGGATCATCGTTTGTAATAAAATCTATATTCTTCTGTGATTGTGTTAAATGTTTATGTTCATCTATCTCACGTCTTTCGTATTTAACCCAGTAATAAACACATGACAACGTTTAAAATGGTATCGCGTGCACAGTTTCGGACCATTCCTGGTGAATGTGTTCAAAAACATTTGACTATATAGGCTAAATTTATAAAATTATCAAACATTAATACTGAATTTTCATTCTAAATTTTAATTTAATGAAATCGTAAAACTCTTTGAATTTCTGAGTATTTCAATATCAAAATGTAAAATAAATTCATTAACCATTTACATTAATTTTTTTAATCATTTTCAATCAGTACAGTAATTTTTATATGTATAGCAACATGCAGGAATTTAAAATGATATCTCAGAATGCGTAGCGATGCGTAAAATTTCGGACCATTCCGGGGAAATGTGTTAAAAAAATATTTGACTACATGCTTTGTAAAATTATCAAATATTTACACCAAATTTTTTTGAATTTAAATTCTAAATATTAATTGAAATGAAATCGTGTGTGTTTCTCTGAGTACTTAAAATTTTTAAATATTTCGATATAAAAGTGTTGAATAAATTCATTAATAATTAGAGATGTTTTTATTTTGTAACGTTATATTAAGCAAAACATTGAGTTTTAGGAGCCCTAAGAGATGCATTGAGATGTGACACAAATTACAATGAACAATACTGGTGTCCTCAACCCTAATGACACCGCTAGTATTTCAAATGGTTTGTCGTGAAATTAAAAAACTAACCTTGCAGGGGCTGTACTACCTACACCATTTCCACACAAAGCGACAATTAAAATAGTTTCGTTATACACAGTCTATGCTGAGTAATTCGACCAGCCTTGACCGTGCGTAGTCTTAAACCGCGGCATCCCGCTCATTCTCTGTTATTCGTGAAGCTGATTACTCGGACGAGCTTGAATGCTTATATCCGGAAGTGAAATAATAAGTCCATTAGCTGGAACAATCCTTTTTTTTTCTTTCTTTTTCGTGGCATGCTGAGAAAGAAAGAATGCTTCACAACACGAGGGGGTTACGCCCTCTCCCTTGCTGATATCTCTAAAAGTTGTTCAATCCTTATCTTTAAGCCTTTGTTTTGGCGTCAACAGTTTTCACAGTGTTGGAGAAGCATTGATTTTTCTCTTCTTTTTTTTTCTATTATCTTGTTCCAATGACAACTGTGGGAGATTTATCGCGTTTACAGTTCTATTCTGTTGTCAGTGATAAGTTGGTGTCTCCTCCTCATATTTCTTTTTTAAAAAAATACTTTTTGGTTTGTAAGTGGGTAGGGAACTATTTGTGAATTTGTTTAAAGTTATCTAAAATATTGTTCCCCTTATAAGGAATTGCAATTTTTTTCCTAGAAATTTTATGTTTAAGAATTTATATAAATATCAGATAAATCTGTAATATGAACTTAGTAAGTTTTTATTTTAATTTTCAGCTTTTCAGACGTGTTCAAATGCTTCAAGTTACTAGATTGATTCCTATCGGGGACGTAGCTACCACCGTATCAATGATACGGGATCCCCAAGCTACAAGGGCCCCAACTTATATAAGGAAAAAAAATCGTTAATATATTAAGGGGGCCCCCCAAAAGGGTGCGCAAGAAATTTTGATATAGTACCCGCTCAGGACTAGCTACGCCAGTGATTCTTATTCAGAATATTTAACATCAAGGTTAAAAGAATCTTAGGAAAATGATGTGTTAAAGAAACTCTATAGACTTATACTACCATTGTTAAAATGAACAATTTGAGCTTGTGAAACTCATTGTTATGCTGTATGTTTATATGCAATATCATTTGCTATTTGTGCGATCTTTAAAGATCAATACCCCGTTTTTACCATAATTACTTTTTTAATTAATAATTGTCACAGGTTTCTTTGTAAAATAGGAGTATTTAAACTCAAAGCTAATAATTTCATATAAATGACATTCATTTTGCATGCACAATTGAGCACAAAACACGCTCCTATTTGCCTTTGCATGATCTTTTATAGCAAATTAATCTCACTACTATAATTTTCAAAAAGTACTCAATATGAAAAAAGAATATTTTGTTGAAGAGCTCTCTAATATTTGTTTCAAATGTTTATATTTATTGGTTTAATATACTTTGAAGAGTAATTTTTTCTAGAGTTCCCCCTATATATACCCCTTAATCTTATTTCTTCGAATGATTATCGCATCAGTTTTTAATAGTAAGTTAAACTGTATTAACTACAGAATAAAATTGTTTTAGTGCTTATTTGAGCATCCTTCGAAAATATTTGCATTTAATGATCACCACTTCTAATTAAGGATATTTCACTTGATTAGAACTGGGTTATTTTTCTTACACTTCGTTCTTTGAAAATAAAGCTAAACAATATCTAAAGCTTTAATTTTAAAGTGTGGACAAAGTCGGACAGTGTCTTACAATAACGGGTTGAATTTTTATATTTGCCGAAAATATTAAATGAACGAATGTACAATAATGCATACATATATTTCTGTTACATAACAACTTTTTCACTGGCTTTTTCATTTTATTAATAATGATAACTCTTAAATAATTTTATAGCAGTAATATTATACATAAGAGATAAATTTTTAAATTATAATTTGTGTGTGTTCTTTGCAGGCAATGGAGACATACAGAATGAGTACGTTCGAACTGGAAGCAATGCAACTCTTGTTTGTCAACCTGCTGCTGATGTTGACAACGTTAACCGTCTTGTCTGGTTCAAAGAAGACAAAAAAATTACTGAAGTTGTTAATGGACGGAGGACGTTTTGGGATGCTGGCCCTCATGTCAACTTGCAGCCTCACAACAACGCCCTTTATTTCCGAAGAGTTACTTACCCTGACAGCGGAGAATACAGCTGCGAAGTCAATGGCAAGAGGACAAAAAATTCTATAGCTCGACTGCTTGTTCAAGGTAAGTCTATTCTTCTCTGAACTTGATTGAATTTGAATCACGCTTATATATATTGAGAAGGGATGGGAATGCGCTGACATCCCTCGTTAAATCTAAATTTTTTTTTTGTTTTAAGTATTAAATCTAAGAAACAAAAATAAATAATGGAATATATAGCAAAGTAATATAATAGTAAAGTAAATATAAAAGCTGTGGAAATATTAAAATCATATGATTTTTTTTCGTTGATTATTTAACTCTCAGTAGCGTAGTGTTAGACCAGGGGTGTCAAACTCAAAGGCTAACTTGGGCCTAAAAAACGAGGTTTAACTTTAGATGGACAGCAAAAAAGATCGTTATTTATAGAAACGTAGGTACCGTATTTACCAAATTGTGGTATACTCAAAAAAAGTCTAAGCATTTTGCTTAATAATAGCAAAAAAAGAATATAATTAAAAAATCGTTTAGCGAATTCTACCTATCTTATTTTTATTCTGCGTGTTTGTTATTTTGTTACGTATTATTGTGTGCCAATATATTGGCCAGGCCGCAAAAATGTTCGCTGCAGACCACATGCAGCCCGCGGGCCGCGAGTTTGACACCCCTGGTGTAGACGGTTGTGGCTCTTCAGACTTCCAGCTGTATCAACAATTAAAGATAGTTATCTTCTAAAGATAATTTTCTTTTATAACTATCTATTGATAAGGTTTACCTTATTTGCTTCTAAAATGAAACATTTGACTGGCTTAAGATTTATGTATTAAATTTTTCTTCAATGACAAAGTGTATTAAGAATCACTGAAATGTTAAAATTAGATTTAAAGCAGTAATAGTCTAATTTTTTTGTTGGTAGAAATGCCGTCTTGAGAAGACACTCCTTTAAATGGTTTCCAGCAACGTTTATTTGCGCGTTCACGAGTTTTAGAGTATACTTGAATATGAGCAAGAGATACACACATAAACACACCAACAGAAGTGACAAAAACACAAACCGTATTTTGTGATATGTGTTTGAATAACGAACAGAGAGCTGAAATGACCTTTATATGACTTTTTGACATTCTCGAAAAGTTTGCCGATCACTGCTGTAAACTGTAGGGCAACGTATTGTTCAATCGTTTGACAAATTCATGGAATTGATTTTATAACGAAACCTTGCTCTACTCTCTGAGCTAGCAAACTGGTGTCAAAGAAAGCAAGTAGACGGCACTACTTGTCGCAAATTAGAAGTGGTTCTTTAAGTATCAATGTTTGTGAAAAGTGCCAGCGGCTACAATTTCAAAAAATAAAATATTGTTCATAATTGCTTCAAAAAAGCTGCAGAAATTTTTCTTTCATAACATGTGCTGGATTGTACTACAGATTTTGACCCCCTAACTCAGTGTTGCTTCAAAGTAACACTCCCTGCTTTGGTAACTTTCCTCATAAATAATAATAAAAAAACTAAAAATTCAGAAATACGTTATTTTATTTTTATCTCGGAATTTAAAAAATCAAATCCGAGTTTATAAGTGATAGAGGGTTAACGCGTTTTTTTTTATATTTAGTAATTTTTTAAAGACATCTGGTGTTTGAGAAAGCTGATGACGCTAAATTGTGATCGAGCAAATTAACATTGAATGAAACAAGCCTCCTTTTTTGAGTTTTAACAGAAGAATTAAAAGAAATATTGATTGCTTTATAAAGATATCAAATACAGATACTTGAAATATATGAAATATTAATGTACTTTGGTTAATATTATGAATGTGGGAGACAACAAGGGGTCCAAGTCGTTGGTCTTTCTTCTATTTTATTTTAACATTAAACAAAAATTAATTAAAAAGGTAGATAAGTTTTTACAGATAAGTTTGACGATGATATTCAGAAGGTAACGCCTGCTCGCGCACCTCTCGCGTTCTTCTTTCTCTTTCTCTGCTCTAATTCTAAGTTTTTTCTCAAGAGTCTCTGCTTTTTTCAGTTTCAGTTCTGCTTTTACTTTGATGCGCCTGCGCGCGAAGACTGCTTGGTTTTGGCTGCATGCCACAACGGCCATTCTGACCGTACGCTGTCCGCAGCGGTATTTCCATGGAGACCAGAGGAGAATCTGAAACATACAAAAAAAACGGAACAGACAAGGACTATACGACAAATATATAGAGATTAAACATATCATAATTTTTCTGAACTAGACAGTTTCTCCATCATGTGAAGGCATCTCTTCGACATCCGGAAGGTTCCACAGGAAAACATTGTGTTTCACCGGCATAAGAACATCTTTTTCAACAAGTTGATCTTTGGTTGAACGCATCGATATTTTCCTCTGTAGAGTTCTGGACGTCTGTTTAAAACGATTTCTCTTTTTCCTTCGCTTCCACTGCCAGGGCTGAAAGATCCTTTGGAGCAACACAAACCGACGATATTTACTATTCATAGGTGAAGGGTTAGGTGAGCGGAAGATAAATTCCACGGAACTCGTTTTCATGGCACCATTGGCTTTTTTACACAATACTATATCAGAACATTTTTCTCTTACAATACTCAATTTTAGCTTAGTACTCTTAATTTTATTACATTTATAATCCTTAATTAGAGAACTCGAATCATTTCTAGTATTAAAGTTCTTAACATATGGCAAATCATAACTACAGTTTTTTATCACATTTGAAACAGAAACATTTGGAAAAGAAACACTTGAATTAAACTGAACACCCAAATCTGCACTCAAAGAGGATTCACTTTCACTTAATAAAACATCGCTCTTTGCGTGGCCTAGTTTCTTTATTTCAGAATATACACTGGGATGTATAATAAATTCTTCGGTCAAGGTCGGTGATATTGCCGTTCCAACACTTAAGCTAGGAGAGTGTTGATTAAGAGAAATATTTATGGGTTTAACTTCTACCATACGCTGTTCGCCAAAACATGAACTTAATGTTATGATCTCTTCGGAAGGTGTTTGCACTCTAATTAGTGAGGAATTTAAAACTGGGATCTGGCAACCTGAATCAATCAATGCTGTTACGGGCTGATTTTCCACAAAAATGTTTACGTATTGAAGATTTGCGCATTCTTCGCTATTTTGTTTTTCGCTCTCGACTTTCAAAGTATTCACGTTTATTTTATTATGGATGTGATCATTAGATTCTTTAGGTTTAAAACGCTTCTCACAGTCTCTTGCGCAATGAGATGAATCACCGCATATAAAGCAATTTTTATTTTCTCTTTCATGATATTGGGGATAGTTCTCTTTAATCTTTGTTTTGAAGTTTTGTGATCTATTTTTAAAGGGGTCTTGGGTATATCCATAAGTAATAGGAATTTCTTTATGTGATCCGCTTCTAGATGAAATATAAATATCGCACTCTTTAGCTAAATCAATAGGCCTGAACCAATCTTCTGCTTCTCGAATGCCAATATGAGTTGCAGTTTCCTTATTTAAAGTTTCAAATAATTTATCAGAAATTATAAGATCACATAGAGATTCAAAGGAATTAACTTTTCTTAACGAACAATAATATTGGAAGTTTGCCGTCAATCTTGCAGCAAATTGGATGTATGTCTCTCCTGATGATTTTACAGCATTTTTAAATGAGTTTAAACACTCGCGAGGGGTTAATTGGAATTCTCTGAGTACTATAGATTTTAGTTTTTCATAGTCATTTAATTCCTCTTCTTTAATATACAGTAAGACGTTATGAGCTCTTTCGCCCAGAAGATTTATTAAAATTTCAGATTTATATTCGTCATTTATTTTCTTGGTTAAAAATGCGCGTTCTAATGATTGGAAGAACAGATTAAAATTTTCAGATCTGGTGGGAACAGGAAGAGATAAAGTTTTTTTATACTTTTTATCATATTTTCTATGTTAGTTTCGAACTGTTTTTCTTCGACTTTAGCTGCAGGATTTAAACTTAATGCTTTATTTTTAGCTAATTGAAGTTCGATTTCTTTTTCTAATTTTGCCAACTGAAGTTTCGCGAGCTCAATTTTTTGTTCTGAAGTTACCTCTCTTTCGTTTTGCGATACTCTCTCATCTATACAGTTTTGAATTAAAGTTTTAACGAAATCTGGATCACTTTCAAATGTACTACTGTTCTCAATTTTAGTCTTTAGTTTAACTATAGTGTCAGTACTTTCGACAATACCGTCTAGCTCCTGAACAACTCTTATGAGATCCTCTTTAAGAGCGTTTTTATACATTTTAGAAATGGAAAGATCCTACCTTTTTTTTCTGGCTCCCTTGTTGCTCGCACGTACGATGTATCCAATGAAGAAAAATTTCGATTCCACTGATTTCACCTCTTCGCAGGTAATATCTTGAAATTGTAGTTCCGGCCTCTACACAGGCGGATTATTCACACTGAATTAGTTCCAACCTCTACACAGGCGGGATTTTCGTCGATGGGTTTTCCCAACCTCTACACAGGCGGAATGAAGTTGAAAAATTCAACCTCTACACAGGTTGAACGAAGTTTCCGAAAAATGGCGGCGCGTCTCCTTCACGGACGCTGTTGTTCATTGTCCAGACTTTGGTTCAAAATCGAAATTTTATATATCCCGGCCGAGCCCCCATAATTTGTGGGAGACAACAAGGGGTCCAAGTCGTTGGTCTTTCTTCTATTTTATTTTAACATTAAACAAAAATTAATTAAAAAGGTAGATAAGTTTTTACAGATAAGTTTGACGATGATATTCAGAAGGTAACGCCTGCTCGCGCACCTCTCGCGTTCTTCTTTCTCTTTCTCTGCTCTAATTCTAAGTTTTTTCTCAAGAGTCTCTGCTTTTTTCAGTTTCAGTTCTGCTTTTACTTTGATGCGCCTGCGCGCGAAGACTGCTTGGTTTTGGCTGCATGCCACATGAATTTTGTTTTTTAAATGTAAATCTATGGTTAAATTTGACAAATTATATTTATTTGGAATTATCTACTAACGAACGCTACGTAGAAGCGTCGAGGAAAAGAACAATTATACTTATTACGCGAACAACCTAAATAGTACTTGTATTTTGTGCATGTTGATCACAATTAGCTGTTGAAATCCAAATTGAGGAAAATAGAATTCAAAGAAAAGAAATTTATAAGTCTATGAATACAATGCATTTCTTTACAGCATTGTACGCAATGCGGCGTGCAATAGCTTGTATTCAACAAGCAATGAATTCGGAAGCTGAATCAATTGTGCACTGTAGCTGGCAATGCTTTGAAAACTTCTTAACCTTAGGAGAAAATTATAGTCGAACAAATTGAAAGCTTTTCTGCTTTTTTTTTATTGAATATGCTGCTTTTGAAGGTTCTTGAATTTAAAGTAAAGAATTCAGAGTTTCTGAAAGCAGGTTTTCAAGCTTTTGAAATGAGTGTATTTTAAGATAATCTTTTGAACCAACTTTCTCTTAGGCTTTTGAAAGCTGAAGAGGAATGTTAGTCCTGCATGTATGACTGTATTTCAAAAAAGATTATAAAATTCCGTTCTTTTGAAAATATTTTTACGGAAGTACTAGTTTTTTTGTGTGTAAATTAAATAGTAGTATTCAATTTTATTTCTAAAAGTAAGAAACAGAAGCTTCTTTCGTATGCCAGTAACTTTTTTGTGCTATGAAAGCTTATAGAACGTAACTGTACTTAATTAACTCAGACTATGTTTAATATATTCTAAAAACCTTTGAAAAGCAAGAATGTTTTTTGAAAACTTCCTAACATAAATATTTTATATAAATTATACTCTTATTTTGTACATGTTATAATTTATTCCAACGTTTGCACATTATTTAAAGAACCAGTTTTGTGTGCTTTCACTGTTTACGAATATTAAATTTTATATTTCAAACCAAGCAAAGTGTTCTGAAATGCTTATTACATCCGAAGAATTTCAAGTTTATTATAGAATGCACATAAGGAAATAAATATATAATCAGTATATAAATTAAAAATTCGGTTAGTTTTTAATAGTAACATGTTAAATGAAATTTGTTTTAAAATTATTTTTAATTTGCTTTTTAAGTTAACCATTATATTTAATATTCAATCGTTATCAAATTTCTGGAAGCATAGGATTTTTAGTGTTTATTTTAAAAGATTTTAATGAAAACTATATTAAAAAAAATTAATTTGTAGAAAATTCCTCCCTATACCAGAAAACTTAAGAGTATTTTGTTGTTTCACACAAATGTAAGAAGTAAGGATGTTCTTTGTTGTTCAACTACTCAAACTTGTATTCATCAATGAAAAGTCAGAGAAGCATGTAGTTCGTTCATTAATTTAAATTAATCTAAAACATGTAGTTCTTTTAGTAATCTATATTAATTAGAAACGTGTAGTTTATCAATTTATATTGGATATTTCATGTTTCTCATTCTTGACCTCACTGTATCAATTATACGCTGTGCATGTGCTTTAGGGATGTTTAGTACCATTTTATAAAGTGCAAAGATTTCTTGAACTTTTTGTGTATTTTACAAATATTAGTAAATGCTTTTCCTTGTATGCCTTTGTTTTGCATATATATATATATATATATATATATATATATATATATATATATATATATATATATATATATATATATATATATATAATTAAAATACAATACAACTTATTAAATGTTATATGCATCTTTTAATTAAATTCCCTTTTTGAAAAAATTAAATGTCTTTTTTCTCCATGTATTGATAAATCAATAATTCCAGTCAGTCGGTTCCGTGGCTTAAAGGTAGCGTGCCCGTTTCATAAGCCTAAGGTTGCTGGTTCGATTCCGGCTGGAGACGATAGATTTTCTGTTTTCGAAAATCATAGGCAAGCATGTTATATGATTATGTGGCACGTAAAAGAACCCTTGAGTGTCAACGTGACACTGGTACTCTCGGCAAAATCAAATCACGGCAATATGCCCAAGGACGTTTTAAGACTTCCAGAAGCCCTGGGCCCCAACACAAAAGTAGGTTCTGATCCCTGACGCAAAAGTAGGCGCTGGGCTCCTACAGAAATGTAGGCCCTACATATGGCCCTTAAAAGCAGACAGTGCATAACATACGTTTGTCAAAAACTCTTATAAACAGTAACCCGAAACAAATTAATGTGCATGTGACTTACAATCACACAAACCGGCTGGACCGACTACCGCCTTTTGACTGAATGTGTAACGATGATGTATGTTGATAAGCCTAAGCCTATACATGGACGACGGTCATCACATGTAGCCAGTTGACTCCGAAATTACCAGTTGTTCGAAGAATACAACCGGAAATAACATTTGAGCATTGAAATTATCCGAATTCGTGGTCTTATTACGGTTGAGTTGAGAAAGAGACGAGCCCCCACTGTGGCCGAGGCACTGGGCTCATTTGGCCCATGCCTTAAGCGATCCCTGAATATGCTTAAGCGATCCCTGAATATGCTTAAGCCATCCCTGAATATGTCATGCCATCAATGAAATGGCTCACACACACACCAAAATGCAGTCCATTAGAAAAAAAACATTCCAGCATCATATATTTAAATATCGAAGTTTGAGCTGCTTATTGCATCAAAATATTTTTAAGTCAAGTTCTTATGTAAAAAAGTTAATAAAAACTAAATCAATAATCGCAGTCTGTTTTTTTTCCTCTCCTAATATCACCCATTAGCTTCAAATGTTCCACGACATCCCAAAAGAAACTTGATTTAATCTTTTCTTACGAAAATTCAATCAAGCGTGATGGGTTCATCAAATTTGATTCTTTTGGATCATCTTCAGTCGGTAGCACAATACTGTTCGAAAGTTTTCTCAGTCAAGTAAGCGGAACTAAGTAGATGTATAACAAGGGGAAATAATACTGAATCTTGACGTTTTTTTTCGAAAGCTTCATGGTTAATTGCTTTATTTAGCGATCGTTCTCTCCTGTTTACTGTGTTCGACTATGTAATGAAGGGAATTATATCGAGATAAGAATCGGAAGGGAGGGGGAAGATGACAAACTCGAGTAGATAATCATTCTTTTTTTTTACTCATATGAAGTTTTTTGATTAATTTTCCGTAGAAAGTCAGTGTGTTACATTGTATATTCATTAATTTACTGAAGATTTCATACTTGCGTTTGTCTGACATATGAAACTTTCCCATTGATTTTTAACGACTAAATTGTTTGACATTACAGTGAAAAAAACGTGAATGTTTATATGTGTGTGTAAATAAGAGATTTCCGTTACAATTTTTCAATTGATTTCATTGGAAAATTTAACTCCAAGCTTTCTGTTTGATTTAGAAGCTATTCTGTCTATTTACACTTTAAGTCCAGTTTTATTTGAATATCCTGGATTGAGATATTGACAAAAGTCATCGATGAAGTGAAAGGGATGTTATTTTAAAAGCTAAAACTTCTGCGTATGAAACTAAGCAATACATTTTAAAAGGAAAATATAAAAATTGCTTGAAGTTGTGCTAAGTTATCTAAAATCACTCTTCTGAATTCTGGAATGTTTTCTTTCGCCAACGTTTTCTGTATTTCTGAAGTATATATTTTTGGATTTATTTTTTTTCTCTATTGGGGCTGCGAATTGGTATTTAACCGTTTCATACCTAGTACATTTCCCAGGAGCTGGTATCACATTTTAATGCGGCACCATGTAGGTGATACCAATTACCGCATATATATATGCCGAAGCACCCAAGCCAAGCAGGCAATCGAGGGATTTTTTACATGCCGCATAATCATACGACATGGCCGCTATCGATTTCTTGCATCATGAAAATCCGATTTGGGCCGGAGTCGGACACACAACCTTAGGTGCAGGCCAGCGACAAACCAATCACGCCACCCACCCGGCTTTTGTCTGATTATTATACTTTTTATTCTACTTGAAGAGAGATGAATTGCGATTATCATAAACCCCTTATTGTTCAATTAGTCTATTCAAATTTTATTAAAAAATAATTCTTAATTATTCCCTGTTGCATACAGTACTCCAAATTAACAAACTAAATATAGTAAAGTGCAGTTTTGTATTGGCTTATATAAAAACAGATAATTTGTGAGTGGAATGCCTTTTAAAAACTAAATATTTGGGTAGATTAAAATTGCCACTCATCAAAATTTTTACAATTTCGAGTAATTAGAAATTTTAATTTCATTTGAAAATTTCAGAATATGCCGAAAACCAACTGCATCTAAATCTCATTCTAATAGTATTATTCTTTTTTAAGAAGAAATGTTTACGAATAGTAATAAAGAAAATCTTTATAATATATAATTAAGTCCCTGGGTTTATTCTTTTGGTTTTTCTCACTTTCAATGCTTACATTTTGGTGTCCCCTCCGAGTCATAAGAATGTTACTTTTGGCTTCTTTCCTTACACAGTAAAATTCATAAAGCTACTTCTATTAAAGTATACTTCTCCCCCCCTTATATTTACCTGAAAGGTACATGAGCAAAATTTCTCAGCAGCCCCCTTTCCCTCCTATATTTATATCGGGTGTTGAACCACATGAAAGCACCCTAAATCTTTTCACCGCTCTAGCGCTTAATTATTTCCCCCGACATTTATCTTGAAAGATCTTAGTGTAGCGTTAATTTATTATGACCTAATGGCCATGTCACATTCATCTTCGCATTGGGACATCCATTGCCAACTTAACTGACGGAAAAACTTGAACAATTACATTATATCACATTGTTAGTGGTTTTTTCCCTCTGTTTTCAAAACCATGCAATTTAGATTTTAGTGCCATTGCACGAGTTATGTTTAAAATTTAAATTTGAAAAGCATTTAACAAAGTCTTGAAATGAAAATACTTCTTTATTTATTTACATCTATCTTAAAAGCTGTTCCGCTACTTTTGATTTCGAAATAACTTTCGTGAAAGATCACGCAATACTTCAGTCATGTGCATGACAGATGCAATTACGGATTCGAAGAAAAGAAAGAAAAAAGAATAGAAGATACGTAATTTCAGACAAATTCTATGCATTACTTCATACAAATGTGGAATTATTATTCAAAGATGAAAAAAAGATGTTTTACTGATGAAATTTCTAGAACGTAATTCAAATTTCTTTACTTCATAAATTTTGTTATTCATCATTAAAATGCATTACAGAATATTTTATTTTCATAATATTTTTCTGGAACACAGCTATACTCTACGGCAGTGGCGTAACGGAGAATATTAGAGCCCCCTGCAAAATCAGGTTTGGGGCCCAAGCAGGGTCTTACAAAGGGTTTCCAAACACTAACATCAAACTTTGCCCCCGTGATACCAGGGTTGCGGGGGAGTACGGTGGAATTACACGAAACGCGTGTTCTGTTGTTGTTACTAATACCACCTGTCTGACGTAGTCAGATCAAGGCCCACGAAATTCATCATGGCAAGGGGCTACATGTACGCCTGTCGTCGGCCGTGAGCACCGTACAGATGACAGTACGATTTTGCTCGGTTCCAACCCAATTTTAGGGAGAACACCCTGGGGGAGAGTCAGGAATCTCCCACCTCTCTTACCCTTCCACTAACCACACGAGAGGACTTGCGGCTCGACGGCTATTTAGAGTACCCCCATGCCGCAAAGGCACTATACATTTACAAACATCCATGTCTTCTCCGGTATTCGAACCTAGTTTCTACGGCACCGCAGTCAGCGTCGCTAACCACTACACCGGTTGGGCGACACGCGTTTTCTAATGCCCGATATGAATAGTTTCTCTGACAGGAACACGTGCCCATGATAACCAAATGGTCATGGTTGCGAAGTGGCCTGCTTTATCTAATCGCGGGTTCGTGCGGAGGAGCTCACGCTCGTTAAATTTGTTTAAGTCCTTCCGTTGGCCTGGTGTGGAAGTTAGGAGAAGCGGTCCCAGCTCAGGTGTTGTCCTCGTCGCTTAACCATGGCTCAAAACTACGAGGTCCATGACCAGTTACCCTCGTATTGCAACAGAGTACGACGTAAATTAAAATCAAATCTGACAGGAATTTTGTATACAATCTTTAGGAATCTTCAAATTTTCATGGATTATGCAAACGTTTTCATGGTTTTTTTCAACTCCTATTAGTTCACTCTCTCCCTATATATATATCTTGTTCAAATTTTCAATCGTTAATAAAATACTCTTTATTCGTCCACTGAAGTTCGAATACATTTTTTAAACTTGTAATGGATGATTCTTGATGTTAATACAGTTTTTTCAAATATTAATTCATTACTAACGAATTTTTTTTCTTGGCTTCAAATATATATTTTTTAAACTTTTAGTGGATGCCTCTTGATGTTAAAAAGGTTTTTTTCAAATATTAATTCATTAATTGAGTTTAATTAACTAAAATAAAAAATTTTCTTTGCTGACCTAAGTAAGAATTGACTTTAATTTTTTTTTTATATATTACTTGTTTTTTACCGAAACAAGTGCTTTTATGTGGTCTGGTAGGAATTATAAGGAGAATCTCTGGATTGTCTCTAAATTTTGCCGAGAATATGTAAAATTTTGGTCGAATTTTCATCCGATGTGAATTAAAATTAATCCACGATCATTTTGCAGTGATTCAAAACATTTACAAAATTCAGACTAAATACGGGACTGAAAATTTTGGAAAGTTAAATTTATTAATATTAAAAAAAGCTAAATTCTCAAAACTAAACATTATCACACATTAAATACAAGATTATACTATTAAAAACAAAGCTGTTATTAAATGACGTTCTAATTCATATGACGCTTTAATTCTGAAAACACCGTCCTTGCGGTAGTAATAATGTCCCTTTGATAAGTGGATCATGGTGCCTTTATATAATGTCGACAAGAACTAATTCCTTTGGAAAAAGAAAAAAACTTGACACAAATTATATATAGAAGCAGAATAGGCACTGCGATTTGCCTGTATTTCAATAGCGGAAATGCATCGTATAGGAAATAACCTTGTGTGAGACAGTTGAAGGTATATTTCCAAAATAATCAACACCAATGATTACCACATCATTGATTTCAAACAGGAAAAAGTACATCCTTTTGCTCGTGTTTTACCATCGTTATTGCAACTGATTTTGAATTTTATTTAGTTAAATAAGCATTCACAAAATAGAAGACTTTTCTCAGTCAGGCTTGTTCCATATTGTATATACGCAGATTTTTTTTTCTTTTAATAATTTAACTTCAACACTGCCCAGATAGGTGTTGACATCAGCAAAAGTTTTAATGTTTTCTGAAACCACCTCAATTGTTTCTTTATTTACGTTTATTCACTGAAGGATAATGATCTCTTCTATGTTATCACAAAACCTAGAAGAATAATAATTTATTCAATAACATTCGTGCGTTTGTTGCAAGTGAAATAAATGTTTAATTGCCTTTGCATTCAAGGACAAATGATGCATTTACATTAAACAGGTGTTTAAAATTCGTGATCTCATCAAGACGAATGTATTCGATACATGGCTGTGCAAAATTTTTCACAAACTGTGTTTTAGTCTTTTCAATGAATTCTTGAATTCTTTTTTAAAACTTACCTGAGATGTGAAAATGCGTGTTTTGACTTATTTTTGATCTACAATTCTGTTAATTTTTTGAGGAATTACGAGAAACAAAAATTATACTACAAATGAGTATATTTTATAAATGTTGAATTTTATGTTGGTTTTTTTTCAAAATCAGAATGTGTGTGTGACATTGGCACAAAGGAATAAAAATACAAATCAATTCGTGAACTTTTGTCACTTAATCCACAATACCATCGAGTTAGATATATAAAGTGAAAATTGTTTAACACAAAATTGAGGGGGCTAAAATATTTTTTCATGTTAAAAGATACAGCAAAAATTATTTGTAACAAAATTAAGTTTATTAGAGTACATTTTATTTACTTAGATATGCATGAATTTAAGAAAAATCAATGAAACAAAAACATTCACAATGAAAAAAAAATGCAACATTTTAGCAACACCAAACTCTTTATAGATTTCCGTTTTCGTCTTCTGTTATTGATCAACAACATTAAGAAGCTCTGTCTTCATTTTAAGTGAAATAAAAGTTTGCTTTCCCCCTAAGCTCTTTGCCCTCTTGTGCTAGTAAAAAAAAATTCTTCTAAAATAGAAAAAAAAACCTCGAACCAAACTCATTGGTTTTTACTCACTCTGTGATGTACTCGTTACCGAATTCCAAAGCTAACTGATGAGAGATGAGATGTTTTTGTGTGGCGTTTGCAGGGGTGGAGGGTGAAAGTAGTTTAGATAAATAAATTGGCTCGTGTCACATGCTATTTCGACGGTATTTAAAAGCCAAGTTAGCCTAATTTCTACGAAATATGTGAAACAACCTTTTTCATTTCACACCCCTTTTAAATCTCGCTTGTATGTGGCTGGTGTTTTCCATATTTTTTATTTTCGGAAGGGAAATCTTTTTGTGTTAACCAAGATTTCGTCTTAAGCGTTTTCGCGGTAATAACAGCTACAAAAATAGATTAAAATGCTTAAAATATTTCGATTTTTTTAAAAAAAATACATTAAATTTTTGCAGTTTTAATTCTTGTTTACCTTCAAAACCTTTTTTCATGTTTATTTTAATTCTTGTGCTATTTAGAACACTGATTAACTGATTAGAAATCAAGTAATTCAAAGCTTAAGCTTTTTTTTGTTAAGCTTCTATGTTTTTTCTTAAGAAATTAATTTCGTAGGTCGTGAAATCTACTTTTTGTTAACTACACGTACTTTTCAAAATGAATATTTCAAGCCTAATTCTGTTCATCGACCGCAACTACAATGATGAATGCAAAAATAAAATATTATTGCTGTGTTCTTTTTCCCAAACTTTGTAAACATTTTTTCCTACGAATTGATATAAAAGTAACAAAAATAAATTTGGTTGTTTTAGAGCTTCATTTTAAACTTATTTTGCTTTGAAGGAAAAGATGTTGCAAAAGCTTAAGTATCATGGACCTTTCGAATTTTTGGATAGAAAAAGCAAACCACAATTCTTATTCGTATCAAAATATACATGTATTTTGTTTAAATGTTAAACAAAAAGCAAGAGATAGAGGCTAGTATCAAGCAATATAACAACGGGTTTGAAAACCTTATTATGGATGCTGCTTCTACAAATAATCTTTGCTTTGCATTTCTCTAGGAACTCTAGGAACAGATGCCGGTTAGGCAGTGGAAGAGTTCGTTTATAGGTTGTTTTATTTTAAAGATAACTCTTTAAAAAGTTGAAGAAGCGTTGTTTGTGGAAAAAAATAATTTTTCAAGATCCCTTTTGTGATTGCTTTTTCACTGGCGACTAAAATTTGTTTTTCCTTGGCTAGTTTCTGAAGGACCTGTTTCGGTAGTGGAAAGCCACAGAGTAGAATGTATTTGATATTTGTGAGCTAATCAAGGCCAACTTTTATAAAAGGGTAATTTTTTTTGCAGCTCTCACAGAGTAAATTTATTGAAAAATTATTTCAGTATCTGTTAAAGCGCTGGATATTACTAAATTTCAATTGTGGAAATTTATTTCAGTTTTATAAGTGAAATATCAACTAAAACATACACTAGTGACAATATGACAATGTTGTATTTGGATAAATGTGAATTAGAAAATATTTGTTTTTGTATTTGATAATTTGTGTAGGATAAATTGAAGTATTTACTATAGAAATTAGAATTAGCTACCTTTTGCTGTTTTAATTCAATCCTAATAGTTTTGTAACTGTTTTTCAATTTGATAAGTTCTGTACTAATTACTTATTTTAATAACTTGTACAAAGGTAAAACCTATGATATGAATTAAAATACTTTGTATTTAAATACAAAACTAACATTATCCAGGAATCAATAATTTAGAAATTAACATGGAATTACATTTTTTTTTTTTTTGCTTTAAGGAAACTAACCCAAAAAGGAATTCATGGAAAAACATTGAATACAAGTTTTGAATAAATAATTGACATATTAAAATGTTAAACTTATTTTTCCCCCCTTAAAATTTTTGTTTTCCTAACAAAAGCAAACCATATGATTGAACTGCGGTTGCTTTCCTCTGATTGACTTAGGAAAAATCCATAACTATTAAAAAATGACCCCCAAATAATGCAACTTTTAAAGTACGAAATACGAATCAGCAGATTTGTTCCCATTAAATTTTTTCTTTCGTGTAAATCTTATTTGATTTCTAAATCTTTCACAGTTTGCAATGATTTTGTTTGATAATCAATAGTTAAACATTCATCGCTGAATGTGTTACGTGTGTGTTTAAAGTGAAACACATTCGAAATCTTATTTTTTTTATATTACATTTTATATGTTTAAATTTTCATTTTACATTAATTTGCAATTTTAGAAGTCAAGAATGTTTAACTGCGTCGTCTAATCGTAAAACTTAAGAATGTTGAACATAGATTAAAACATTTCCTATGGCTTGACGCTGTTGGAAATTTTAAAATGTTTTTGATTGCGCCTTTAATAAGTTTTAAGTAGATAAAGCGTCACAAGGAAAAATTCAGGGTTAAGTTATATCTACTATATAAAATTCCTTACATTTTCAAGTTTATTGATACTGTATTGTAACGTTTACAAGCTATAAAGAGAAATAACTGTAAACTACTAAGCAAATTGCGAAAAATGTGCCATTTAAATAATTAAAGTTGTCAGAGATTAAAAGTTATTACAGGGAATAATATAATTAAAGGCCAATGAACAAAATGTTCGAGAAAAAATATAGTTTTTAGCTGTAAAATAGAATAAAATAAGATGTTTATATTTTAGCACCCTCCTTTAACCCTTTGGAAGATATCAAAATCCAAGTTAACCAACAATTTTTAGCAAAAATAAATTAGAAATGAAATTCCTAGTACGACTTTTACTTCATTGCTAAGCTCATTTTGATCTTTTTTGAATCGACAAATATGGAATTGAGTTTTAAAAAATGAGAAACATTACATTAAAAAAATTGTTTGCATTCACAATTTCATCTTCAAAACCATTACTAAAATGAACAGACGTAAGTTTTCTAAGTTTAAGATAAACACGAAAGATGGCATTTCTGTAAAAAAAAAAAAATTCTGACTTAGTCTAATAAAATTTCTTCTTTTATTGCTAAGTACAAAATCGCGTGCAAACTGACAATCATTTTCATCGTACTTTTCTCAAGTGACTAAGAGATTCAAGCGGTTATTTTCAGTTTTTATATTCCATTTAGTTCGATTAAAATTATTTTTGTAAAAAAAGAGTGACTGAAATGGAATACAGACAGAAAATAAAGTTTTACTGTAGGATGAAACGCAGGCGACAAAACTTACTTTATTATCCTTTGTCTAAATATAATTTCCATCGAACTGTTAGTGAAGTATATTATGCTGTTTGTTTAGAGAAGTTTCAAACAGTAAAAAGCAAAGGGAAAACTTGTCCGTATAACATGTATGCATTTAAAAAGCAAAAGGAAAAAAGAAAAAAATTGAGGAAACTCCTTCTTAGTCAACAACAACAGCCACCTTTTCAACCAAACAGAGGTCAATATTCATAATGTACTACCACACACTACTTAGTGGTAATACGTTACATACATTATTTTAATTGGAAATAAAAGTACTTATGATTAAAAATAAGTATATATTTAAAAATGACTAGATTTTAAATTTATACGTAAGAAGTAAAGGAAAAAATGAGCTGTATACAGAGAGAGCATTGTTTTATATTTATGCAAAACATCTTTTTTAATTTTAAAAATTATTGTCTTTGATATCTTGGCGAAAATTAAAAGAACGGAATTCACTTGAAAAGTTAACTGATAAAAAAAGTTAATTAATCTTAACTTATCAACTAATTTTTCAAAAATAAAAATAAAGTATCCTTTAAAATATCTATCCTTAATGCAGGCCGTTCTTGAGTACAATAAGATATAACATTAATACAGGAAAATTAATAAATTTTTTTTTGATTTGAGGTTCTTAAAAAAACAAATTGAATTATTTTCTTTAAATATTATATGCGTGCTCATTCAAAAGTTGATTTTTATCACTCTAAATTCTGACGAATTTAAATTTAAGAATAAGTTTACGAGGCAAAAAAAGACTTCAATGACTTTCATATGTATTTAATTTTTAGAAATAATTATTCCATCTTCCTCAAGTTTAAAATCTCGAAAAATTAGATGGTGGTGTGGAAGCCACTTCTCCAAAAGTTGAACCAATTTTTTTAGTTAAAATCTTCAATTTAAAAACATTGCATTAAAATAAAATAGAACAAGAAAAAACACGTGATAGAAGATCCGCATCCAAATAATCATTATAGTAGTTCGCCAACCAGTGGCGCGCACAGGAATTTTTCAAGGGGGGTTGTCCGGGGTCGAAAGTTCACCATTCTTGTATCATGCTCCTTTTTGATTTTGTCGATTTTCGGGAACAAAACACAGTAAAAAACTAATTATTGAATAAATAATTAGCATTAATAAAATTAATCATTAATAACAAATACTTAATTAAATTTTACTTACTATGTACTTAGAATTATAATCAATTGGAAAAAAATCAATGGCTTTGGGGTGGTCCGGACCCCCAGGACCCCCCTCGTGTGCGCCACTGTCGCCAACTGATCTTACGAGTTTGAAAAACTGATTCAACAGTTTCATATTTGCTTCTTATACAAAATTTTCAATACCAGCTGCTTTATTAATTTATATTTAAATGGATTTTTACGGATCTGGTTGAATCGCTGCAAGGGTTAGTATTAAGCAAAGTAATTTAAAAAATTTCTAAAATTTTGCACTGATATTATATATATGTGATGAATCCCCAACCCTTCAAATGTTAGTTGGGGTAAAACCTACCTGAACAATTCAACCCGCCTCCCGCATAAGGACTTCGATTCCGGCGAACTTACGAAGAGCCCCGTGAACGAACGACGCACTGGCTCTTGTTAGACGCTGAAAATTGGACTCGTTTTGTCATGGCTTGGAATACCAACGGCTTTGCTGAATATTGAAATAAAATATGATAAACGGCTGCACGTTGCATTTCTTCTGTCAATCTAAGAATTCCTCCAATACATGATATATAATTTATTTGCAAAATTCCTCATGCTCCACATTGCATAACAGCAATATATAATTTAAAACAAAATTAAAAATACACATAAGATATAAACATGAAATAAAAAAGAAAGGGGAGGGGGATATACAAATATAAAGGGGAAGGTACCTATAAAACTTTAAAAATCTATGCAGTAAACAATTTCTTAGGACATTAAGTCTTTTAGTACAATTGACCAACAGAGACCAAACAGGTGGTCAGGAAATACCTAAACGTTTCAACTCCTTTTTAAAAATTTCTCTTTTACAAAAATTTAGGTTACAATATACAACAGGATATGTACCGCAATTTCAGCATCCTGACCACAAGAACAAATATCACTACCAATTCAATGAAACCTAGACAAATAGCTCTTAAAATTTCCGTGTTCTGTAAGAATCTGGGATAACTTAGATAACTGATATTATATTAAAATATATTTTAGTGCATATATTTGGGCATGCCTCATACATATTTTTAAAAAAACCAGAATTCGACTGGAAAAGATATTTTTCAATTAGCATTCAACGGCATGTTTTACATGTGTTACGGTAAAAAAGATCACTTCTATGAAGTCCATGTAACGATACGGATGATTAGAAAAAAGCGTTATTTAGTTCAATGTGCTCTACATCTTAACAGGCTACTATTTGGGTATCTATAACAGCTTGGTCATAGCGAGAAAGATGAATCTTTTAATCTGAGTTCAAGCGGAGAAGATAATGTTAGTGATGTGAAGCATAGCAGATATCGATCATGCGTAGAGATTGGGTTGGGGACGTATAAAGGGGATAGGCAAATAATTGTTAGAAAGGCTTATACTTCGATAATCACTATGACCTTTTGAGGACCAGTTGTGATCAATCATCCACACAGAACATTGGCGGATGTATGTTGTAAAACGCAATCTTTTCTATTCGCAAAACGTCATCACTGTTTTTGAAAAAACACGACTAAATCGTTTCACAATCCGCTCGTATTAGCAAAATAAAGCGCACTCGAAACTTTATTTCTAATCTGAAAATTACTCCTAATACGTTTGTGCTATGAATAATTTTGTTAATATGGGAAAATTGTAAGTCTGTGCGAAATTGTGAGACGAGTTTTAAGATTTTTCAAATACATCGTGAGAAAAAACGTATCATCAAAGATGTTAGACTGTGAAAGTGAATGCTATTTACCGTGTGAATGTAATGGATTTAGTGGAATTATATTATAAAGCAATAGTTTTTCTGGTCCACAGAACTACTTTTTTAAATCATCATTAAAGGAATTGGATCGTACCGATTCATCTCTGGCGAATAATTTAGGTTACAAATAATTAGATTGTGAAATCAAATGATTTTAATCGGCTGTGTTGGAGACTATTTAATGGCGGGAAGATTTTATTCGCAGTTGTGATGTATTTTTGTAATCTGAAAGAGTTGCAACATTTTCTTACATAGTTGCAAAGCCTCAAATCCCTAAGGTGTATAAGAAGATTAAAACGTTAGAAATATAAATTAAAAGGCCGCGGAAGGATTAGTAATAAACAAGATTCTTATCTATCTATTTAGTCATTTAAAGTTATTTTCTCGAAGAGCGGATTTTAAATGAATCATTCGAAATCTTTTATTTATTTTTTTATTGTTTCTTGACTGCAAACATTCTTTTATTTAAAATAGCTCAAAAATGAAAAAAAAGACGAATAAAGAAATCATACATGCGTAGTTAATCGCATTGCTGAATGCGTTAATTTTTTAACACTTATTATTCCATTTTCATTTTTCGCGGGGTTTACAAAACATAATTCAGTATTTTTCTCTCAATTTTGTTTAAGCATATATTGTTTTGCTAAAAAATCGTCTCTAAATGAAAATTGCTCAATAAACGAAATAGAAACTATGAATATATAGTTTTTTATTGGTTAATAATCAATACACACAGAAAGACAGCAAGAGAAATAAGTAATTTATTAAAAAAACAAGCAAATTTATCAAATATATAATGGAGGAGAGAAATGCGTGTATGTGAATGCAAAACAATGATTTATTTTAACCTAGACTTCGAAAGCATTCGACATGATAGTTCATCAATTAATCTATAAATTTTTAGTAAGTATATAAAATACGGAATTTCAATGACAGAAGAAAAACATTTATAAATTATTATAAAAAAATATTTCAAAATTAGTTACAAGTATACTTGCATTTCATGTCTATTAGCAGGTGTACATCCTTTTTTAAATAATTTTTATTCCCCTTTCGACAAACCTTTGCTGCACGGGTTAGACTGCAATTTATTCTTGTTGCTAACGCAGTCATTGATGCTCACCGTGAGCGGGGTTACACGAAAAACACAGTATAAATTTTGATCATGACACTTCGTCACGTGTTCATCTGCAGCTGCTTAAACACGCTTTGCATTAAATCCAAACTGAAAAGCAGCTCTCAACGGTTTAATGAAGCGTTTCCATGTCTATGATAAACGAGAGAAAGAAATGCGAAAATCACTGGAATTTGAGTGGGATCAGTTATTTTAATTTTGGTATTAAGACAGTAATGATACTCCAAGTTTGTCAGGCCTTTGATTTATTGCTGAATTTTAAAAACAAAATATAAGTTTTGCCACCAAAAATTCTGCTTTATAGTCCTAAATTTTTTAACAAAATGAATATTTCTTGTTATTTTTTTATTAATATAATTTAAAATATATCCTTCTTGTGTATATTGATTTTTTAAAAATGAAATAAAAAGGTGTTTTTCTCCCTTTTTAACACAAAAATTAACATTGATTTTAATTGCAGTGTTTCAAATAAAACTTCACATTTTTACAAATTTTACTTCATTTCTTCACTTCCATTTTAATAATTTCTTTAATATCTTCGTCACTGTCCAAATTAGTTCTTAATTTGTATCATAACATGTGAATAGTTGTTCAATAATGACAGAATAATATAAAAATTTATACAACAGTGGCAACCGTCTTCATTAACATTTATTTAGAAACCAATGCAAGAGCATTTGATGATTATTCCTTTTTATTTATATACTGAAGTAGGCGTAGTAAAGGCTTGGCTTGCAACGCTGTTTTAATTGGTGATAAAAGAGAGGGTGCTGCTGTTGATGATGGAATTGTTTTTTTCCTTTGAGAGGTAGAAAGAATGGCGTAGACTAGGTAAACAAGATGTCTGTGGTAGTTTCCTGAGATTCTATACCTTATATAATTGTAAATAGAGTTGTGTGTGTGTTTTTTTAAAATTAATAACAATAAACGGTAAATCCAGTGAATGGTAGCCATGTTTTTTAATCAATGACATGGCATTGAAACATCGTAATCGAAATTCTAGAATTGCAACAGTTTTATTTATGACTTTTATTATGGATTTTATGTATTGGAACTGCTGAACGTCATGAATGGTAATACATTTAAAAGTTCAAATTGCGTTTGCATCGTAATAAACCCTCATCCGGTCGATTTAAAAACGTCATGTATTGACCTGCAACATTGTTTAGATAAGCACAAGCTAACACAAAGACAACTCCCATTTTTTCCCTTTAAGTATAACTTTCACCGCTCCCGTATTCGAAAGGGTGTCGCCATTCTCTGTCTCCTACGCTGTTCTTACCAGGTACATCCTAAACCAATGATTTTAATCATGAATATTTCAGCGAGCATATTGAATAATTGATTTGAAACCGTTAGCGTGACTAGTTGACATAATAGCTTGTGCGTTGAATCGGAATTTTGGTTCATTCAAGTTGCTACATTGAAGAAATAGGAAAGGTAGCTGGATTAGCGTAATTTGATTTTTGTCGGAACGAATTTGAAAGAAGTTGCAGTATACCTGTACTGCTTACGAGGTCGTTAATGATTTTGAAATCTTTTTGTTACAAGAAATACACAGGCCAGGTGCTTTTGATTGTATGGTGTTCTTATTAATTAAGCAAAAATTAGAAGTTAAAATACATTTACTTTTATAGCAGTCATGCTATATAAACTGCATATTTCTAATACTTTGTGTAAGACCGCAATTTTATATCTTAAAATCTACTTAATAATATAATGTTTTGTGAAAACCACTCATTTATCTCTTTTATATTAAAAAAAAGAAATGTTAAGGATTAAAAAACTTATTATTTATAATACCTCTCAGCTTTTTCATTCACATATTTTTTGCTACTTTTTGCACACTAATCGATTAATGTTTACACATGTACAGATTCCTGACTCATTATAATTCAAGTACCCATTTATCACATTCCAGAGTTTCATTTTTCTATTTTCCATTCTTATATTAAAAAAGAATGACTTTAGTAATTTTTAATAAAGCTAATTGAAAATGATTTGTGTTATGTCTTATGTGATATTATCCCGTGTATCTTTTTCACTATATTTTTACTACTCACTCGTTCTAAGGTTAAAATTAAAAATAGCGGCTCAATATCAGGTATCAAACCGTGTGATTTAAATCTGATTTAACGAAATTTCTTTTGCTGATTATCTTGTTGTTTTGGGTTGACAAGTAATTTCGGTTTCTTAGTGTAACATTTTTTATACTAAAAATAAGCCTTAACAAGTCAAATAGTTTCTATTCTGTTTGATTACCTGTTGCTATTCTTCTGGCAACTTCACGATACCGAGATCATATTTTTTGGTCTTTATTTGCAAAAAACTCGACCAAGTGCGATTTGAGGTCATCATTGTACTGAAATTTTTATTATTTAAAATGTTTCGTAAATTTCCACATAAATGATAATCCGGGTGAAAGTCGGGGATGAAAAATGGATCGTCTACAATAACATTAATCAAAAAAAAAAGATTCCGGTCCAAGCTTTCATGCATCTTTAACAAAACATTTAGCAAGACGTACGAAATTATTAGAACTTCGTTGGGAAGGGATGTCGGGTCCTTTTCATATAGCTCCAACCTTGCACCGTCTAATTATCTCATTTATTTTGAATTTTACAAAACTTTTTAAATGGTAAAAATTTTAATAACAATGACCTCAAATCACACTTAGTCGAATTTTTTGCTGATGAAGACCAGAAACTGAATGGAGCGGTTATCAGAAAAATGGCTACATGTATTCAAACAGAATGTCATTTATATGACTGATTAAAGCTAATTTTTAGTACAGAAACGTTTTAATCTCAAAACCTAAACTACTTTCTTGTCAACCTAATATTAGATTTTTTCCTGTTAACTGGGATTGTTTTCTTCAAATGTGTAATATACAAAAAAGTGTTATATATTTAAGGGATTAATAATGTTAATTCTTTTAATCATATATCCATATATATTAATTCACTGAATACTTTTTTTTTCTAAAGCAGAAGAAAAATGAATTCTGTATAAGAGCGTGTTTGATCACAAAACTTGTTCATAACCGTTACTTGATAGTAAATACTCTTTTTTTGAACTTCGCATGCATGAATGATGTAATCAAAAGAAAAGAATATGTAATGCTAGCTTTCCGAGAAATTCTCCAGACGACCTCGAAAAGGTCAATTCCGACTACTCCATCTTCAGGTCGCTTTTATCAGGTAAAAGGAGGAAAACATTCCAGTGTTATCTAATAAGTTCCTATTCACCGAATTTACTGTCCTTGTAGAAAACCCATCTAGTCATTAAAAGAGAATTTCCGTTAGCTATCTTTCATTGACAGCGTGAAGTATGGGTTCCATTGCTGATATCGCAAACCACTTACCTGTCAATTGCACTTCCCGTTTTCTACTGTCTAACTGGGTGGTCTACTAAGGTGTGTATATATATATATATATATATATATATATATATGCATTGCAAAAAAAGTAAAAGAAGAAAAACTTAAATGATGCAGATGGTTATTCCTTTTTGAATTCTGAATAGACGTTCTTGAATATTTTGATAAGGATTTTGATTTAATTTGCAGCAAAATTTTATGTAAATAGGTCATTTCCACATTAGAAGTTGAGTAGTATTTGAAAAAAAGTTCGCATTTAATCCTTAAGTAGGTATTTTAAAGGTACCTTATGATAGGTACTTTTAAACAGTAGTAAGTATGTGATTTTTAAATGTGTGGGTTTATTTATCAAATTTTTTGGTTTCACTGTATGAATTTCGCATTTAAAAAAATTAGCTTCTTAAATATCAATATTGTGACTTACTGTTGTGTATTTTATATTTTTTATAAAAAAAAGTAATATATATATATATATATATATATATATATATATATATATATATATATATATATAATATATATAAACAGTGGCGTACTCAGGATTCTTTCATGGGAGGGATTATATTTATAAAAAAAACTTTGACGAAAGCTCCCCGAAACAAAATCTTTATGCTAAAAATTAAAAATGTTGATCTATATATATCGGAAGGGTCTAAGCCCCCAATCTCCACCCTTGTACACTCCTCTGCATATGAATATGTAATAGAGGGGAGGGCGAAAAGAAATGACTTTTAAGACGTTATTTTAGTAAGTTCTATAACAACATTCCAGACAATTGTCAAGCTTAAGACAGATATAAATTGTTGAAATTCTTGAAGCGTTAAAGTGATGTTTCATAAAGTTTTATCTGTAAGTTTCTGAGAGCTCATTGTAGTTACTTGTGAGAGGTTTCACGGATTATTTATAAATTTTTGCAAGAAAGTTTTTTATTTACTGAATAAATGTTTATAAAAAACACGACACAAAATAGAACAATTCAAAATACGAAGGAAAAAACCAGTAGCTGTTTATCGAATAATTTTGGTTTTGCAAACAAAAGATTAGGAATGTTATTATTTTTTTTAATCTTAAAATTTGTGTAAGTCGAATGTAGAAAAAGAAATAATACAGAAGGGAGAAGGTAAAAACCGTTTAAAAAATAATAAATGAAAGCATTTTTTTTAAATAAAAACCAATTTTATTTGCTTGTATTGATTTATTAAATCTAAAATATAGTTGTAAAGGTATTTTCGTTTCCCAATAAGGATATCCAATATTTATAAAATATCTAGCCATTTCCTTGAAATTTTTTTTATGAACATTATGGATATATTTATTAAATATTTCATTTCTGTAAATAGTTTCCCCCTTCTAATACGAATCTCAAGCTCTTCACATTTGGCACAGTCATACTTCGAGAGCTATATTAACAGTAGACATTCAAGAAAAACATTTTCAGTCCCCTCTCTCCCCTATGCTTTTATTTATAATATGCCTCAATTATCGCAGAAGAATGGTAATGTGTTTTGAGAGGTCGAGGCGAAAATAGGGGCCTCTAAAAAGCAAAAGGGGGTAGAAAAGAAACTGACTGGAGGGCAAACCCTAAACGGGCCCCTCGTTCATTTCTACCTATCCCTTATCGTGCTCATTAAGTGCCGAGAGATCTAGTCTGTTCTAGACATAGGGCGAAGTTTTACCGGTCTCATTTTTCAAAGGAGATTGCGATTATCTTCAAGGTAATAAAGAAAAAGTTTTTAAAAAAAGGGAAGAGCGTGAATAAAATTCGCTTAAGGCACGTGCTTAGATGGTCGTCAACGGTTGAAATGACCGCATGCTACAAATAATAAATGGGAGCGATAAGTAAGCTGATACATACTTTCCTACGTAAGTTGAAGTTGAGCTAGGATGAAATGATAAAGAATAAAAAGTGTTTCAATGATTAACATCAAGAAAGAGCTTATGAACGTGTTTTTCCTCTTCCAAGAGTAAGAAATCGTGTTACAATGTGTATCCCTTCAGCGTGTGGTGGCAATTAATTTTTTTTCAACGTTATAACCACATTTGAAAGGATTATAAAAATGAGAGACAAAAAATGAATGCGTAATACTTTTACTTAAACAGCTCAAAAATAAACACATCGCGGGCATTTGTGTTTTTATATTTAGTCATTATTAAATGCATTCCAAATTTAGAAAAACTGTTCTTGACAACATTTAGAAGAACACTGAAATCTTTAAAAAGAACGAAATTGTATTTTTGGAACATAAAAAATTTGTTGTTCATCGTACTGTTCAAAACATGGAAAAATTCTCCAGACATATACTTTTTGTACTTTCATTTTTCATTAACTTTTGTCATAGTATCTAAATATATTTTGATGTTTAATGATGTATTGATTTAATATTAATAAATTTGAAATTGTTGATTGTTCTCAATTGTTTTTGTTTGTTATCGGTCATATAATATAGGCTAGCATGTGCTTGAACACTTAATGTATTATATAACACTTTTTCATTACGTTGAATCACAAAGGAATATTTGAGTACTCACATGAGGAAACTTTTTATTCTCATGTCTTCTTAAAATTAAGTATTAAATTCGAAAACAAATATTTTTACAATAGCCGTAAATCACAACCCTTCTCTGTTAAAGTAATTGAAAATGTTTACCAATTCCAGATAAATACATTTTTTTTCTTTGAAACTTTCTAAAAATTATCTTTTTACTAACTTAATATTTTGTTAAAATTTTACTTTTCCTTGGCTATTTTTATAAATTTGAAGTAGAAATGGATTTCTATTTTTCGAAGTAGAAGAAATGAGTGATAAGATCTACAGATGTCTAATTTCCTTTCCTTACCATGCTTCTGCCTGTATCTTTTTACGTATCTGAATAACATTGGAAATAATAATATGGTATCGTATTTGTCCCCGCTTTCTGGCGGTTTTGCCTGAAGAATTCCTTATTAATAGAGCATAACGAGGTTTACTTTTTTTTTTTAGTGTGTATATGAGTGAAGGAATCTGTCCAATATTAACTTTTTTCAACGAATGTTTAACCTGAAACCGATTCTTTTCCTCGAGCGGAAAATGAGGGCCACGGAAGAGCGGAAACCGGAAAAGATATTTTTTTCTTGGATATATTTTTGTCTAATTATATATGCATGAATCAAGAATACTTATTTTCTTAAGACGAATTTGGACTCATTCATTATTTCCACCTTGTATTTACAGTCTTGCCGCTTCGATACCGGAGGGTTGTAAGAGTCCTTATTTTAGAAGCAGATTTGAGTATTAGCATCTTAAGTGGCATATACAGGTTATATTGAAGTAATTCATCTTTCGGTCTGAAAATGATAGATTGTGTTCCACTTTGGTTTAAATTGCACTTAATTTGTATAACTCATAAGAGGAATTACACGTGTTTCTTATTTATGGTAATTTTGATAACATTCCAAATGCATTCTGTGAAAATTTTAAAATATTCATTTTATTTATGGACATTAGATGATAGATCGGGATTAGTCTAAGTTTAAAGTGCTTGAAATCGTATATATTAGGGGTCGGCAACCTTATAGCTGTGATGTGCCAAACCAATCTATCATGATTTAGAGTGCCAGGAAGTAAGAAATATTTAAAACAGTTCGATTCCTTCGGCAATGCATGTAAATTTAGGAAACAGATGTCAAAAATATAGATTTCAGGTTTTATATATTATGTTGATATATGATTATGAATGTCCAATTGTCAAACAACTTCTTTGTGGTTTCAAAGTACGTTTTATATGAGATAAAATTTTTGAATATTTATATATATGTTGAACCAAAAGCGGTGAAGCAGAGTATACGAGCAATTTCCTTCAAGCAATTAAAGAATGCAAATAGTGATGCTTCATTTTACAATTATTACGGAATCGTTTGGATTTGAAAATTTATCGCTAAGAATGAGTCACATTTAAACATAGAATTATAAGGGGTGTGACCCAATGTAATAAAGGGACACGCGGGGAAGGGGTTTTTAATTAAGTCCACTAGTTAATTAAACACGTTTATTAGACAAAACAAACATTTACATACATAACTAGAGAACTAACAGTTACAATAGAATTGAAAGGGATCGGGGAGCGCATGCTCGTACGTCCTTACAGTTCCGAAGCTTGGCCATTACTGAAGATTGTTCTAGCCGCTAGAGGGCGCGATAGTCTTTCTACTGTTCATATGAGAAGAGTTTAAACTACGGGGGGTTACAGAATGCTTTTTTTTACATCATAAGCAAATACGGCAGAATCTCGTTTTATAACCAAGAATTGAAAGTAAGAAATAACCTTTGAATAAAAATATACCTTAGGCCCGGAGAAAGAGAGCAATTTAACTTTTGCTCATAACTTTGTAGAGTGCCACTGAGAAATGCTCCAAGTTCTACATGTGGCACGCGTGCCATGGGTGTCCGACCCCTGGTGTTTATAATACTAATACCGATTTCATGCATGGCACAGCTTAAAATCCCGAAGTCTGTCACTTTGTGATGTACCTCCCCTTGGAAGTACATCCCTCGAAGTATCAGCGTGAGCTAGAGGTGTAGGATCAGCGAAAGAACTAGAATCAAACATTATCTTAATATGACTTTATTAAGATATTCAACTAAAACTTTTAACAAATGTAATTATAATAATTAATATGAGAGAATCTACGATGACGCAATACGCAACACGCAATATATATATTTATAATAAGATCTAATCTAATTCAGACCAATCTCAATAAGCGAACCGTCTAATCCTCGATTCTGATATTAAGTAATCAATCCTACCTTATTTTATCTCGTAGTAGCTTTTGTCTTTATCTGCAATGGGATGCAGCTTGCACGCAGTACGGCTTCCTTCTATTCTAGTACCAATATATGTATTCACGTCACGCACAACTTATTTAATCTTGAAACACGAACTGTAATAATCATCAACTGCCACAACGCACATCAATTGTCTAATATTCCTTTACATTGCCATCGCGCTTACTCTAAGATTCGATATTTAAAGTCCGTTTATTTGCATCTCTTATTCACATCTCATTTTTTGGATTTGGTTGGAAAAGAGTTGCCATTAATTCTGGCCCAAAGAACCCAAAGGACTTGTTAAAGAAAAGACGCGTAAGACGTCACAACTTATAGCTGTCTTGTGTAGCTTTACAATAAATTATACATAAATCATGATTCCTTGACCGCATGTGGAATTTCATTCATTTTTCGACGGCTCTCATTATGTTATTTTTTTTCGTCAATGTAAGTTAATTTTATTCTAAGCCCATTAAAAATGTTGAAATTGCGACTTTATTTGAATCGCATATATAAAGAATATTTCAGAGTGTTTTTCAGTGTAAGCTCCCCAATGTTGCGCATATTTAAAAGTTTGACAATTAGATACAATTTTTACGAATCAAAGAAAAAGGCGACCATACCATCGAAGAACTTACTACCTTAACTCAAAATCTGGCAATTGCCTGCACAGACAGCTCATCCGTCTCAAATCTTGATAGAGAAGGTGCAGGTGTCTTTATTTCCCCAAACAGAGAACATGAGTACCATAAAATTAAAGTAGGGAAAATCGCATCTAACTACACATGCGAACTCATTGCTATCAACAGTGCATTGGAGATTTTCCTTTAAAAAAGCTTCCAAGAATCCAGCGGCATTATCATCTTCAGACTCAAAATCTGTGCTGTAAGCCATCCAGAAGGCCAAGTGCCAAATCAACCACAAAATCATCCCAAAAAAGAGATCCTGCATACTACAATAGATACCAGCCCATGTATATATCCTCGGTAATGAGCCAAAGAATCCAGAGATTGCCCCCAATCATCTAAACTCATGACCCTCATCGACACCAATGCTATTGCCAGCTGAAGACTAATCAACAATAATTTTAAATATTCCATCCCAGCTCTAAATAATAACCGTACGACAGCATCCATAATAGCTAGACTTGGAACAAAGCACGTAAAATTAATGAAAATCTCAGCTGATGGACAAAGAAGTTACACAAATCGTTGCCCAAACTGCCCTAATGTTCAACTGTCTCCACAACATATCCTCAGTTGCCCAGCAATTCAAGCCAGGCTTTTCAAGATCATCCCTAAAGACCCAGAAGATTTGATTTTCTCTAATAAAGCTATTAAGAGGTTGCCGAAGCTGTCTTCAACAGCTTCGGAACGATCTAAAGCTGTTTTTTTTTTATCAATTTACATATCTTGGACACGCCAACAGCAAACAACAACAATGGATCATCTTTTTTTTCCTAATTTTATTTTTTTAAAAAAATGTTATATTTATTTGAAAATATTTTTTTGCTATTTAACTCATAAAAGTACTGCTGAAATTATTTAAATTTATCGAAAAGAAAAACTTTTGATCCTCAATATGAATTTAATGTCCACCACTCCCAGAATTTCAAGCATTATATAACAGAGACAAAAACTATTAGAAATTGTTATTTAAAATAGCGTAGTGCAAAAACACCCGCTTATATATTAATAGAACAAGTGTTTCTTTAAGCTAATTACGTATAGTAACTAACTTAACCTGCTCTGTGTTTTTTCTAAAAATTTAAACATTTTTTTCTTCAAAATTTGAAATTTTGTTTATATACTTTTTTTGTTCAGAATGGGTCTCGTTTATGCAATTTTTATAAATTTTTACCGGTCTTTTCTCAAATTGATATTTAAGAAAAGCATTTCCCTAACGATCTTAGCTTTTTATTGTAGTTTTTCTAACTTAATCTGAAAAATATTCACAAAAAAATTTCATATCTAAATTTAAAAAAAAAAAATTTGCACGTATTTGCATACCTTAAAAACTATTTTCTACATGTAAACTCTCATATTAGTATGGCACCAAAAATCTTGAAAATGATGAAAACAAATGATACCGATGTATTCAAAAATTGAAATCTTTTTTATTCGATTCCATCAGCGTATTTTATAAACTATCTGTGAAAAATAATTATTATAGCAATAACATCAATTTTATCGTTGAACAAAACTGAATTTTGTGTATTGCTATTATAATATTAGCACTTAGAATAATTTATTTGTGATTGCCATAAGCCGTGATAATTAATTATTACGATAATAATTAGATGAGTTTATTGGCTCAAAAAGGCAAACATTCTCTCCAAGTTACGGATCTAGAAATAAATCTTAACCACGCACATTTTACCAAAATTACGTAATTTGTTCAAATTACCTGATCGTTTGGACTCTCGTTTCCTGAGCAAATTTGATTAAATGAAACATCCTAACCTATATAAAGAGGGTTTTGAAAAGTATGTGAGATAACAATAAAGAAAGAATTTTATCAGATTTAAAGCATTTACATTCGGGAGATTTAAATAGCTTACGATGTAGTCGAGATCGAAGGCTAAATCCAATCAGAAAAACAGAATGTTGGTATACAAGCTTCTTTAATTGAAATGGACTATGTTGATTTTACTTGTATATTTTTAATTCCTCATTTACATAAATTTTAAACATTTTGTAGCACATCCAATTTTATTTAATTCAAGCTTTTTTTTATTTGTTGTGTATCCTTATATCCAATAATGTCATCTTTAGTAGTGAAATATCTGTAGAAATGAAAAGTACTATACCTAACTATTATTTTAGCACTAGATTTACTATAAAAAAGTTCAAGAGACTAATGAAAACTTAAGGATTGTATTAGAGATCTTTCATGGTAGACATAGATTTCATTGCTATGGTGTTGTATTCAATTTAGTGTATCTCATTGTGTCATTTTTCCCGCTGTGTAGAGGGATTGATGCACGTTAAATCTATGGAGGCTCAAAGTTTTCACGTTGGCGTGGTTGGAAGTTAGGAGAAGGGAGTGCCAGCTCGGATATCGTTATCGTCACTTGACCATGGTTCAAAACTATGAGGTCCGTCACCAATAGTCATTGATTTGCTTCAGATTGCGACGTAAATTGAAACTCAATCTGATAATCATCTCATTCTTATAAAATGATTCTTTTCTAAAATATACAATGAATTAGCGAAACCCTGTACTTTTGTTTTTTCATCCATTTTATTTAATCGCTGAAGGCAACATTTTGTTTTTCTTATACAGCTCCTATTAAAAGTCTAATTTATCTGTTTGACAAAAATAGTTTTTCTAGAAGGAAATTGTTTTATACCTTAAGACATTATTGCAGGGAATTAATACGGATAAAAAAAATACGATGGTCCATTTCTTTTACTCTGAGGGAAAAAAGAACAAAATAACAGATGCATCCCACACAAAATGCTAATTCTTCTTCTCGACGTTCTTTTTCTATTCCAAGCGACATAAAGATCGCATTCTAAAGCGCTTTCAAACTTCTAAAGGAAAAGAAAAAAAAAATAATTTCTTGTAAAAGGAGAGAGGAAAAAGCATCTGAGGTAAAAATGTGGATGATTTTTTCGGGCATGAATAATTGATGAGAAGGGGCAACCAGCAGCGCTAATACGGAATGATCTATTACACATCCCAGAAAGAATAAGAGTCCTCGTAGTGTGTAATAATAATGAAAGATAACCGCACCTTTTTCTTTTTTATGAATAGTCTTCGTCTATCGATTCCCTCGACCTTTATTAGATGATATACGTTTTACACACACAGAATTTGACTTTCAAAATGTCGCGCTTCTTGATAATGATAGTTTACCCTCATCCTTTTTTTAAAAACAGTATCATAAAATTACCCAATTAGGCATTTAGAGAAAATCTCATGTTGTTCTGTGATATGAATAAAAAAAAAATGGTGGCTGTTTCTCTTTAATTTCGAAAACTAAGATATTTTTACGTAGATCGGGGTTCGTGGATTTTATTCTATTAGACCTCAAGAACAAAATAGTTTCCTCAGAGCGATGAAATTTTATTGTCGAAAAACAATCCTTAAAAATACAGGTTACAGTCATATCATTTTCCCAACATTCAGACACAACTATCGGTTTCTAAAAATACAGGTGCGTAAAGTTAAAATTTATCCGTACACAAGCAACCACTAGTTAGTGAACTCCTCAATGACTGAAGCAAAACAAAGTCTAGGCAGGCGACTGCTACTTATAATCTGCACGGCTACCTTCCAGTACTTTCTCGAAAAATTCGCTTACGTCATAGATCATGATGTTGTAGATTTCTCCAGTAATTTCCACAAGCATCCATTTGGTAACCAAGTCGCCAAATTTGGGTACCAAAAGTGGTGTCAACATGGCTATATCGTCAATATTTCTCCAGGTTTTCTTTGAAACGCCATTATAACGTAAGGGACGGCGTTGGTTACGAATATTGCAATTATCATAAAATAAATACAACAGAAAATAATATTAACGCATTTAAATATATTCAGGTATAAATTATTTACTCTATTTTAAGATGAAATTAAACATTAATTACTCAAAATTCGTAACGATATTACTGCACAAATCAACGATAAATGCAAAAAATACACGGACTGATCTACTCTTTCAAAGCCTTATTACAAAAAATTGAGAAAAAGCTTTGTGGCCCCGGTAACGTAGTCGTTATGGTCACGAACTCGTGGCCGGAGTGTCGTGGGTTCGAGTGCTGGTACCACTAAAGACCAGCCATGTGGAGAGGACCAATGCACGTTAAATCTGTCGAAGCTCAATGTCCTTCCATTGATGTAGTGTGGCAGTCAGGAGAGGGAGGTATCAGCTCAGGTGTCGTCCTCGTCACTTGACCGAGGTTCAAAATTACTTGGTCCATCGCCAATAGCCCTCATGTTTCTTAATAGTGCGATGTTAATATAGCTATCACTCACTTTAGAAAAGGTTTAAATAACTCAGTTTTCCAGCATAGAGGGAAAATATTAGTTATTAGCAGTGGGTTTGTGGCAGAAAAATAATTAATTATTTTTTATTATAATAATTAATAATATAATAGAAATATTAATTATAATTAATAATTATAATTAACAGGAGATGCATGAGGGTAAAGTGTTCAAATAATCGTTTTGTTTTCTCCTCAAAATTTCTATCATTTCGTCGCATCTTCACTGATATTTCAAATATGTATTTAGATTTCTTAAATGTATTCGCATTAAAAAAAATTCCGGATATGATGAAGTAATTCGCTGAGTATTGCATTTTAGGTTTGGGATGATTCTAGCATTATACTGGCGGTAGAACGTATTAGTTTGATTTAAGGTTACACAAAAGGAACTTTTTAAAATCATTTTTTTGTGCACTTTTTTTCTCCATAAACACGGAATGACACCTTGAATATATTTGCTTATTGTTTAAACTCGGAGATCAATGAAGTAGTTATCTTTGTAAGAAAAAAATATTTTGAGAAGTAGCCATTTGAATGTTAAAATAGTATTACCTAATAAAGTTTTTCTTATTTGATTTGGCAATGTTTTTTTTTATAATAATACACTTTAATGATATAATGTTATGCTACAAACTACCTTTATGTATTTATTGTCTGTTTGTTTCTTAAATAGTTTAAGTAAGGATTTATTTTCAAAAAAATAAATGCCTGATTTTGGAGTACGTATAATAAATTCTCAATTCTTGCTTTATTGAATATCTTTAAATCCATTTTTATTACTTCATAATCAGAAGCAGCGGTATTTGGATCGAACTTCATTGCAAGAAGAATTATGCAAGTGGAAAGAAAAAAGTGTATATATCCAGGTAAGTTTCTTATATTTCATTTTTATAAAACTTTTGTTGTAAAGTATTCTAAGATATTATGATCCTTTTTCTTACAAGCGGAAAGTTAATTTCAGTTTTTTGAAAAACCTAATATTTTGATGGACGACAATAATCAGTTGAGCAAAATTCTTTAAAAAAAATCGCTTTTATAAATTAGTGCAACTGGCACTCTAACAAAGCATTGAAATATTCTCTAGCACCTCTGGTAATATTTTTTCGCATTAGTTGAAACCATTGCTTAAATAATAATAATTAAAAACCATAGCGTTAGTTCTCTGTACGAGTATTTTTCAAAAGTAATTCTTTTAGTATTGAAATAGAAATTCTTTTCCAATTTTTAATGATAGAGCACAGGAATTTTTTTTTAAAAAAAAATTTCTTTCCATGTAATTTTTTTCCTGTATGTATTCGAAGTTAACGATATTAACGGGAAAATCCTTATACAGCTTTTTGTAAATATTTTCTGAAATTAAGTCAATTTTTTTAATTTAAAGTCAACTCAGGACCAAAGCCTGTTGACTTTGGCATAGAAAGGTAGGTTTTCTGACGTATATGTATAGTAATTCTTTTTTGTCCTGAGCCTCTAAATTTTGGGGAGATATTCAGCATAAGTAAGGTCATTATTTTCGTGAGTGAAATTTAATTATTTTTAAACCAATGTTTTTAAATTGTTCATTACGCTAATTTTATCTCTTTAAAAACCTGAATATTTTATTTTTTATAGATACTGCAGTTATGAAGATCTTCATTTTATCAAGTGGAACTTGTATTGGAGTGAAGAAATGTGATTACATCATGTAGGAAGCAATTTAAGCTCAATTCTACTGAAATTATTTTTTCGCGGTGTATTGCGCTGTGCATTGAGAATATTAAACTAAGATCTGAACTTGACAACTCATTCCTCGATGCACGTTAAATCTGTTGAGACCCAATGTCCTCTGTTGGTTTGGTGTGGTAGTTAGGAAAAGAAGATGCCCGCTCACAGATGCCATCCCTCATTACTTGATTAAGGTTCAAAATTACGAGATATGACGCAATTAACCCTTGTGTTTCTTTTATAGTATAATTCTCTTTTTAGTATATCTCTCTCACTCACTCATTCCAGTCAAAGCACACACATTTGAAAAATATTACTATTTCAAAATATATGCCAGGGAAATTTTATCTAATAAACAAGTAATATAAAAATGTTTTTGGAAGTCAATAGGATATTGCTTAACAACAGATAACTACTACCCTTCACCATTACTTGCAGATATACTTCTGAATTATGATACAGATATGTATGGAACACTCAAACTTAACAGGAAAGCCGTCCGAAAAGAGTTGGAGTCAAAACAATTTTAAAAAAGGAGAAATATGTGCATACCAAAGAGGGAAAGTATGTATCTTCAAATGGATCGATGAAAAATTGGTATCTCTGTTGTCAACTATACATAACCCTGTGATGATTGAAGTACCGTCTTATACAAGAATGAAGTCAGACGGAAAACACAGGTAGTTATGGGATACAATAATACGATGGGAGGTGTACATAGATGGATCAGAATCTCACAAATTACCCCTAAACAAAAAAGATAGACAAGAAATATTGCAAAAAAAATATTCTTCTACCTTTAGATAAATCATTGTGGAATGCTTTCGTTTTATTTCACAGAAACTGGGAGGAAAATTATCTCATTTGAATTTCAGGCTTGATATTATAGATCGCCTTAATAAAAGACCTGGAGCCGAAAATGAGAGAAAAGGACGACCTGGAATTTTGCACTATCTTTTACGATCAACTGAAAGTCACTTTTTAGAGAAGTGACTGCTACCACTGATAAAAAACTGAGATCAACAAGCAATGTTCTGTGTTCGAAAAGAAACGATTTTGAAAGCGGTTGAGAAAAGAAACACGATATTGGTCCCGATTGCGATGTTAGACTATGCTTGTCTCCCTATTTAATAATTTTACCCATACAAACTGAATTTAAGAGAAAAATTAACTGTAAGTACAATACCATCTTTTTAATTCTAATATCCATTTTTGTAAAATGATCTTTCCAGTTCGCTTATTCATTCGGAAAAAAGCCAACTTTAAGAGGAAAAAAAAATTGTTTTTTTCAGTGAAAATAAAAATCAGCATAATTCTTTAAATTCAATATTTATAACATTTCTGACTGCTGATTTTGAGTTTATATAATTGATTTTTCATCTTAAAAATGTTTATAAAAGAAGTATGCTTATTTTTTGACTCATAATATCACAGAGAAGAGAAACTGTTAAGTGGTTAAGTTTCAGCGAGATTTATGTTTTATAAAGTTCAATTTAAAACAAAGAATCGCAGTAAAAGAAGCAGTTATGGGATTCTTTTGTTAAAAAAACACTAAAAACAAAAATATTGCACAAACTAGTCGTATTTTGTTAAGTTGTAATGAATCTTGCGGGTCACAACAGTTAACCAAGGCGGGCCGAGGGTTGGCCATCCCTGTTCTAGAAACTTGGTTAACTGTAATAAAAGTAGTATTAGGAAATTTGAGGGATCTGTTTTTCTCATTATAAGCTCCCAAAAGCATAACAATATCAAATAAAATAAGGTAGCTTTTGGTTTAACAGAAACAGGTAACTGGATGAGAACAATTATAATATAATTGGGAGACTGAATACTATCATAATAATGTTATTATGATCAGGATAATTGGATATCAGCCTTCATTGCGGACTCTGCGTTGCTTAATATTTCATGGATTAATCTATCAATAGGCGTCACGTTTTCAAGCAACACGAGGCCTATTGGCGACAGGCCCCGTGACTTTGAATCGCGTGCTTTGAATCGCGCCCCGTGACTTTGAATCGCGCCCCGTGACTTTGAATCGCGCCCCGTGACTTTGAATCGCGCCCCGTGACTTTGAATCACGGTGACGACACCTGATCTGGCACCTTACTCTCCTAACATCCACTCCATGGCTAAGTGAAGACTTCATGGAAAGTTGTTGATCAAGTTTTAATGGGTATAATTGCCTTAAAAATATGAGATCAGTTTCTCCACCCGTAAACTGAGATTTGACGCGTGACTGCAATTTGCGCGGCGTTAGTATCAAGACGCTTCCAAGAACAACTTCTTAATTGGAGCCCCTAACTTTTTTGCTTAAGCAGTTTTCTCAGATTTCTTAGTTAAAATCCTTCCTTAGCCGAAATAACAAAGTTATTTTTAAGCACCGTTGCAGTTCTTGGTAATGGATTAGTCACAAGGGGATATTAAGCCAAGCATTTATAACAATCACGTTTTTTTGAAATCGTAGTTAGTATCTAAAAACTTGATGTTAAGTGAGTTGCTAAAAAGTTACTTTTAACGTGCTTCTTTCCCACGTGCAACACGAGGAAGTTTTATTTTCATGAGGAGGTCCTTGAAAAATTTTATAATTAAAAGAATTCTGTGAAGAGGTGGCTGGAAGGAAGAAGCTATGAGGTCCTGCATCTGTTCAACAATTATTAAATTGTTTGTCTAAAGATACTGTTTTTTCATTTTTAAATTATGATACAGTGAATATTATAAGCCCCCCGCCCTCTTAAAAATCTCCTTTCATCACTGTATATGAATGTTATTTACAATCGAGAGAATAGTTAAAAGTTTTTAATTTAGTGAGGAAATTATTTATAAACTTGGACTAAACTAAACTAAAAAACATTTGTGTAAGCTAACTTAGTTTACTGTTACAAACTACTATTTTAACGGAAAAAAGGATGCTTAATTTAAAAATTTATTTTTTATTTAAGTTACTCTAATTATTTGAATTTAGATAATTAAGTCTTTGGACATCTCCTTTCCTTTTAAATTTTGGCTTAGATTTTCCTTTTAAATTTAGGCTTATGTAAAGACACCTATTCTTTCAAAAATATATTCAGGATAAGAAAAAAAATACTAAATAATTTTTGTACCTTAAAGGTAAAGATCAATTTATTGAACGATTTCTTGTAAAACATTATGAATCATTGTAAGACAAATATACCAGAATGATATTATATACCAGAATACCATTGGTCAACCATACTATATTTCAGAAAATATAGATTTTACCATTTATAAATATGCTGTGATATTTTTTTATTTACCTTGAAAAAATCAAGTATATGTAATGCATTCTAAATATCATGTGTAAATTTTATAAAATATTTTTATATAACTTGTTTTGTGTATAAATGTTTTTCTATGCCTTTTACAATTGTTATTGTTGTAATTATATAATTATAAGAATAAAAATCATCCTTTCAAGTTAAAATCTCGTTTTCATTATTGCAGATTTGGTTTTACTCTCCTTAATTTTTCTGTGTACGCTTAAATTATTTATTCTTTTGTCATCTCGGTGGCTTAGAGGTAGCATGGCCGCCTCGTAAGCTTAAGGCTGCGGGTTCAATTCCGGGTGGAGTCGATAGATTTTCTGAAAGGGAAAAACGTAGACAAGCATGTCATCTGATTAAATCACGGCAATATTTAGCATCTGACAAGAGCTTGGATTAAAATTAATTCAAGCGTCAAATTTTGATGACGAGAGCCGTCACTGATGGTGCCACCACTGAAATGGCCCTCACACTCGAAGGACTTGCCGTGTTTGTAAAGACTTGTGTGCCAAAATAAACCCCATTTGAAAGGAAAAAATTGTTCTTTTACATTTTGTAAAAAGAACTTGCTCAAAATTGACTGAAAAAGAATTCTTGATTAAATATTCCTTGGTTCAATTTCCCTTTGATTAAATATCCCCTCTCAACATCACTTAATAAAATTGATGGAATATAAAATGATTAAGTAGTTCTGATATTTAAAAATAAAATCCGTGAATATTTAACTGTTTTATGGGGTAAAAAAATTGCATTATAATACATAAGATACAATATATTTGAAGTCTCTCTTTTAATATATTTAAGGTACTTAGTTTTTTAAAGTGAATATCCACTGTGGAAAATCAGATGCAAATATTTAATTTTGTGCAAAATGCGAAAAATGGCTTTTTAAAATTCATGTAATATAATTTTTTTCTATAAAAATATAACAAAATATTTTTTATAGTTTTAGCTTCTATAAATTATGCTTTTAGTGAACAAGAAATTCATCACATCAAAATGGATTATAATTCTATACGATTAAGTTTCTAATCTTTCCATGAAACTGTATGGATTATTTTTTAATAAATACTCACTTATTTACAGTTTAACTAGAAAATAACAATTATATATATAAAAATACTTAGGACTTTTAAAATATTTTTGTTGATGTATATTGATTTATATATATATATATATATATATTTTTAAAGCCAAAAATATATTTCTGAATTTTCTATCTTTTTAATTAAAATTCATCGAGATATGCAAAAACTGTTATTTCGAAGTCGTAAAACATCTAATGTAACATAAATGTTATTCTAGAGTACCTGAAAGATTTAAAGAGCCTTGTTTAACTCAAACAGCAAGTAGTTATTTTTAGAATATCTTGCATCTTGAAAATATTAAATCCGAATTTTTCTTCTGCTTATTGGATAACTCGAATAATTTTTACCATAAATATTTTATAGGTCACTTTAACTTTTTTTTCTTACCAGGTAGAAATTTATCATTTTCCTTTTTGTTGACTCAGCAAATAAAGACATTAACTTTGTTTCCTCGTACTCCTTATCCCTATATATAATATTAATTTTCAGTGTCAGATACGTATATTAATGTTTATCTTGCATCGAAAATATCATTAAGAAAACGGGCTGTGGTTTCTGTATCAATAAACCAAGAAATATCGGAAATAAATTAAATGTCGATCGATACTCAAACCCGAGTATAGAAAAGTATAAGTACAGTGACTCAAGTCAAATGTAAGATGTACTGACTTGTATGTACATTCATGCTATTATACCTTTAGATAATGGGAAGAGAACTATATTGTGTTTGTGGTCTCCCAATTCTCTTAAAAAAAGAATAGATTTTCACTCCGTGAAGAATTCGTATTGCATCCAGTATTTTTGCTTGGCGGTTTTTTGAAAAGAAAGGGACTTGTATCGCTGTGCCTTTTACCATCCTTTTACATTACTTCGTACTGAAATTTTTCTCTCTCTTGTTTTCCAATCTATTCATAGTTTTGTTGAGGTGGAATTTTTTGCTCCTTGGAGGATGCACAATATGTTTCATAAAATAAACAATCTCAATACCCGAAACTGGTTCTTTCGTATTGTTTGACGGTGTGAGTTTTGTATTCTGTACTCTAGAGCCTTTTCTTATTTTTTGACGGCTAAACTTTTGAAGAGAAATGACTTTTTAAAAGATAATGGGAGTTTAATTTTACAAGGTTCCAGTCGGAGATACTTAAGGTTTTTTCAAAAAGTTATTAAGATACTAAGGTTTTTTCGAGAATAAAATTTTTTTGCTACGTTGCCGCTATTGGTTTCTATATATAATGGTTTTTCATCCGCAGTGTTTAATTTTTGTTTTTCTTTGCACCATCGTGTTCGCATTAAATACAAATAAAAAGGTATGAGTTATATTTATCAATATTTTAATTAAAAGTATTGTAGTGCATAATTTTTTATTCAGCATTTATATATATACATATATTATCAGTGTCAACTATCGAACGTAATACAGCAATATAAAAATAAGCTTAAAAACTATTTAAAAACCTAATAGTTAAAAGTCAAATAATATCCGTATTTTTTAAAAATATATTCCGTATAAAATTACGAAATAGATTACATTTTTAAACAAAACATAAATAATAGTTTATGCACTCACAGTATTTAGTAAGTGTATATACTCTTATTTTTTCTTTTTAAAAATTATTTTGTATATTTTCTGAAATATGTAATATATGTGCATAGAATACAAATATTCGTGCATGTAATTAAATGTATACATTCTGCTTCTCTTTAGATTGTTTATTATAGTTTAGCTCTTAAAAGTTTAAAAAAGAAATAACACACGATAAAAAAAAACGTATAAATTAGCGTCATTTGCGTGTTGGAGTGATTTTATTTTAAGCATTGAAAAGAGAAAATGACGGCATGAATGGAGAACTGCACTAAAAAGCAAACTTTATTCAACTAATGAGCTAGAATCCAGATGCAGAGATAGGAATACTTCGGCAACTCCGCAATATTTTTTATCAAGTACTCTATGCTTTATTGAAAATGTTTCGCTTATAAGCCTCTTTTTGAAAAGCTCAGTCGTTATTTAATTAAATACAGGAAAGAATTAAATACAGGAAATATTAAAAGAGCCATCCGATCAAAAGCATTTGGCAGATTGCCCAATATAGGTTCATTGTACTCTTCAAAACTGTAGAATTCTATTAATAAGACGAATAAGAACTACAAAGTGATTTTAAAAGTGCATTGTTTTATCAAGGTTGGATATAAAAAAAATCTTCCGACCTCGATAACTAATAAAAAAAGGATAGATTACATGCTATCTTTTTGTTTCACACTTGCTTCCTTTTATATATAGATTTTTATTTTTCCCCACAAAATATGTTTCAACACGTTAAATGACTTAAAAAAATTACTTTGGTTCTCCCTTTATTTCTGGATTAAAAGGTCGTGTGGGGTAAAATTCTTTTTTCCCTTCATGTTTTGAATTCTTTAGATTATTGAGTATAATTTTGTTACAGATTTTGAGTTATTCCTTTGTAGTAGAATATAATTTGATGAGAGAAGATACAATGTATCAAATTATATACAGCATATTTATATGAAGCATATAAATATATTTATATGAAGCACATATATGAACATAGGTATTTATATGAAGCATATGCATTGTGTGTTGAATCTTATGTAGTATCAAAAATGCTTATGGTTCTTGCGCAATTGTAACGTTTTCTTACTCCTCGAAATATCAAATTTTCTTTTACAAATCAAAATATTAGTTGGTGTCAACGAAAGTGATGAATTACTCGCCTAACTTATATTCAACCAATGAGTATTTCTTGGCATCGTGGGAACGGTTTTCCATCTGCATCCTGTTATGATTTTGGGTGCCATTGTCTTTCAATTGGAATGTTGTTTTAAAGACACAAATTCATGGGTTAAACTTTCAGGAATATTGAGCATTGTTTTACCGTTATTATTTGTTTTATAATAGATTGGGAAACGTTGACTGTTTATGTTATGATTTCGTATTGAATTTCGTAAGAGATTGGCTGTGTTTGCATTGTTTGATTAAAAGAAAACATTCTTTCTGATGCGTTTTTTGAATTCCAATGGAAATACTATTTCTATGATTACAAAGCAAAATAACTTTTAATGGGTTTATGTTCTTTTTTTTCTTTGTATTTAATAACCAATTTTTGCATTTCTTGTCCACAAAATAATAATATTCTTACTAGAATAAAACGAGTTAATACGATTTCTTATGTCGAATTTTATTTCGCCTTTATTGTCTGGCATAACTATATTGACCATATAACTATACAGGCTAAACTGACTGGTATATTGACTATTTTGAAAGATGTGGTAGTTGGTAATGGAAAATGCGTAGGACACAATGAAATAATTGTGTTATTCATCTGCATTGTGAAAAGTTTTATATACGCTTCTCTTTCATCTCAAGCTCAACATCGAAGTTCAAGATGCATGGAACACAAATTTTCAACATTTAAAATATTTTTTGCTTGTCCTTATTTTGTTTTTAACTGTAAATTTTCAAATGATTAGATAATAAAAACTATTATGTAAATCTCCTGATTTTTTTAATCGACAATTATGTATATCTAAAAAAATTGTTTTTATTTTGAAAAAGAAAGAAATATATACACTGGTGTGCAAAAATTAAGGACGAGACGGTTTTTTCAATATAACTTTGTACAAAAGCTTTCCAAATCAACACATTTAATACCGTAAGATCCCCAATACGTAAGGACATGTGTAATATGTAAGCAACACTTACTAAAAGAGAAATCAGAGGAATAAAAAGAAGCTTTATTGAAAAAGTAGCATGGAGCGCAATGCGACTGAAGGCCGAAACATCCCTGTGATGGGTGTCCAGCAAGAAACATCCGGTCTTTAGTAGAGGATATGATCTCCCCTGACTGCTAGGCAGGTTTCACAGCGTCTGCCCATGCTGAGAATGAGGGTGTCAATGAGTTGTTGAGGCATTGCTGCCCATTCGTCTTGTAGCGCCAATCGAAGCTCCCGAATCGTTACTGGTGGTAAGGTACGATCTGCCAAGCGTCTGCCTAGAAAATCCCATACATGCTCGATGGAATTAAGATCCGGAGATCGTGCCGGCCAATCCATACGTTCAATATCCTCACTCTCTAAGAGCTGTTCGGCAGCTACTGTGCGATGACATGGTGCATTGTCGTCCATGAAAAGGAACTGAAGACCCATAGCGCCTCTAAAAAGACGCACATATGGAAGAAGAATCTCGTTACAATAACGGGTCCCGTTGACTGAACCTGCGTCGAAGATGTGAAGGTCTGTATGACTACCAAGCATGATGCCTCCCCAAACGAGAACACCGCGACCTCCATACCTGTCCCTTTCAATGATGTTCGAGGGATGATTGCGGCTTTCCCGCTCCCTCCAGATGAGTATGCGATGAGAATCGCTACTCAAACTGAATCTGCTCTCATCTGTAAAGAGTACTCGTCCCCATTCATTGTCTCTCCAATTCCGGTGTTCCCGGCACCACAGAGAACGCCTTCTCCGATGGGCAGGCGTTAAAGGTACACACCGTACAGGGCGTCGTGCAAACAGACCACCACCGTGCAGTCTTCTGGCCACGGTAAAACGCGATATCGGTCGTCCAGTCGCCTGTGTCGTGTGTCTAGCGATTCCTCCCGCTGTCTGCCGCCTGTTTCTTCTGGCCTGTAAGACAATGTACCGGTCATCGGCGGGTGTGGTTCCTCGTGAACGCCCACTACTGAACCCCCGGATAGCTGTTCCTGTAGTTTGAAATTGTCTCCAAAGTCGTGAAACGATGCTGTTTTTAACTATTCCGAACTCTGCAGCCACACTTGTCACCCTGCCGCCTTCCTCCAACTTCCCAATGATTCGACCTCGGGTGAAAACATCCAGATGTCATCTAACAGATTGATTATTCGCCATTTCTCGCTGAGGCAGCAACTCGGTGTGATTTTAACTGCTATACGGCGTGCAATCTCTTTGCCAGAAATATTGATCTTACACCGACAACATGCTTTATACTACTCAGACACTCCCCCATTACGTCTACCTGTATATCTGCGCATGTGCTACCATACATCGCCTTACTTAATCTCCTGATTGGTCTTTCTGTCCGCTCTGCCTCTTCGTTCAGCTGATATGCTAATTTTTCGACTTCGTCCTTAATTTTTGCACACCAGTGTATATATACCTTGAGTTCTTTATTATATACACCATTATCACACATAACCACAAATTAAGTAGGTTATGTATGATAATGACGATTATGCGACTGCTTAAAAGTTAAAATATGTTCATAAAAATAAGTTTTCTCTAAGGAGAAAGGTAACTCAAAATAATTACAAAAAATAATAAATAAAAAGGTAAAAAAACGATGAATTTTTAGTAAATAAAAATTTAATTGATTTTTTAAATTTTTATTTTCCCATTCCCAGACTCAAAAAGGTCATGTTAATAAAACTGCAAACACAAAGGGAGTATCGCAGTGAATTTTAGATTTGACCTGTACTTACATTTTATTCAATTAATGAACATAGGCCTAATTTCTTATTTGCCTTAATTACTTTAAAGAGTCATTAGCTATAATGTGTAACCACCATGAAAATTATTTGCAATAAAACTCAATATGTTTAGCAAGTCTTTAACAATTAGCAGATTGCACATCTGAACTTGTCCAAAACTCGTTAATCTAATGGATATGAACAGTTTATTTTTCCGTTTTCCGCTCTAGCGGAAAAAGCATTTTTTTTATCAAATGTTACTTTCCTTTTTGTGTAAAATATGTATTACTAGATGTGTAACTACGGTATTTTTACTCTCGTTATCTTTTGTTACTTCATTTTGTGTTATTTTGACATGTTAAACGAGCAATTAAACAACTTCAGCTGACATTACTTACTTTTTAAATTTTAACACACCCTGTTTCAGAATTATTTGAGGCATAGTTATATGTCAACATTTTTGAAAAACTTCTACTCGGAAAAGTATTATCGTTGCTTTCCACATTTACTGTTAAAAGCACTTTTAAAAATGAGTTATCACATTTAATATTATTTTTTTTACCACGAGACGAATGTCTCGCAATTCAAACTTTTTTTTCTAATTCTGTTATTCTAATAACTTATGACTCTTATGATATAATAAAATATTTTTCAGCCACACGTAGTAAATAACACCTATGAGTGATTTAAATCGTCTTTAAAATATACATCTTAGACAGTGAAGCACACAGGAATTTTTCAAGGGGGAGTTAAGGTTCGAATGTTCACCATTCTCGTATCATACCCCAATAAGCCGCCAAACATTCTTTTGATTTAATCGATTGTTGAGAACAAAGAACGGTAAAAAAATTATTGAATAAATAATCAACATTAGTTAATAAAATAAATAAATAAATAAATAACAGCAAATAATAGGAAGTAAATGAATAGCTCGATTCTCTCTCTGTGAATAGGAGTGTGTGGTATGTTCGCATGCAGTTCGGTTTCAAAAGGGAAGAAAAAAAATATTTCTTCATTTATTAGAAATGATTTTGTTATCTGTGTTTGGAATTATTTTAAGTGCTATAAACATAGAATCATGATCAATCAGAAAAAAATCTAAGGTAGTGGGGTGACCTTAACCCCCCTTGTGTGCGCCACTGATCTAGGAACAAATTCTAGTAACATCAAATACCTTCCCGACTTTTTGAAATACATTTCATGAATTCCATGCATGTGATGAACCACCAATTATTTGTATTATCGGATAAAATATGTCCTTGCCAATTCTTCAGACTGCCAATTGATCAAATAGCGCACGAATTGGAATATTGCCATTTCCTGAAGTGTGGCACTTCGTTGGATACAGTTTTACACTAAGTGTTAGAGGATGAACCTTTTCCTGAGAGAGAGAGTGCCCTATTTAGTTGCCACGGTCTCAATAAGCAAAGCGAATCCGTGTTGACATTTCACACCGAAAACTTTCCCATGGGCACGTGTTTGAGTTCTCTATTGTCATCGGCTTTTTTCATTGGCCTGATAGCACGTGCCACATGCTTCACTGCATGTCTTTCGTACACCCTGCCAGCCTTTCTCCTTCACACATACTTCCTCATTATCCGTACGCGCAGGAAGTCATTCCGTCACGTGCCCCATCCATTCAATCGTTTAGCTCTTCATTCGGTTTGGAACGCGGGTGTAAATTTTTGGAGAAACGTTGTCTCGCTCAAAATTTCTCGCGCGATTGTCATGCTTGTTATTGAATGGGCGGATAAGATTGTCGGGTAAATTTTTCTTTGTACAGTCTTATCAATCCGTTGCAGTGGGCTTTTAAATAAGTATTATATATTAGTAAGACTGATCGTGTAAAAAACGGTAAGGCTCAGTCAATTAATGAATACTTCATAATATATATATCGCAGGGAAACGATGAAATTGGGAGTTTGATCGAATCCCCAAGGAATATGATCAATTCACGTGAGATGTTAAAATGACGTTTCTTCAAGGTCATTTTCCTTTTGAAAGTAAGAGATTTGAAAAAAATCACTGATCTGTTTCGGTGAAATGATGAAATAATAGTGTCAAGAGTTTAAAATTGTTTATTTATCAAATATGGTGCATTATTAAACGTAGAAGTAATACAACAATAGTCAATGAAATACAAATTATTTATTCGAAACTAATTAACAAATAATTACAAAATTACGCTGGTATTTTTTGATGTGTAACATCTTTCCTCTTGGTTGCTGAATATTTGTGGGAGTGATTTCGTGAAAAGGGATGGCAATGTGTTACAGGAAACCGGGGAAGCACGCGCTATTTGATTTGATCAATGAGCGCTCGCGGTGGCGTCGATCGACTTGGCCTTTTCCCCACTTTCATAGTTTTGTCCTGCTTTGAGCAGGGGAGGGCTTACTCACTAAAATATCAATCCCCATGTTAATCCTATGGTGCCATTCTTTTTAAAGATATGGGGTTGATATTTGGGGGATCGATAGTACTGCCTGTTTGATTAGGAAGTACAAGGACTCGACCCCCTCCCAGGTGCCTCCCCCTGACAGTATTTTGTCAATGCAAACCCTGAATATTTCGTTTCATCATTTCACTGAAATAGCTCAGGTATTTTATAGAATCATTTATTTTCATCAGGGAAATGACCTTAAAGAGACGTTATGTTAACATCTCCCGTGAATTGATCATATCCCTTAGAGATTTGATCTAATTCCTAATTTCGTCCTTTTACCTACGACTTATATATCGCAGGAGGAACTAGTTTTGTTGTTATGAAATTTGATGATTGTAGAGCAAAATGGAAAAAACGCATGAAACGAAAAACTCGAATGGTTTGATATTCTAAACAAAAACAGAATAAAAAAAATACTTGAGAAAATATTGAAATGAGAGAGAGAGAATATAGTGTGTGGAAATATATTTGATCAGTAAGCGGCAAAGGCAATGAATGAATAACTCTAAAATAAAATGAAAAAATGAATAGCTTTTAATGTATGAAGAGAATATTTCTTCGAAAGATAAGCATTTTGAAAAGTTTGTCTAAAATCTTCCTATTAGAGAAAGCGATCTAAAATGTATAGTAGTCTCTAAAAATGAAGAGGTAACAAATAGTAATAAGAGTTTTACAATGCTTTAGGAAAAGTGGAATATTTTAAAATGTTCTTTGCTTTCTTGTTCTTTTAATTTTAAATACTAGTGCCGGGTTAGGTGAGAGCACTTGGTTCTTTTTAACCTTGATCTCCTATCGTGAGAGTTTGAATGACTTTAATATGTTTTCAAACTCCCCCTTTTTAAAAGTTAATTATTAAGTTAATAAAATACTATTACTGTAAATAAATAAGAATTAGGAATTTCATTAGTGGGACAGAGATTATATGTGATGTGAGAGGTAAAATTTTTCATGTTTGGGAGTGGGCCAGGCGAGCCTATCCAATCTATTTGCAGCAAAGAAATCAGTGCGAGATGAGGAAAAATTGGATGGAAAAAGTTAGGATGCATTGGTGTCGAAAGGAGCTTCTGTGATTGGCTGACTAGAATGGTTAGCCATTTTTACATTTAAGTTGGGTAGATAAGCCAACCAATCATTGAGTAGTTATGAATTATCTTGTCGAACTGCAGATCTTTAGTAGAAATGAGAAAATAAGACTTTATATTGGGAATAATTAAATTGAAATAAAGAATTTAATTAGAATCAGATAAGTTAGATAAAATTAGGGTCTATTAATGTAGATCTGGGTCTGTGTTTGGTTTTAAGTCTGCCGAAGCAAAATTTGGCATCGCATTTCAAAGCTCAAACCAGCAGAAAGGGAACTAGAATATATATGTACACATATACATATGTTTTCCTCCTGTTATAAAAATCCTGTTTAGATGTGGAAATGATGTGTCGAGGATGGTGATGTAAAACCTTATTAAATAAAAGGTAGTAGCTCTTATATGTGTTGTAGAAAGAGCTGCCGATTCGAAGAATGTCGCAACTGTATTTTGCTGGTATATAATATTTGTTTTGGTAACAAAATTGATGTCATCCATCATAGTATTTCGATGTCATCCATGTAGCCATTTGACTGCAGCCTGAGTCACAAAACTCCATAAGAATACGATGGGAGGGTCGTTGTTGCTTCTTCCTGCCCATTTTTATCGCTAACTACATCACACGACCCGACTTTTATAGCTACATTGGGGCTGTGCCTTTGTTAGGCTTCCCTTAGAGCCTCCTCCCTTCTCGACTCTATTTCGTGATTGTTTTAGTACCCCTGTCTAGAATGGAATGGATGTGGCTCTTTGTGTATTGCATTTTGTGGCCTCATTTACTATGCCCCCTCCCTTTGCTTCGGGTGGAAATCTTTTGTCGACCCTTTAGTGGAGAAAAGTTTGGAATAACAAATGGGCCTATATTTAGAAAGTGAAACTTTCGGGATCTTGGTTTGTTTATTAGTTCATTCCGTTCGAAGGAAGAGTGTATTCCGGTTTCGGGAAAGTGATTTCCCTGGCAGTGTGCAGATATTTTCTCCTTATTTGCTCGAGGGAAGATGATTTGTAGCATTTTGTGTACCTCTTTCCCGATCCTAATTGCAGGGGACTTGCTCTCATGTAATTGAAAAAAGTGAAATACCTAATGTAATTTATTGAAAAAAAAATTAAGGCGATAAAATAATGCAAATAGGCACTAAGGAAAAAAATGACCCTTTTTTAAAATAAAAAAGATAAACAGTTTTTAAACAATGACCAGAACATACGACAAGGGACCTTAAACGTAATTTCGTCATTGTTGCTCAAGGCTGTTAGGATATTTTATCTTTTTTTGTTGCTTCTTAAAAATACTAGAATTACCAATAATTTTTAGGGGGGAGGGGATATCGTAGTTTTATCGATTTAATTACGTCTTTTAAGGCATTACGAGTAGTTCTGTAGAGTGTATTCGTACTGCACTGTATTATAAAGGGAAATTAAAAGATTGCTTTTAATTTTGATAAATGTATGATATTTAATTTATTTAAGTGATATTACAAAAAAAAAGTTATACAGCCACAGAATATTTTAAAATTTCTAAAAACTTCAAACCGTTGACTTAAGAATACCTTCATTTTTTAGCAGAACAAAACTCTATAAACTTATTTTCATGTAGAATACTCCAAATTTTCATATATATTCGGGTGCATGCATGCATTATTCAGTGTCTTTAAAGTCAGAAATATTTGATATATATATGCAGTTTTTCCCCGTTAACACGCAAAGTGGAAAACTTATACGATTACAAAATAGGAGATGAAGAATGGAACGTATTTTGCAGCAGAAAAAAAAAGATTCAAACGGAAAAATAAGAAATTTAGCATAATATACAACTATTTCTTTCTTTCTCCTGATACTTCTCCTTAAATATCATATTCTATCAAAGTGCTCGAAACTACCATTTTATTAATAATATCGTTCCTTGTGTCTTACATTAAACATAAAAGTTGTTCGCGTTCGTCTTGTTTTAATTTAATAATTGTAATAAAACTGTGTTAGTAATCCGATAAGTTCTGAAGATGTAAACTCCGCGAGAAACGTCAATGTGTTGTAAATTTCTTTTTACTAATAAATGTTAAATCTATTTTGAAAAATTTATTCTGAAGCAATGCTAAATTTTTAAATTACTTTTAAATATCTGAAAGTTAGTTTTGAATGGTATAAAGTCCCATATAAGGCTTAAATAAGGATAAATTCAACTTTTCTCTGAATTCGAACTAAATTGGATGTTCCTAATTAACGGCATCACATTTTTCAAAATATCAGTTTTTAGTATTTTCGAATTTTTTTATGGGAATTAGAAATATATTTTATAAGTAATGTATACTCATGTTAACATAAGCACCAACACATGAGGAAGTCGCAATATACAAAATTATGTTGATATTTTGTATCACATGTTTTAAAGTTTAAGATATAACAGTGGCGTACTCAAGGATATGGTTTATGGTTGGTCCCTTCCCACATCGACCAACATTTCTTGATTTTTAGCATAAAGATATGTCTCGGTGCCTCACAGAATACTTACATCTCCCATGTAAGTATTCTGAGTACTCCACTGATTCAAATTATAATAGAATGCATAAAAACAAGTACTATACATTTTTAAATATATATATGTCATGATTTTTAAGACAAAATCAGATTAAAGTTAGAAAAGTGAAAAGACGACCTTTATTTTTTCATTTGTACATCTGTTCTGACACCGAGAGCAGGGAGGAAAAAGCACGCCATGGTGGTGGTTTCAAGTGGATAACACTTGAAAAACATATGGTAAGTATCGCTGTTTTGAAGAGGGTGCTTGCAAGTTAATGCTGACATATGTTGACTATTAAATCTAACGATCTCTGGAATTAGACATGTTTATTGGCTAGGCCATATGTTCGGAAGAAATAAATGGGTGATTAGTTTGATACTTGAAGTTGGGAACTGAGAAAGATGAGTCAAGTGCTAGATAGGGAATTTAATTTTTAATCTAATTTAATTATCCTTTATATATATATATATATATATATATATATATATATATATATATATATATATATATATATATATATATATATATATATATATATAGGGAGTGTGTGAATAAAATAGAGTAGGAATTGGAAAAACAAAATTTCCTTTGCGAAATAATGGAATGAGGCACGAGTGCAGTATATCCAAAAAATGTATAGCAAGCTTACCATCTACGTCAGGGATGGCGAACCAGTGGCACCCGTGTCACTGATGGCACGCGGCACAATATTTTGGGCACACCACTGGTCAAAACGGTTTGCATTTTAGCTCAAACTAACAAAGTTCACTATGAAGCATTGCGAACAAACGCGATTTATCGCTCACGGTGCGCAAGGCGGCGGGGAGTTCATTCGTTTGTTATTGTCTTACAATCCTGACATAAGTTATTTGTCACCTAATCTGCAACAACAGAAGTTACACTAATTTTATTTTAATTTGAATTACACGTATAACTAAAATATTTACAACAATGCAGTGAAAAATGTATTTTTTTGCAGTAAATACAGAGTTTTGAGTTGTTAGTATTTAGTTTTATTATTTCTCCAAAAATTACAAGTTAAACTTTTTTGACGGCACGTCTATACCTCATTCAACATTTCTTCAGAAAAAATGGCACGGTGATCCATAAGGGTTCACTACCCGCGATCTACGTATTAAGGGAGAACTAAAAAAAATTAACATGCTTGTTTTTTCTCGAACAGTTTCGGCTGCATATGTGCACCCTTAAGAATATCTCGTCTTAGCACGTGTGGCTTCATCTGTTTTATCAGAAAATTATTTTTGAGAAGATCTGTAATCCCCCAGGTTCAGGACGATCTACGATTTGCCCCTAGAGACTAATGAATGCGGTGAGTCCATGTGATATCTCTGTCACATTACCGCGGCGGTACGAGTTTGAATAGAGAGAGGGGGTGGGGAAGCTCTTGAAGTTAATCGTGTCTGTTGAAGAACCTTAAGTAGTGTGAAAAGTCCTCTTTTTCCCTGTTCTTCACGCATCGAATTTAAGTAGATGAGGCCCTGAACATTCTACCACTGATAAAGAACCACTTACTAAGTTCTGTGGATTCCAACTGTCTTTTGGCAGTTGATATCAAAAAATATTCTCCTTGGAAATGGATTTGTTTTTATCTTCAGAATATTTTTCAAAATTTGTGTTTAAATTAGAATTGTTAATTATATGGTGTTAGGCAAGATTGTGTTCGAGATTTTACTGTATTTCATCATGGTATTTTTTAGAAGAAATTCTTTTGGATTCTTCCTTTCTCAAAGCAAATGGTTTCCAAACTGGATTACACGTATTACTGCAAAGAGGTGCGAAATGTTTTTAGAATGTAATTTTGACAACACATGGCATTATATAAATAAAAAAATGCACACTCTTAAATTTAAATTGCATAAATTACTTTGCATTAAATATAAGTATTTCTTTTTAATTTGAAACCCATTTCGGAAATTTGGTAATGCCACTAAAGAGTCATTAACTTTAGATTAGTTTACAACCTCATCCCCTCCCAATTAAAAAGTTTGGAAGCGATTGCCTTTAGTGAATAATCATCAGATATTTGTAGCTAATGAAATAAACAAGCAAGGCTCAGTGGTCAAGTGGTAGCGTATCGCGCTTCCACACCACATGTCCGGGTTCTATTCCCAGGCTGGGCAAGGTCGATTCAGCCTTTCATCCGTACTGTAGTGGGTCAATAAATGAGTACCAAGCTTGCTTGGGGGCTTAAACACTGGGGGTCTCGATTTTTAGACTGACCTCCTGATCGGGACATGCAACTTAGAGGCCAATGGCCACGTATACTGGGATGGGCACAGTAGGCCCTGGCCCTCATGGGCTGTTGCGCAACTGAAAGAGAGAGAAATAAACAAGCAAAAATGGTATAAAGCTGGTTTCTTGTCAAAATAAAAAATTATCTCCCCCAAAGGATTTTTATTTGGGGGAAGGATCTGAATGGGTACTTTTTTTGCTTGATAACTTTGGTCTTCTCTCAAATATATTCCCAAACTTCCTTTTGATGAAATTTTTTATTGCTAAAAATATCATTAGCTGAATTCCAAAAAAAAAAAAAAAAAATAGGAAGTTTAAATTAATTACATGATTTCACGTGTGCAATATGTGACACACTGATATTAAAATTATCTATTTGTCTTAACCGTATTTGATGAAAAAGCTTATCCATCCGGTTAACTATTTATGAATAAATCACTAAGTATATGGTGCATTAATGATCGCGTATTGCGGCAAATTTATTTATAAATTAATTGTTAAAACATGATTTAAATTTCATTCAAAGTGCTATTCAAAGATCGTGTAGTTATAGATGAAAGTTATTCGAAATTAAGCATGTTTTGATCAGTATGCATGATCGAGTGTGCTAACCTTTGAAATACAAATATAAATCTTAAACTAGACATGTTTTTGTTAAAATCCCATTTAAATCTTACACTATGAATGAACTTTTATACTTTATGTTTAATAGATAGCCAGCAAGTGAACTGCGAGGTCATGTATATACCTAAAATTTTACTCTCGTCTCCAAATCTGTCTGTACTACATTTACGTATTTTTCGGTTCCATCTCTTGCGTAACTTAAACTTGACCGTGGTTTAAAATTACTTGGTCCATCGCTAATGCTTTCGCGTTGCATCAGAGTGCTATAATTTTATAATTATTTTCAGTTTCATTTTTTATTTTAAAACTCTATTTTGTTTTTGAAATATTTTTAATAAGGTATTATAATTCTTTACAGTGTAGATTAATGTGCAACTTTTCCCTCAGTAAAATTCAATGTTAATTTTATTAAACTTAAAATCCTTTAATAGTAACCTCTCTAGTATAAAGAATAAGTGCATGTGCAAATATTCCAAATTTAACCCTTGAAAGATTTTGACAAAGCAAACATTTATCAGCTTAATTACATAAATCTAACTTTATGACCTAACGTTACAGTTATTTTATTTCTCCCTCGTAATCCTGTCATCTTGAATCCTGATTTTCTCGACTTAGCAGTTCAAAAGCTTCATCCTACTCAACTTGTTAAAACTCCCTCTTTCCCATATCAGACCTTGAATTCATTCATTTAAAATATATCATAATCTTTAAAAGAACTCGAACTATACTAATAATGCGGATAATTTTCTCAAACCACCAGGGCGTGCCGTGCTACCCCTAATTCGATAAATAGCAGTATTATTGCAGAGCAATCACAGAAATAAATATTCACTTACAAACAATGCTGTCTTTTTAAAAGCGGTATTTATCAAGCGTAGAGGAAACCATTTTTACGCCTGAAATCCCATAATGTTCTTTAAATTGGGGTATCTTTAAAGCTTTTGGGGGATGAGAAGGAGGGCAGGAAGGTATCATTCGAATCCCTCCCATCACCGTCAGATGTCTTTGTCTGCTTCGTTGGTGATGAATGGATGTCCCACAGCATTCTTTTGCGGGCAGCCACGTTCACTAGATTAAAGTGCGATCCTCCTTTCTTAGTAAAAAAAAAATTGGTGTGGGGAATATGCTTCTAAAAATGTTATAATAAAGTGCTGATGTGTCGGAATAGGCGACGATTAGGGAAAAATATCGATCGAATTCTTCATGAGTGTTTTTTCGTGGTCTGTCGCTCAGAATTAGGTGGATAGAGAGGGATTGAAAAATGGATGCACACATAGAAAGGAGGGAGGAACAAACCCATGATCGTCTTTTAAAGAAGATACTCTCTGTCCAGGAAGAATAATGTATGGATACAAATTGTTTCTTAAGGGGTCATAGTGGTGTTAAATTTCTCTAGGGGTCTGAAAATATAAACAATTTTCAAACAGGTATAATTGCTTTAAATTTAATTAAAAAAATTCGAATCTCTTACACATTACTTATAAAGGAATGGGGCTTCAGAAAAGTATAAAATGTTTAAAATATTATCATAATTTTAAAAATTATAAGCATATGAAAATAAGAAATTTTTCTATAAGAAATATTTATTAAGTTTTACGTCGCGCATGCTATTTTCTAAAAGAGTAGGTTTAATTACTAGAGAGCTATAAGTTGATTTATAAAGGCAAATGTATTCTTAATACTTTGTAGCTACTTTTATATAAATAGAATAATAACTTACATATTTTAATAAATAAAAAATATACATTTATAAAAATATTTAAAAAATTGCAATATTTTACAAATATTTTGAAATACAAAAGATATATAATAAAACTAGGTAGAGTTTAAAGAGTATGAGGCATTGTATAATTCTATAAAGTTTTATACATCAGAGGCTAATATTTTAGAAAATAGCGTGCGCAAAGCAAAAAATACTTAATATTTATTATAGAATTTTCATATGCTTATGACTTAAAATTATTATTATATTTTAAACATTTTATACTTTTCTGAAGCCCCATTCTATTTTAAATAACATGTAAAAGATTCGAATCATTTAATTTAAATTTAAAAGAATTATACCCGTTTGAAAATCGTTTATATTTTCAGACCTCTAGAGAAATTTAACACCCCTGAGACCCCGGTATCCGACTACGTTCGGAACCGTGATTTTGCAAAAGCGTATAAATGGATAATATTTATATTTAGTGTCACTTAAATTAGAAAATGTATATAAAATTGTTTTAAGAGTAGTATTACAATAAAAAATTATTTAAATACAATATTTTTTGACAAAAAATGAACATAGAATGACCAATTTTCAAAATATTCTCCTTTTGTGAAAAATGCTTCTATTAAAATAATATTTTGCCTGTATATAGCTCAGACCTTTGTACAGAGGCCAACTAGAATTTTTGAAATATATATCTTAGAAGTGGGTTTGTCCATGTTTTACGGCAACAGAGGGGAGAAATTTTAAGAAAAAAACGCCGATAATTATTTTAATTGGTTGTAACTCTGAAAATGTGAATTTTTCAAAAATCATAGTCGAGCCTCTGTACAGAGGTCTGAGCTATATGCAGGCAAAATATTATATAATAGAAGCATTTTTCACAAAAGGAGAACGTTTTGAAGAAAGGTTATTCTAAGTTAATTTTTTGCCGAAATATTGTATTTAAAAATGTCCTTAAAACAATTTTGTACATGCATTCTAATCTAAGTGACACTAAATATCATGAAAATTATCCATTTATGCGTTTTTATAAAATCACGGTTCCGAACGTAGTCGAATACATTAAAGCAAGATGGTAAAATATGTGTATTTAATTGGTTTTATATTATACTGAGCATATAAGCGCTCTCACGCTGACGCTCGATCAATCTAATTTCCGTAATTGATTTTATTTTGCAGTTTTAAATGGTTAGTAAAAGTATGTAAACTGACTGAAAGATAGATGTCCCCCCCCTCTTAGAATCGTGTTATACACTAAAAGGAATTAGTTAAAAATCTCCAAATGTGAATGATATTCGATTATACAATGTAACACAATTGGAACTTTTTGCATCCATTGAGCACTCAGGAGGGAATGGAAATGGTCGGTGTTTAAAGTATTATAAGAAGAAATTTTGTAGCATTTTTTTTCTTTTTAAATTGAGGAGCGTCTAATCTAAGTCGATTCTGTGGTTGTTTAGTTAAAATTGATTGCTTTTTTTCCCTCCCTTTTTGATTCCGATGTTTTTTTAATGGAAAGAGTAACTATAATTCTTAATATATGAAAGCCCAGGTTGTTTACCTTGGATAAATCAATAAAATTTTATTTTTCAGAGTTTTCTATTTAGCTTACAAAAATTCTGTACTTTAATCGACTTACTGGTGATGTAATTTTTTTTTCTCGTGCTCTATTAACGTTTAACTTTCCTAGTACAGTACCATACATTTTTCTTTTATCTTTAATATCGAGATCATGACGTCCAGCCTCATGTTCACAGCAGAAGTAAAATATTTTTATGAATCTACTCATAGCGTATTTTGAGTTATAAATCTCAGGTATTGACATACAGCTGTTTTTTTTCATACGTGAAGTCTTTAGTACTTATTATTGGAAATGAAATAAATTTTAGAGCGTAGATGAACGTTTTTTAAATAACATCTCCTGTATAATATAATTTTTATCAACAATGTAACTTTAATGATGTACACCCCCCCCCTTAAAATTAATGTATTTTTTTAAAAAAATACATTAAATTTATGGTGTGTCATTTTGGATTTTATTTATAGCATTTTTTTTAAATTCCTTTTTTGAAAACAATCTTTAATAATATTTTTTATAATAGTTTAATCCGGTACTTTTCTTATCTTGATATAATCAAGAAAAAGGAATAGTGTAGCAGTCCCAAATCCCAATTGTCATTACTCCTTCCTTCTGTACTAGGACTCGTAAAAGGAAACTGAAATTCATCATCTAAAATAAAAATAATAATAAAAATAAAAAGATTGTCCCTGTTTCCGCATTATCGGAGGTCTTCCCGCTGCATTTCCTGAATTCCAGCCCTCTCTGATTCACTCGGCTGTTCTGTGGTGCGAAGGATTCATTATCCCTTGTGACACATATAATAAAAGAGAATTTGTGTAGGAGGATTATTGCATCTCGCGTAGACCTTTATTTTTATTTACTTTTCGCCCCTTTTAAACTTTCTTTATGAACAGATTGTAAAATGAGTTCCAATAACAGGCGTTATGTTTTTAAAAATTGGAAATTGATAAACTTATCCAGGCTTGAACAGAATTGCTCTTGACGTTATATTATACATATGTTGAACTAGTTATTTCTTTTTTTCTCCCTTTTCCTTTCGTCTTTTTCATCCATTGAAGAAAAGGATTCTTGAAGTCTAAAATACTATTTAAATTGAATCAGTTCTGAGGTAATGCTTAAGTTATGAATTTTAGGGCACACAACAGTTAAGTATAGTGAGTAGAAGTGAAAATAGTGAAATAAAAGTATTTTATCTTTTGAAGTATACTGGTAAAGTTGCCGGAATAGCATTTTTGGGAAAATCGGACAATTTCGCTATCAAGCATTTGTTATGAAGTAAAAAAAAATACTTGCTCAAAAATTACTTTTTGCATTGAATACCTTACCATTTGACGGTTACACAGCATCTGGAACTATTAGGTCTTAGATTTATTATACCAGTTACTAAATAAGAAATAGGCTATTATGAAACATTTTTAGTTTTTCAATTTTATGCGCATCTTTTAATCAGAAGGAAGAAAAAACCTTGAATTTCACGGGAATAGACTGGTTTAAATTTAATTAAGAAAAGGACAAAAAAATTCTCTTCCAGATCAATAAACCGGGATAATTTGAGGCTCATTTAGTTACCGAAAATGTTAAGTAACCGTCTCTGATGAAACTGTCAATTTCTCCCGTAAGGTAACAGTTTAGATATTGCTTCACTCTATCGTCTGAACTGGACTTGCTTCTGACCCAAGGAATGAAAATTTAATGGAAAAATATGTATTTCTGTGTTCTTCATGCTCTTCACATGGAATTATACATCATTTATAGAGATTCTTAGAACTATAAATGCAATGACTGATGCATTGTAACCGACTTATTTTCTGTGAAAGGTTTTTCAATTCCCCTTTAGTTCACTCTCTTCCTATATATATTTATTTAAATATATATATCTTGTTCAAATTTTCAATAGTTCATAAAATACTTTCTATTCATTCATTCAAGTTCAAATACAGTTTTTTAAACTCGTAGTGGATGACACTTGATGTTAATACAGTTTTTCCAAATGCGAATTCATTAATTGAATTAAAAATGAATAAATAGTAACAAAAACAAGAATAATAGTCCAACAGCATATATAGAAAGGCAAATTATTCGTTGTGTCTCTGTACCGCATTCGATAGCGCGCGCGCGCGTTGGACTTCTAATCCAAAGGTCGTGGGTTCGAATCCCACCGGGGATGGCCTAATTTCATGAGAATGTGATTTATTTTTACTATACTATTTTTTAGAATAATTAAATATTTAGAATAATTAATAGTAATATTTAGAATAATTAATAGTAACAAACAAACAAAATTCCAACACCATATATAGAAAGGAAAACATAAAAATTCCTTGGAAAATCACTTTCTATTTTCTCAGTTAATATTGGGATTCTGTCATGTATATACAGATTTATATTAATTATAACTAAAATAACATTTTTCTTGTTGACCTAAGTAGGAATTGACTTAATTTTTTTTTTATATTGCTTGTGTGTGTTTTCGTGCAACTCATTGTATGCTCAAAATTGGTAGCCTCTCGTGTTAAAACTCATCATTACTTTAATACCACATACCAAATACTGTTTTTAATTATCCATATATACTCCATGAATATTCACTAACAAGCTCTGCTGTATTAAATAAGTTTGGTTCGACTATTAACCTAACCAGGGGTGAGAAACATGCAGCTCGCCTGTACTATCTGAAAATCAAATAGACAGAAAATTTTCTCTGTATTTGGTCAATATATAAAAGTCAATTTTGGTTTTTTGTATGAAACATCAACAAGAATAAATATAAATACAAGATGGTTGTCATTAACTTGCAGAGGAGATTTTGACAAAAAAAATTTATTTAAATATAATATTTGGCAAAAAATTAACTTAGAATAATCTTTTTTCCAAATGTTCTCCTTTTGTGAAAAATGCTTCTATTATAATATTTTGCCTGTATATAGCTCAGACCTCTCTACAGAGGCTCAACTAGAATTTTTGAAAAATTCACATTATTTTCAGAGTTACCACCAATTGGAATAATTATTGGGCCTTTTTTTCTTAAAATTGCTTCTTTCTGTTGTCGTAAAATATGAATAAACCCACTTCTAAGTTATATATTTCAAAAACTTTAGTTGAGCCTCTGTAGAAAAGTCTGAGCTATATACAGGCAAAATATTATAAAAGAAGCATTGTTCACAAAAGGAGAACATTTGGAAAAAAGATTATTCTAAGTTAATTTTTTGCCAAAATATTGTATTTAAATTTTTTTTGTCAAAATGTCCTGAAAACAATTTTATACATGTATTCTAATCTAAGTGATACTAAATATCATAAAAACTATCCATTTATGCGCTTTGCAAAATCACGGCTTCGAACGTAGTCGGATACCTTTAACTAATTCTAAAATTAAATGTACTTGCAGCTATGACATGAAATTAGCTCAGAAAATAAATTGAATAAAACTGCCATTGAATAATTCAACATATTTATTGATATTTATGGTACAATTTATACCTTTTCTGAGATACAAAGTTAACTAATGGATGCAAACATTTTTAAAAGGTGTCGCCCTCTGTTATCCTCTACTGCAAAGTGATCCAAAATAGTTGCCCACCTCTGAATTTGATGAATGCTTGCATGATAATATTTGTAATTAGAACTGTTAGATTTTTATTGTTATCAAGGATGTAAGTATTATATAAAAAGTTACAAACTTATACTGCCTTTTCAAAATATTTTCTGCAATAGTCGATAAAGTATTTTTGAAAATCACATGTCGCCATTTCAACTGCAATAAACTTCTGTAGTTTTTTTCTTCGTGTACCAGGAAACAAACACACACATAATATCTTATTTCTTTATTTCAGATACACTTGGTAGTGGCTACTAATTTTTTTTTCGTTTAACAAATGAATAACTAGATTAATTGGATCTTAGTTTACTTAAATTGGCAAAGCCATTTAGTAACCATTGTATTAATAAATCAGTAGCGCACACAGGAATTTTTCAAGGGGGGGTTCCGGGGTCGAAAGTTCACCTTTCTTGTATCTGGCTGCTTTTGATTTTGTCGATTTTCGGGAACAAAACACAGTAAAAAACTAATTTTTGAATAAATAATTAGCATTAATTAATAAAATTAATCATTAATAACAAGTAATTAATTAAATTTTACGTACTATATACTTAGAATTATAATCAATCGGAAAAAAATTAAGGGCTTTGGGGGGGTTCCGGACCCCAGGACCCCCCCTCTTGTATGCGCCACTGTATTAAATACATTTTCATATATTGTCTTTCATTAAAAACATTTACATTGGGAAAACATTTACTCAAAAGATTTATCCTAATTTTAATGTAATGAAAGGTATGGAATCCAGATTAATATTTGCGATATTGAAATAGACATTCTAAGGATATCTTTTAAAAAGGAAATTAGCAGTGAAAATATTTTAAATAAGCTGTTTGGAAGATCTTTTACTTTTCTACAAACGATATTTTTATGATGTCACATAAAACATTTCTCTTCAGCTGTAGGCGAACTTGGGAATGGGAGATGAAAACGAAGGTTATTTCCGTGTTCCTTACCCAAATTCCTCAATAAAAAAATTTTTTAAAAAAATGCTTCATATTTTTGAAGAAATTTGTGAACCTATAATATATATAATAAACGACGGATATACATTTCATTTAATACAACATTACACACAAGAAGAAATATAATAAGTTTTGAATACTAACTAAAATATTTGGTTTACATGGCTAAAATGCTGATGATCGTGGTAGTTAAAATATAAATTTTTCTTTAGCTATTTTTCGTAGCTTATTGTATAAGAGGAAGCATAATTTTTTTAATTGTCAGATTTAGCTGCAAGATCATTTCACGTCTGAATACTCAGTTAAAAAATGATGATATAAGTTGTCAACTCTCCTTCCTCCCCCGGCTCAACTGCCATACCCCACAGCTGGTGGGCGTGGCACGCCAAATGCTACAAATCATCTATAGTCGAATCGAAAAATTGCCTGTTATTCATGCGAATTGACCAAAAATAGAATCCACCATTATTTTTGCCCATTCGATTAGATCTTCGAAAATTCCAATTGTCGAGCAGGAAGTTGGTGGAAAATGGAATTGTGGTCACAATTATATTACCATTTCCTAAAAATGAGGTGAAGTAACGCTTGTTTCAAGTGGTGAGGGGATAGGCGCTAACACATATCCCTCTACATCCCCTGTGGAAGTAATAAAATAAAATAAAATTCTTCCCAATATTCCCCCATCATGGGGAGATAAATATGTGTGCATATATACGTGTGTGTACGGTAGAGATGTGCTGGGAGCTGTTAGCTAATGAGATGTGCATAGCAATCAATGACTCATAAGGGGGGTATTTGCGTTTCGTAGCGTATACTATGTACTTGTTTCGAACCCCCAAGTTTTCCCATTTTGCTTTGACGTACGTTTCAAAATGGATGGAACTTAAAAATTCTAATGAGACTGTCAAAACGTAGTATTTAAGTAAGATATCTGAAAAGCCAAGAGAGATTGACAGACATTAAGTTTAACAATGGCAGCAACCTCTCTTGTAATTATTTTTTTCCATCTATTTGGTTGGGAAGTGTGGGTTGAGATGAAATAAAAAAAAGGCAATGTTTAAAAGTTATAATTAGAAGCGACATCGAATCGTAAGTTTTGCTCTTGGCTCTTTGTCAGAGATCTTAGAGTACTACGAACATTTTCATGAACGTTTGACGCTCTTTTTCTCTTAATTATTTGGCTTTCAAACAATGAGGAATGTATTTGAAGTAATGAAATCTTGTAAAAGATGGTAGAGTTTGAGAGAGTTTTCAATTTTTTCTCCATCCAATTTTCATCATATAGTTCTTGTTTTGATTCTTATTTCTACTTTTTTTTTGTAATTACAATTTAAACTTCCCTTTTTTCAGTCCTTATTTTCAGAATTCATGGTTGCATTCACCCTGCCTTTGTTTTGTTTTCAAAATAAGGAAACTATTATTTGCCTTTGTTAACCATCTCATACTACATAAGTAATTTTTCAGCGAAAAATATTTCTAGTCCAAAAATACTAAATTACACTTTAAAGCAAATATTTATTTGTATCATACCATTTCTATACAGAAAAATTTCTTATTTTTATTGATGTATTTGTTCTTGAATTAATTTTTTTATCGATGTATTTGTTCTTGAATTAATTTTTTTATTTGTGTATTTGTTCTTGAATTAATTTTTTTATTTGTGTATTTGTTCTTGAATGAATTTTTTTTATTCATGTATTTGTTCTTGAATTAATTTTTTTGTATTTGCTGTACGATGAACAGAATTTTACCTTTGGCGAAATGAGTAGTTTTTCAAGTCTTCAACTTGATATTCTGTGAAGTTAACATACTTACCCTTTAATAAGAGCAAAACCCTTATTATTTTCCTAAAGACCATTAGTCACTTTTATTCTAACTGCAGTTCTCCACAGATCTAATCAAACTATGTAAAAGAACCTTAAATTTTGCACGCTCACTCACTTAAAATGATGGTCAACATATTTTTCACAATGTGCAACGAACAAGTGATCTAAACACACATAGTACGTGCCACGATGCGAAACTGAGAAGGGTCCAGTTCGTTTGACGACTCTACGGCGCCAGTCCTACGTGTTGTAAACTTATCGATTTGGCCAAACTAGAGAAATGGCCGCTTTTTCCCCGTTGTTCTCCAAATAACAGTAAATAGAATTCCTGCGTGATAAGAATTGCGTGGTGAGTCGGAAGATGGACTCGGTTGACCCCTCCGCGATGGAAAGGTGTTATTCCCTTTATCTTGGCAGCACTGCACCACAAACATCTTGGAATTTTGATACTGCAAGGAAAATGGAAGCGAAAAAGATATTGCCCTTTGTGTTAAAATTTATCTCGCCTCTTCCTTTTTTGTGTTAAACCATGGGGAAATGGAAAACGTCGTGGACAATTTTATTGCTTCCTTTTTTTATTGCAGTAGGTATCCGATATCCCAATGGATTGAAGATACTAACCTGGGTAATAAAATTCTGACTTTACATCATAGATAGAAGCGAAGGTAAAAAGACGTAGATGAGAAATTTTTGATTTGGGGTAACTTCAATCACTCTTTCACTACTCCCCTCCCTATACAAAAATGCGTTAAACTTTTTCATCCGAAAAATAAACAGAACCGTTGTTCTGAATTATGGCTTTCAAGTGAAAAGCTATCAATTTTAAGCTACTTTTGTAATGCTTAAAATATTTCCCTTGATTTGGATAATTCATTGTGTAACAGCGTCACTTATTTGAAACTAATGTAATACAGAAAAAGATGTTAAGAATGACTAAAAATGTTTTGTAATTTTAAGCTTATTTTTCTGAACTGGTTTGCTATTTTTTCATCCGGTAACAGAATATTTTGATAGTTTTCTTACCGCGCAACATTTTTTAATTAAAATGCAAGAAAAACTAAGTTATTCTTGTGAATTTATATATATATATATATATATATATATATAATCGCTTTTATATGTAACCACCTTGAAGAGGATGTTTAATATATTGATCTTTTATTTTTAATATACATACAAATTAAAATGCAAAATTGTAACAATTTTGCAAGTGTGAGTTAAAACCATTTTTAATTACTTTTGATTTTTATAAATACATGCTTATTTCGAAGATTTTTATTCTACTTTCAAGACTGGTGTTTTAAGCCAATCTTTGAGGATGATTATTTCTGTAAAAAATTTTCTCCAAACATGCAAATTCAACCAGTTAATTTTTTACAATATCCGATAATAATTCAAGTACTACGAAAGAAAAGTTGATATCTTCTCCTATATTACAGGCAATTAAATTCATAAAAAAAATTACATTTAGAAAAAGTATTTTTTATATAAATAGATTTCCTCATTTCTTCTGGAACACGAAATGAAATTGATTTTGATGATTTGAGACTTATGGGAAATAAAACGAACTATTCACATATATAAATTCAACAAATCTATGATGCGCTACCATTGAAGTCTGTAGAGTGAAAGATAATTTTAATTGTCGCCTTGCGTTAAAAGCTTTTTCGAATCCTTTCTTTCTGACCTTCAACTAGAAATCGAACTTAATTGTGTCATCGAAAGGAAAAAGAGAATTATTCCATTAAGCCTAGTGAGATATAGATATGAAATATGAAGAGTTCACGATGAATTCTGTGTATTGGTTTCAGGTATTCAGAAGCACCCTTGCATACTATTGTACATCCCGTGAAATTTTTATTTAGTATTTTCTCTGGCACTGCGGCAGAATGTAGGTCAATTCAATGAGATGGTACTTTGCGCCATCTTTTGGAAGCTTTTTGAAACTGTTGAGTAAAACCACAATCGACCGTGAAGCGCTAGAGCTCAATCAATCGATAAATATTCGAAAAACTATTTGTAAAAAGAAGAGATGACTTCTGAGAAACAGCCGGGAAAACTTCTATTTGTCTTCTTAAATATATTTGAAACATCACGTATTGTATTTTGAGAGTTTCAAATTAGTATTTTCTGTATAATTTTTTATTACTTCTTTTTCTAATTTACTCAAACTGCCATCTTTATATTGTTACTTAAATCAATAATTAAGAGTAATAATGTTAGAAACTACTTCGAAAATAAAATTGCTAAGAAACCGCTTGGAAATAAGTTTAGGGAGAGTTACTTAATATTTATCAGACTGTGTGAATTGAGTCAACCGAATGTTTATTAAAGAGAGCTTTTTAAAATATCAAAATTTGTTTAAATCTGAATTATTTTACATATGAGAACGATTCGGTAAGACTAGACATGATAAGTATGCACCCAAATTTTATCATTCACAATAAACGGTTGAGTTAAAAAAAAAAACATTGCTTTTAGTGCAGCTTTGTTAGTTTTATTGTTAGAATCTGTAATCTGATGATTATGCTCCTCACGCAAAATGCACTCTCTTGAAAAGATAGCCATGAGTTAAATCTTTTTTAGACTGATCTTCGTAGCGTAGAATTTCAAAAACTAGCGTTTCATTTATGCTACAACCGTACGTGTGCTCTGACATTCTAACGCGTACTTATGACTAAGTAAATAATGGAATCGGCGGAGTTGATAGAGACTATTGCTTGGTGAAAAGAGTGCTTACAAGGCATATGTTTGAAGAAGCTTAAAGAACATCTTTCTGTAAAGTGTTATATACAGTAACTTAAGTATCGCAGCAAAACGAACTTTTTTGAAAGAAAGATCAATTGTTTCTATTTTAACAAGATGTTAGTCTTACAAGTCATATCTGATGATTAAATAAAATTTTAAAAACTGAAATTTAACTTTTAACCTAACTTAATAGTTTTATAATTATTTAATTTTGTTACATAATTATAAAACTGCATAACTGTTGTGTACATACTGAAAGTGGTGGAAAAGAAAGCATTGAGGCATGTTGACGTAACTTTTTTATAAAAATTCTGTAAATTTCTCATAATAAAGTTTTGGGGCTCATTGATTTTTTTTTTTTTACTTCATTCAGCTTTTCGGCATGGCGAGATTTTCAATAACATTTTTCTCTATTTTCTCCCATTCTGATTTGAGTCTTCCTCTAAGCTAATTTTTATAAGAAATTTTAAATTTCTGGATCTCATTTTTCGAATGATCCTAAATTTACTCAATAGGATTGAAACCTTGAGTCTAGGCAAATTTCTGATTACATGTGAACAATTATGCAAAGTTCAAAGTCTATGAATATGAGCATTATGTTTTGGGTCTTTATGCTGATGTTTAAAAATTTTTTAATGTATCTGCTTCAAAATATTTAAATAAACAATACTTTTCTATCTTTGATCAACTAAAACTTTTTCCAACACCATGATCACTCATCCCAAAACCTCCACCATTTTTCACTGGAGTTAAGGTATCCGACTGCGTTCGGAACCGTGATTTTGCAAAAGCGCATAAATGGAGAGTTTTTGTGATATTTAGTATCACTTAGATTAGAATACATGTATAAAATTGTTTTCAGGACATTTTGACAAAAAATTTTACTTAAATACAATATTTTGGCAAAAAGTTAACTTAGAATATTTTTTTTAAAATGTTCTCCTTTTGTGAAAAATGCTTCTATTATAATAATATTTTGCCCGTATATAGTTCAGACATCTCTACAGAGGCTCAACTAGAATTTTTGAAATATATAACTTAGAAGTGGGTTTATATTCATATATTTTACAACAGAGGAGAGCAATTTTAAGGAAAAAACGCCAATAATTATTTCAATGGGTGGTAACTCTGAAAATGTGAATTTTTCAAAAATTCTAGTTGAGCCTCTGTAGAGAGGTCTGAGCTATATACAGGCAAAATATTATCATCAAAGCATTTTTCACAAAAGGAGAACATTTGGAAAAAAGATTATTCTAAATTAATTTTTTGCCAAAATATTGTATTTAAATAAATTTTTTTGTCAATGTCCTTAAAACAATTTTATGCATGTATTCTAATCTGAGTGACACTAAATATCATGAAAATTATCCATTTATGCCCTTAACGTTCTTCATTTGAAGTCCAGTATTAGATTTCAACCATACCATTTGGTTTTAAAAAATAAAAACAAAAAATATATATTTTGTTTGTATTTTTTTTTACCTACAAATGTAACTGATTTCCAAAAATCTGGAGGCCTTTGAAGCTTTTGAATGTAGGTCTTAACGAATTGAAACAATGTCTTTTAATTTGCCTCGCAAGTATTTTTTCTCCGGTAATCACCCACGAAAATTATACTTCCTTAAAAGCCCTCTGATAGTTTCGGTAATGGCAAACTTGTTGACCTCTATCGTATTCTTTTAATGCTATTTTTACTGCTCTAGTTTTAAAACTGCAAGTACTATTCCTAAAGGGTCACGTTTCTTTGCGTTCAGGGGTCGCGGTAGTCTAGTAGTCAAGTTATCGAACTCGTAGCTTCTTTCTATCTGCCGAGACGTAGGTTCCAGCTCTTGTTCTTCTAAAGACTCTGATGGAGGAGCTGATTCATGTGAAATCTATTGAGGTTCTAAGTCCTTACATTACCGTGATGTGGAAATTTGGAGAATGGGATATGCAAGCTCAAGTGTAGTTTTTGTCATTTGACCACGATTCAAAATTATGAAGTTCGTCAACACAATAGCGATCACGTAGTTTCATGTGCCATGTTAATAAGCAACCAGTTCCTTACCTTTAGTGTAGCGCCTTGGACACCCTTCACGTGTCGAGTTTTTAACTAAATTTGTCTTGCGGTTTGAAATAATGTATGAATTATAGGTTTACTTATATTTAATATTTTACCTATGTAAGGTGTAGGAATAACGGAAGAACTAGAAGCTGCCATGATCTTAATTTGACTTTATTAAGATCTTAAAACTTAAACTTCTAACAGATTAGATAATAATATATGTGAGAGAATTTACGATGGCTAAACATACAATATATATATTGATGCGAGGCTATGGGGAAATTATTTAAGTAACCCCCAGGTTCGGTATTCGTAAATCGCATCATGGCCAATGTTAAATAAAATAAACTTTTCTTAATTAACGACTCATTACGTTTAAGATACAGTTAAATTTATTGATGCGCAAGTAAAATTTAAGTTTTACCAAAAGAAATAATGAAATAAACTTAGCTTTAAGGAGAGAAGTGCATGGTGGCGCTGGGCAGTCCCGGTGGCGAATTTTAACTACTCTTGGTTACATCTAAGTGCTGTAATTTTGGGAGAGCCTCCCCTGAAAATTCGGGTGCGTTACCTTTTATTCTGCACCCCGTAACTCCAAAATCCTGAAGCCAGACTATTTGCCGTCCCCTGAATTTCGCATCTGATTGGACAAAATTCCCCGCACAATTCTACATGTGAAATTTATGCGTTCACTAAACTCAGAAAAGCGCGGGAATACTTTGACACTCCCCACCGAAGGAATTTTGCCACATCCGGGGACTCGTATAAAAATTTCTAGAAAGTAAGGGACAATTTCTAAAGCAATGAACAATTCCTGGTATGACATCAATATAATACCGAAATAACGTAACTCAGACCACTATCAATACTAACTCGCCTAAACTCAATTCCAATACTATCACTGATCCTAATATTAAATAGTCACTCCTACCTTAATGTCGACCAATCAATCAATCCAATCTTTATGGAAGTTGCGGATTTACTGGAGTGCTATGGTATGCACCTTGACCCAATGGCTCTCTGTCACGAATAACTTCTTTTAGATGTCACTTAATCTGTCCAAAACCTTTTCACGCTTGAATCATAACATTCCTCAAATTGCCACCAGCTTACTCTAACTTCTGATATTTAAAAGCTTCCTAATTTTCATCTTTCCTTCACGCTTCACTTCTTGGGTTTGGTTGGAAAAGAGTTGCCATTAATTCTGGCCCCAAAGAACCCAAAGGACATGTTAATGAAAAGAGAGACGCGTGAGCCCGTCACACCTATTTTTTCTTCTAAGTTTTTCTACTATTTCAATGAATTCTAAGTTTTCTAATGTCAGCAGAAATTTCATGAGATTTTCGATTCATGTTAGCAATGTAGTTCTCTCTCTTAAACATCAAACTTGAAGCTTCAAATAAGGCTAAAGATATTTTTATTCAGTTTGCCAAAATTGCATATTTATAGCACTTTTTCTTCACAGTACCCCGATACATCTTTGATCGCTACTCTCAGAATTGTATTATGAGAGTATAATTATTTAACTAGGTTTTATAAGTTTTAGCTTTTTAATTTCATCTAATCATCAGACATAACAAGTAAAAAAAAAATTTGTTAAAATTAAACAGTTGATTTTTCTTTCAAAAAATGTTTGGAATATGTTTTTGCTCAATACTTCTTTGAGTTATTCTATATTAAAATTATGAGACGTTCTTAATTATAATTTGAATATTTTAAAGCAATCTTTGTTAGATTTTCATGGAAATGTATTTCAAAATAAGTGCAGATAGTAAAATCAGTGTTAATTACTATTGCTCAGAATTCCAGAATGGAACATTTTTCGCAATATCTTAGTTTCTGATCGCTAATTTGTTTGTATTGGAAAGAATTTCACATTTGTTATGCAGAAACTCGAAAATTGGCTTCTGACTGGGTATTGAGCAATAAAAGATCCAAATCTCAAAAAATAAGTAGATTCTAAAGCGACGTAGACCGCGTTTCTCTTTTTCTTCCCCCCCACAACATAAGGAAATAGTCTAATTTTTTATAGCTGCGAATTTCATCCCGAAACAGACGCTCGTCAAATCTTTATCTTACAGGTGGCCATCTGCGGTTAAGCAAATATTTAGAAAATACGACATTTATATATTCATTCTTATTTTTCTGTGTAAGTTATATATAAGTGCGTGAAGACTTCCTATATTTATAAAAAATACTATATGACTAAATTCAATATATTTTTCAAATTAACTGTCGAAATCCCTGCTTATAAGGAAAAACTAATTCAAAGCTATATTATTTGGGAATATTTGATCTCGTAAAAATTAACAATGACTGGTTAGTAAACTTTACTTTTGGATCCTAAAGAAATTCATGGTTATAAGAATTCTTTTTAAAATGTTCGATATGAATAGTGCTAAATCTATTAAAGTTTTCGAACCCAAACGTTTACATAGCTAAATTCAGTTTTCCTATTAAATTGAAATACATCCAACTTAATTTTTGTTCTCTAATTGAATTTACTTTTCCCCGAATAAGGCACTTTCCTATTTTGATTTTAGGATGTTACATTCAATTCCGGCTATACTTAGTACTTATTTGATATCCCCTGAAGCAATTTCTCGAGCTTTGAATCTAAGTTGTGAAGCGGAAGTTCACAAATTAAATTTTCTTATATTTGCAGAGTGAATTCCTTGTTTGCTTTGATGACATCTTGATGTAGAAACGTAAATACACGCCTAAATGAAATGGAGGGGTTTCATCTTGATAATCCAACTATAATGTATTTCCGATTCAGATGTTAATTGACCAATATCTTTTCGTTAAAAATTGATTTCTTTAATAATTTTGGTCAATATTTAATATAATTATTCGGTATGCTTTTTGAAAAATGATTTAATATATTTTTCAATTTAAGAAGACATTGACAAGGGGATTTACTGACAAAAATCTGTCAAAAAATCAATTAACTTTTTTTTTTGCCTAAATTATGTTTTATACAATTTTTTATAATCTCACAAATTTGTTAATTCTGTTTTTTTTAAACTTAGAGCTATGTGACAACTTTTATGTTCGTTTTTATTCACATCCAAATAGAAAATGAAAACTTCAAATTGATTTATGTCAGAAAGAAAAAAATAACTAGTTTATCGTAATTTAAAATGCCTATCGTTTTGATATTTTTTCTACATATTGCTATAAATATAACAAAAGTTGGTAAGGATTTTTCAATCAAAGGAATATTTTATTTTTTAGAAATTGTTGAATTTAGAATTTATATATTTTTCAAAGAATTTTCAATATGCATTCATAAAAAAGTATTTTACGAATATCAATCGAATCAATATTGATTTTTTTTCAGAACCCACACCAACTTTTGTTATACATAGTTTGAAGTACACGTAAATTAAATTTCATGTATATACTTCAAATATTGTAAGAGGAGAAACATTTTAAAATTCCATCACGAATTTTTAAATTTTTTCTTCAAAAATTAAATTATTGGCTTTTTGTGGGATTTTGAGGCACAAAAACTATTTTACATAAAATGTATACATAGAGGGGAACTAAAAAATGCTTGAAAACCCTTCAATCAAAAAATTTATAAATCATACCATGCTCCCTTGAGAACTGAAGTATACTATATTATACGTGATTTTTTTTAAAAAAATGCCACACAGGTTCAAAGGCGATTTTATTTATACACTAATGTTAGCTCTTGGGAATTATTTATTTGAAGCTGTGAAATTATGATTTTTTTTTCAATGAAGGACTAAAGTTTTAAAAAAATTCAAGTTTTCAGCAATTAAGTAATAATTTCCGAAATTTTCTAGAAGCTGTTTTCTAGTTTGTTTGTTTTAATTCGATTTCTTTGAATAGTCTTTCCAGAGAACAGTAGCGGATACAATTTATGAATCCTTGCTAATATTATAAAGTGAAAGTTTGTATGGATGTTTGGTACTCTTTCTCTTTGAATGGATTTTAATGAAACTTTACAGTAATATAGCTTAAACATCAAAATAACACATAGGTTATAATTTATAAAATTACTGTGGGAAGTGTCCAAAATATAACGATAATTGTCAAGAAAGTAGGAAAAAATTGGCCCATCTGCGGAAAAGCTCGCGGCAGCATATACTATCTATCTTTTATGTGGGAAGCAAAATTTTACATTTTGTTTTGTCTACGCCAGGTGCCAGAAACCGCGAAATCTTGAACAGGTAGAATGTGAGGCTGATTACAATTTTAACATAAAAATAAATGTAAAAAAAGTAATATTAAGGTATTACACTTCCAGATATAAATTATTTATACTATTTTAAGCGTTCTTTACACAAAATTTGTAACAATGTGCTATTTTTGCTGAGAAAAGATCAGCTTAGGAAGATGTTTTCAAAAATCGACCCCCAAGAGAGTTACGGGAGTTATCGATAAAAAAAATCCTTTTTATCAGCTATTAGATCGACAGACTTAAAATTAAACAAACAGGATTTTTTTTGTTCAGCTGAGAAATGCAAAAACCTTTCTTTTTGTTTAATTTGCAAAATTCACGTAAAATTAACTCATTACAAACTTTTTTATCCTTCAATCTGTATTGCTTAATTTTTCAATTCACCCGTGCGAAGAACTGGTACAACAGCTAGTACACTATATTCGTGAACTCCAATGATTTTTTAATGTATAATATAATATTTTATGAATTGAAACTTAGTTGCAGTGGTGTATACATAGCCTGACTTAAGTATAACTAGCCATTTGATGAATACAGAGATTCTTCGAACTGAGTAATGAGAACATATGGTTAGCGATCAAAAACATTGTGCAACGCACAGCTCCACTCATAAATCAGCTAGTCAGTCACTCCCCGTTAAGCTCTTTGCTTGGAAATGTTAAATCTTTTTTTTGGGAAGATACGGTCTATTGACTTTTTTTATGATCCGTGGAAAGAGGATTTCTCCTATGCATTTGTGAAAAACTGTGTAGTTTCTTTTTTCATTGCTATGGTGGATAACACACCTTTCAAGTGTAGCACACTTGTTTCGAATGTCGTACATTGTTAGTATTTTGATTTTACTGGTGTGCTTTTTTCGCGAACTATTTTTGTTATAAAGAGATTGAGAGTTTAAATCCATATTGTGTTGCAAAATTGGACTTCGCCACAATGTTATTGAAGAAAATGAATTAAATATTCTAATAAAATATAAATTAATTGTGCTATTAACTAGGGGGTACACCTTGTCCTCGAAACGACAGACCAACCCTCATTGTACAAAAATTATACAACTGTTCATACACATTGGTCAAATTGTAAAATTGTAGTTTTCATTTTTTATGAAGTTATATTTATTACTTCTTTTTCTCAAAATTCGTTCTTGGCGCTTCTCTTTTGTTAAATTCATCACTGAAGTTGCATCGTCCAACACTTCAATTATAAGGTCCTCGGATTTCGATAAACCAGCAGCTCTTGCAGCTTCCTGGAAAGTTGAGTATATATCTCCGTTGATTGTTAATAAGTCTTCGTATGAGACAACGTCTCAAGCAACGATTTCAGTCCATGCAATCATTGCAAAATTTTTTGCGACAGCCTGTAATAATATACTATCTCAATGATATTGGCGACATTATGTTACACGAAGTACAAGGTTATCATTTCAGCTCGTATGATACATGCGAAATCGGAATTGACAACTTGGTGAGTTATCTTGAATGTTGGCATTGTTGTGATAGTACGTAATATATGTATTACAGCATCACGAAAAAAATTTTTAATAAAAAGAGAGAAATAAATTGAAGTGAACGATGTAAAAAAAAAGAAATTCGAAACGTGAAACAATGTTTCCATTTTCAAAAAACAATGTGATAATCTGTAAAAAGCTTCTTTGCTATAAGTACTCAGAATAGAATAATTAAGTTTAAAAACAGAATTATATATAATGTAGTATTAAAGAAAGCTTTGAAAAGCTTATAGCACATTTCATGACACCAATTGCGTTGTAATATGTTACTGCAATGGATATACGAGTTGTTTTTCATTTGTCTCAGTTTCGATTTATAATACTATAGTTTTTATAAAACTATAAACCCTGTCACAGTATGTGTACACATTGAACTTTCAATGCGTCCTGCAATATCGTATTAAAAAATCATCTAAATTGCCGAAAAAAAATATTTTAAAATTAATTTTTGACAGTGAGAATGCACGAGCCTTGAACAATTGGGGTTAGATAAACGTTGCAAATATGTATGAACACATAAATCTTGAAAACTCTATTTAGAGGCACGAATTCTACCCATCACTGCTGCACTTTAAACTAAATGTATTTTCAAAGGTTCTCTCAAAAGACCCACCGTGTAGAGGGTTTGATGCCCGTTAAATCTGTTGTGGTTTGAAGTCCTCCCATTAGCATGGTGGGGAAGTTAGGTGAATGGAGTGCCGGCTGAGGTGCTGTCCTTGTCACTTAACTGAGGTTCAAAATTACGAGGCCCGTCGCCAATAGCCCTCGTGTTTCTTTAAAGCAGGGGTGTCCAACACGCGGCCCGCGGGTACGTAAGTTGCGGTCCACCGATTCTTTTTTAAAAAAATTTTAAATATCAGATTTTTAAAGTTTTTTCATATTGAAATTTATTTGAGGGGAAATTTATATATATATACATAACACAATGTATTTACCTGTTACCTATCCTTGTTTTAAAATAAATTCTTTTTGATAGTAAAAATGTCCTTCAGATTAAAATAGATTTATATTTTATCAAACAATTACATTTGATTTTACTATAGTAAATTACTTTTTTAATAAATTTCGAGCTGCATTTTGCATATCCTTTACTATGGATGGTGCATGATTCTCTGTGTGGGCGACGTTCATTTCTCCTCCTTTTCTGTTTGGAGTGCCGAAAAAGCAAGAGGCAGTCAGAGATGTTTTTTAAAGTTTAAAAAAAAATTCAAGACGTAAAGATAAAGGACAATGTATACTTAATCGGTTGCGAATGACAGCACTATCAAATTTCAATAATGAGTAACGAGAAATCAATTCAATAGGAACACCGTAATTTTCAAAGAAATGGCAACACACTGTAACATTTTAAACATTATTTGATCATTGCATTATTATATTATATAAACATTATTATATATTATCTATGTCTGTATACGTGAAAAATAATGAAAACAAAAATAATAATTCATTCTGTTTTAAATTTTCACTCCAATAAATGTTTTTTTGCTTCCAAATCTGATATAAAGGTACATATTCTTATGTGCGGTTCGCGAGATTATAATGTTTTTCCGTAGTGGCTCGCAAGTTTATTTGGATTGGACACCCCTGCTTTAAAGGGCGACGTTAAATAAACACTTTTCCTTAAAGATACTCAAATGAGACATATGGAATAGTAGTTTCGAAAACATTAATAAGGTATAGATTGCTAGTTATTCATTATGCACTAATTAGACGTTAATCTTTTTTTTAAGTAAACAGAGTAATAGTTTCCAATGAAAACTTCAGTTTGTTTCTTACTAAAAGCGATGATGAACTCTTAAGATGTGTTTTGTATAATTTTCGCTGTGTATTACGTGTTTCTCAAATTTACTTTCTCTTCATAGATATTCCGGATCCTACTAGTATGCCTCTAATTATGGGTTTCACCTCTCGCTCAGTGAACTTGTCTTGGGCTCCAAGTGTGGATAATCATAATAGTCCTATTTTACATTACATCATCCACGTTAGGTAAGTTTTTCCTTATATTTTCATACTTCAAATTCTTTCGTCATTATGTGTAGGCGATTTTTTTATATTGATAGAATGTTGTAGTAAACGAGGAATTAATTAAAAAAATTTATAGTGAGATAAAGCGGAGGTAAATAAATGTCGAATTTAAGTAATTGCGAAATTTAAATTCTTTTTCGTTGATTGAAATTAACTTTTCCGTATTCGAAATCAAACGCGATATCAGAGAAAATAATAGTATTAAAATTTAAATACTTCGCTTAAAGAATAGAGAAACTCTATTATTTCTTATCAATGAATTTTAAATGTAAATTTTTATGCTTGAAATTAAATCGTATCTGTGTTTAAATATATTTTAAGATTACTTTAATCACTATGAAACGATCTTTTAATATTTTTAAGTAATTTATTTGAGATTTCTAAAAAAAATGGTGGAAAAGTTTGAGTTCATTTTGCATTTCTTAAAACAAATATTACTTATATAATACGTGGAATAGTATAAAGATAACTATATAGAGAGAGAATTTTTCAACGCATCAAAATAAGAGATAAAAGTGAAAGGGCCGTCGTGAGTTTAATGCAAATAAGATATATTATGTCATTCTGTACGTATCAGAGTGATAAAAGAGAGGCAATAGGTAATCTATCTGAAGTAATGCTGACAGTTTATTTTTCCTTAGTTTGGCGAAATTTTGAAATGCCTACTTTGAATTATTTAAGCGTTTGGAGACTACGACTGAAGAAAGAAAAATAATTTGTTTATATAATCAGAATAAATCATTGAAGGAAATTGGAGAAAAATAGTCATTAGGAAGAACTGTGATCAATTTGACTGTGAAAAATTTCAATCGTCTGGTTGTATGACAAATGCTCCAAGATGTGGCCACCCAAAGAAGCTAACTCGTAGTGAAGAGAGTAAAGTGTTGTTGTTGCTCATGCCACCTGTCTGACATAGTCAGATCAGGCCCACGAAATTCATCGTGGCAATGGGCTAGATGTACGCCTGTCGTTGGTCTTAGCCTTGAGCACCATACAGGTGGCAGTACGATTTAGCTCGGTGAAATTCCCGAAGGGACGATAGAACATTACGATAGATGGCGCCACCATCTATCCCCACCTCCACAATTTAGGCATGGAACTGATGTGGAGGAAAATATTCTCCAGTTCCCTGCACTCGTGATTCAGCTCACTTTCGGACCCACTGATTTAACGAGCACGTACTCCGTGTGTACTTGGAGAGTATTTGGCGCTACGGGCACCGAACCCAGGCCTTCCGATCCGAAGTCCGGTGCTCTAACCACTAGGCTACCCACAGCCATAGAGAGTAAAGTTGTCGATATTGTTGAAGTAAATCCAAAAAAATTTTCTGGTACTATCACTGCAACATTCGAGGAAGACTTTGGAAAAATTACTTAGTTAAATACTATCTGCAGAATTCTTTTTTTGGCCAAATTACAACTCTAGAGTAGCCAGAATTAAACCATATATCAGCAAAACTAATTGAAAGAAAACATTTGCCTTTGCAAAGAACCATTTGAATTTATATTTAGTTGCATGTACTGTTTTCCGATGGAATTAAATCCTACTAAATCCGTTGCAATGGAAGGAATTTAACTTGAACGAAACTAAAAGCTGAGTTACAAGAAAAGGATGTTAAAGAAACGTAAAACATGGGATAAAAGTGTGATGGTGTCAGGTTGCATGTCAAGTTCAGGTGTCGGAAAACTTGAGTTCACTGATGGCACAATGGGACAAGCATATTAACTTGAAATATTCTTAATATTATCGTTAACGAAGCGCCCGTAAGCTTCCTCTATGTAACAACTACTTCCAATAGGACAATGATCTCAAATGTATGGCACGCATTGTTCACTTTGGTTGCTCTATCTCATAAGCCACGTTCTTTTAAACATCTAGCTCAATCCGCTAGTTAAATCCTATAGAACATTCATGTAAAGAACTTGACAATAGAGTAAAAAAAAAGTGATGTACTGAGCGTTGATCACATTTGAAAATGTTCTTCTAGAAGAAGGGGCCAAAATTTCTTCTCAAACTGGAAAAAAGGGTGATTTTCATGCTAAAAAAACTCAACTCTTTTATCAGAAACAGGATTTTCTACAAAGTATTGACAACATTTTGTTTTGATACTTGAATCACTGTACTTTGACCTTTGTCCTCCATTTTGATGGGTTGAAAAGTTCTGTTTATTTTAAGTAAATTTACTAATTTGAATTTAAAAGTTTGCAGTTATCTTTAAATTTTACTAATAATATCTGTTTTGAGAAAATGCGAAGTGCTCCTTCACTCTCATGACCTTTACTGTAATTGAAATATTTGATTTCTTAAGATCCAAGAAATGAAGTAAATTTCAAATGTATACTTTCCCTACTTGAAGCGTTACACAATCTCTATGAATTATTCTTCAGTACCAATTTTTTCGAAAGATGCCTTAGGTGAATTACCTTTACCTCTCCCTCCCCCTACTTTTCTTGACTCCCCTCGAGTTTTATCCTTTATTTTACCCTGTCAGTTGCTATGGTATTACAACACAACCAGCCTTTAAAAAATGGATTACTACACACCCATTTCATTTTATCAGAAGCTTTTCCAAATATATCTTTTCCTGTTCGTTCATTTATACATCTCTGAATCAAAACCGGGTCCTATTTATTTTCATACCCTCTTTTCCGATCCAATCAACCCAGCACGCTAAGGGCGGCTTTCTAATTGAAGCCCCATTCTTCCTTTTTCTTTTAGAACCCAGGGAGCAAAAGCCGAGCATTGCTTTTGCAGAACTAAAGGGAAAGGGTGTAAATTTTCCGTTTAGATTCGTGTGGAGGGGGGGACTTCATTAGTGGTTATTTAGGCATTGACTCACCCTTAGATGTGGGGTGTTTAAATCACCCCTACCTTTGTAGGAAAAGAGGAAGCTTAACGCTCGACCGAAAGTGAATCAAGACGATTAGGGTCGGAATAAAACTTCCATTGAGGGGGTCTTATAACGCTTCAGTGGGCGATTGGGTGTTTGTAGGATCTGTATTGCGAAGTTATTTTTATATATTTATATATTGGTAGCGAATGATTATTGCTTTCTGAACGCTGTTTATTGCTTTTGAAGCCTAAAAATGATTGTACTATTCTGTTTTAAAAAAGAACTTGCTCCTATTAGGCGTTATATCGTTCTAGGAATGATTCACCATTTGTTGAATTGGTTAATGACTCTTATTTGTGTATCTGGAATGATCACGTTACTTTCATACATTTCTTTCATTTTTAATTCATATACATTTCAAGTTAACAAAGCATGACCGGATTTATCCTTAGTAGCTATACGCCATCTGCTTAGGAGAAAACTGTAGTTAATTTTTTAAGGTATCTGTTTACGTTCTGAGACAAGTTTTCTAAAATACCATGCTATTAGTAATTTTATGTTATTTTGTTGATGATTATGATTTAAATTAATGAAAAATACCACAATGAGGAAATTATAATGCAATTTAAAGTTATTAAAAATGAAGTATTTTAGGTAAAATTTGATAAAAATTACACCGAATTTCAAAACACTCTCCATTTATATAATTCAAAATCATATTTTTTTTGCATAAAATACTTAACACAATCATAAAGGCAATGAGCAAAATCTAAAATGTATTCAAATTTAGCAAAAAGTTATGGCTCACTGCACATTTTCTTATAGAAAATTTTATAAAATGCTTGGTGTTCGTAACAATGAACTCTTAAAATTTTTTTAAAAAAACTATTGATGTTAGAGCTAAATCCTTAGTTCATGGCCTTTATCATACTTTAAATAAAATGTTTACAAATTAAGGAACTATACACTCATAAGTTTTTGAGATATCAGGTTTTAAGTAACATTGACAAAAAAGAAAAAAATACAATCTTCATAAAATTTTTGATTCTTATTTTACTAAAATAAATCAAATGTTTAAAATTCTCCACTTTCATAGCGTAAAAAACTTTCTCTTTATCTTACTAAATTTTTTCTTTCTGGTAGGTCGATTCCTACCCCCCCTCCTCCCTACACAAAATGACAAGGATAAAAAAAACTGAATTTTAGTCGAGCATTGATTCAGAAACGTAGGCAGAATTTAGAATATGTTCTTATAATACTTAGAATTTTTTGCTTGTGGATAAGAAATATTTTTTTATTAGTTTTATGTGATCTGACTAAATGAAATTTTCCATTGTGTTAATAATAACTTTTTTTAATTAAAACAAATATAAACTCGATTTAAGAAAATTTTTTTCCCTGTAAGAAGTAATGAAAGCATATGACATAGATATAAGTAGTGTAAAATTTGTAACTAATTTGACCTGCTCTTCAATTTCATTTGCGTAGTTTTAAATTCCCTTTTACCTTTTTTTATTCACTAAGCTTTATTAAATGTTCTTTTGAAAGCATCTTTTTTATGAAACTCAAACCTAATAGTGCTGCTGTAGCCGAGTGATCGGCATTGTTTTAATCGAATCGTGGGTTCTACGCTACTAAAGCAAAGGCCTGTAAAGGGGTTGAGACTCAAAATCCTCACGATGTGGTGGTATGGAAATTCTAAGAGCAGGAAACCAGATCAGTTATCGTTCTTGGCACTTGACTATAATTCAAAACTACGAAGACCGTCTTTAATAACTTTCGTGTACATCAGAAGTGCGGTTTTTATAAATAATCAATCAATCAAAGCTGGCATTTTAGGTCAAGTGGTTTGAATAAGATTGAGGAATAACCCCTATTATTACCCTTATCATATCCTCTATGTAACTTAATAATTATCTTTTGAAATTCGTTTATATTGACCTTCGTTTTAACATGCTATTACAGTGCCGATTTATCCATTGGGCGCTTGGGGAGATCGCCCAGGGGCCCGGATAAGTTGAACTTAACCAGATTTTCTGGTTATAAATTTCGATCCTCCAGTGCCAAGGGGGCCTGTAGGTCTTCTGCGCCCAGAGCCCGAAATGAACTTAAATCGGCACTGTCGAATTAGTGGATGAATTTGGTCAATTTCAAACCACTTATGCACCAAATACTCGTTTCAAGTGTTTGAAGTACCGTAATAAATCGTTGTCATTGCATGCTTCACAGCTTTTCCTCTACCTCCTACTTCGACAAATCTTTTCGCAAGTACTATTTCTAAGAAAACCTTTCGTTTAAGATGGTTTTTCTTTTCGTCAATGTTGCTTAGCTCTTGTCACGCAACAACTCTTTATGATCACCAATAGTTCTTTGCATTACATGAAAATTTTTTTTATTCATGAATAAAGACTTATCTTTCACACCTTTCTACCTTTATAGAATTGTATATATGAAATGTGTGTTTTAAATAAAGGTTTTTCTTTGTCATTTTTCTCTGTCAGTATTATTTTTTTCATCTATTAAAGAACAAGAATTAAAAAAAATAGAGGATAATGCATTTAAATCAAGTGAGAAAATTATATTCAAAGCCGTTCGAAAATCATCATTTTCTTTCATAACGCGCAACCTGTTTTGCTGACATTTAAGGAATATCTGTATATTTGAAAAATGCTTATGCATTTTATTTTAGATACTTCGATACAATTTATTTTGGAATGTTCTGTGCAGCTTCTCTTAGGATTTTCAAAGTATTTTGATCATAGAATTTAATAAGTATTTGTGGTGGACCAAAGTTTGAGACCATTTTACAAAAAAGGGCTTATCTTGAAGGCTTTCTTCCCTGTAAATTACAGGATGTAGTCATTTTATATTTAACTGACATTGAAGAATTTAGGCACGAATTGTGCATGTAATCGAATTTTTTTCTCAGTGCAAAAAGTGTATGAAATCCGTTATCATTTTGATAGGATTTGAGCAAAAAATATATTGCATATTAGTAGTGTGGAAGTGATATGGGAAATATACTAAAATATACTTTCAAAGATTAAAATTTTTTGACTTTTATTATTTTTTTGAAACACAAAATTCATTGTTGGTTAATTATTTTTAGTGCTGCAAAGATATCTATGTGGGAAATCTGATGTATTAGTTTTCAGACAATTTTTTAGCTCCAGTTTTTTTTTCTGACATCTTCTTATTAAAACTCTGTTTATTTACTACTTTTGATATAGTTAAATAGGGTACTATAAGTGCATATAGTTATGAGGGATTATTTTCCCTCTTATAGAATTTCAAGAGTGGTCAAGCTCATCTAGTACCTGTGTGTTGCAGTGGCTAGAAACATCAAAAAAATAAACCTTTTGACTTTTTATACATCTGACTCCGCCCTCGCTCTAATGTCATCATTATCCTAACTCGATATCTTATTACCAAATTTTTTTTTCTTCTAGGACACAGAAAGTGAAAAATGTGAGGTTGTGGGAGAGTAATTTTTTTTTGGTTCCTCAAAAGGAACATGCATATCCCTGGAAGTAATTGAATGAGCAAATAGAAGGGAATCCTCATCTTTCATTCTCAGTATGAGGAGGGGGTGAAGTAATGAAATAATGAAAAATACATTTATAGAAGGGACTAAATGAGATTATGGAATTATCGGAATTTGGGGCGTGAGTAATTTGTCACCTAATGAGGCTTTTCGGTACTTTACTTGTAAAGCCGTAAATTACGCCTACTGCTTTTATCTTTGCCGTAAAATTTATGTATGGTTCACTAACGATTCTTATTCAATGAAAGCTTCCCCGCTTTCTTTTGTATCAGTTGCTTCCACTTGGGTTGGTATTCCTTCGCTGCCAAATAAATTTTTCTCATTGTTCGGAATTAGAACATAAAGCATGCTCTGGAGATTGTTACTCACTTCTTTCCCATTATTGCAGTTGACGAATATAAAGTGATTAAAATTCAATACATAAAATTAATATATGCGTGGTTTGGTCCTATTTTTGTTTAAAAGTTTAAATAATTGTTTGGCATCATTTTATTCTTCAAGCTTTCATTTTAGTCAGTATATCACTATGAGTGAACACAAAGTGCCTTCTGCAATAATCTTTAAATTTTTAGCAAATGAAAATGTCAAACCATTGAAATTTGGCACACATTGAATGTCCATTTCGGAAATACACTTTGTTTAGGTCTCTAATGTGGAAACAGCGTAAGGTGTTTAAAAATGGTCAAGATGAAGAAGAAAATTTGATTCATGACCTTTAATAAAAAAACAATCCAACTAGAGTATTCGTAAATTATTGGTTTTACTTTTGGTAATGTGAGCAAAAAAAATTAATGACAAAAGGGTTAGAAATTTATAGAAGTTTGCTATTCATTATTTTGAATAAGTTGCAATTTTACAAAATCACAGCAAGGTACTTTGAATTTTTGAATACAAATCAAAATGTGGTTAAAACAAATTTGTCGAAGACTGTTCAATTGCTATAAAGCAAAAGGAAATGCACTTTGAAACGCATTTCGTGGCAAAAGTTATGTGCATCATGGCATCCCAGAAATAAAGCGGTTCAGTATAGAATGGACCCCAAAGAGGAAAGGAAAAACTATATTACCTACTGGAAAAGATCTCGCTACTATTTATCAAATGAGGAAGTATGAGAGGATATTTCACATACACAGCTGACTTCTCTTAACCATATTAGAATGAAAAAGGGGGAACGAAAAAAAGCCTTCAATACGTTTGAAAAAATGCACTCATTTTTAAGTTGGGTTTATAGAAAATAACATTCGAGTAATTTTGGTAAGTAATGTTAAAAAAAAACAGAGGATCTTTAATTTAATTTAAATTTAAAAGATTTTTTAAAATATATCGTTTATCATTATTGATGCACTCTTGTACATCGATAGGATAATCGAAATGAAATACTTTAGTCGAATGATTACGATACCAGATTATTACAGTAATGTCAGTTACATTATTAAAGAATATTTAATTTTTTTAAGTATCACACTGCTCTCTTCTACCCGATGGCTGTGGTAGCCAAGTGGTCAAGGTATCGGATCGTGGCTGGCCTTGTCACGAGTTCGAGCCCAGTACCACTAAAGACCCGCCGTGTAGGGCAGCGATGCACATTAAATCTGTCGAGAGCTCAAACGTCCTCCCGTTGGTTTGGTGTGGTAGTTAGGAGAGAGGGGTGCCAGCTCAGGTGTCGTCCACGTCACTTGACAATGATTCAAAATTACGTGGTCCGTCGCCAAAAGCCCTCGTGTAGCTGAACGGTGCGACATTAATATTCACTCACTCTTTTACTCGATATCATTAAATATTTCAAAAGCTAATTTCAAGAAATGCAACTGTTTTATCTAATGGCGAATATGATAGTATACATTTATTAACACTTTTAGAAATATTTTGCATGGGAATTACTTCAATCAATACATAAATAAATTCTAAAAATTCTGTATCACTAATGGGATGTGGTTCACAAAGACGTATTATGAGGTAGTGTAATGTGTCATCATCTACTCATCTATATTTCATAATTACAATATTTTGCTTCATGTAACTATAGAGCTATACAAATTTAAACCTATCTATCAGAACATTTTCAAGACATTCTTCTGAAAAATATACATTGTCTAAGTTTTCTGCGTTTAGAAAATTTATTCCTTCCAATAAAATTGAGGAAGAGGTAATTACAGCTGCCCAATTCAATCCATTTAAAATGCGCATGTTACATGAGTTCGCATGTAATATTCTGCATAACCTAAAAATATCATTACACATTCAAATTCGAATGATGCATAATTTAGTATCATAGAAAAGTTATAAGATTCATATTGAGCCCAAATATGTAATTTTAGATTAATGTATTCTATTAAAGTACACATTATATATAAATATATAATACTAATACCACTTTTCTGTTATAATTCGTATTACAAAACTAGCACGAAATTGGATAAAAAGTTGCTTAATAATTTTGTACGTAAAAATTGTCAGTTATTTGTAATGTTGTTTATCATCATGCTTCTCTTATCAATTGACAACAGACTCATATTAGGCCATGATGTGTAATTTTAAATTCATCGGTATTAAAATGGATTAAATATGCAAAAAGAGGTGAGTAAGCACAAAAGGGATCCGTATTTGTTATTTCTCATATGAATCGGACATTGAAATGAAACCAAACCTTCATTGAAATGAATTTTCCGAAAAAGTTTTGGAAATATTATTTATCCTTTTTTTTAGAAGATTACATATTTCATATTTTATTTATTTCAAATTTTATGTGTGATTCAGTTTTTGCGTGACTCAAATCTCTCCCCACTGCGAATCGAAGTAATAAAGTCGGAAGTATAAATCGAATAATCGAAATATCCCAACTCTAATTCAATATATTTTTCATTATAAGAGAAATAAATCGTATTTCCACGGACAAGACTGATAGTTCAATCAAGCCTAAGAGGAGAAAAATGATTTTTAGCTACGCCAAAATAAAGAAAAACTCAAAAATGAAAATATAACTAAAATAAAACCTTTAAAATTACTTGCACCACTATCATCCAAACAAAGAACAAATATGTGAGTTTACGTAATATACAAGATTAAATTGTTAGACTTATTATCGTATAAAACCAAATGAAAATGGCACAAAAACACAACCTTTTGTTATCCACAAAGTTCCCGTCTCCAAAAGGTGGAGAACCGAAATCTATTAAAAAACTGCGATCATGGACAAGAGCTAACATCTTCGATCTTTGATTGCGCTAAAACCTTTTAGATTTTCCATGTTAAATCCTCATAAATCATTAAACTCATGTCGAAGATGTCATGAAAGAGGAATAAAATTTGGAGTAAAAGATAACATTATCAAAAATTTCTCGACACTCACAAAACTTCCTCTGTGTCCGGCGGTCAATGTATTTACATCCCTGGAGCTCAAACATCCTACTTAGACTCCAAATTATGCCACCAAATGGAAAATAGAGAAACAAATGTAAGCCTCGCGGGTGGCAGACAAATTGGTACTTTGCTTAAATGAAAATATAACTTTCAAAATAAACTGCTCATCACTCTTAAAAATTTGCACCACTATCATCCAAACAAAGAACAAATATTCCGTTATACTATTAACACATCATCCTGAAAACCTGCCCAAACGTATTCTTATCGTCGTGCCATTTCTTCAAAATCTACTATATCGAATGCCTCCAACTCCCATGGTCAAGAGAAATTGAAAATATCTTATATATTTTTAAAAAATTCGCCCAAAATAACTTCCCCTGGTTTCATACGTTACCGTTAAAGTGTATAATTCATTTATTCCGTAGAATAACTAGATATTTCATGAAGTAACTAGACAAGTCAGTTAAAGTATATATAATAGATGGAAAATTTTATGCTTTAGCTAGCTATTCTATAAAATAACTAGTTATTCTATGAAATAACTAATGATAGAGTGTTAAAGGGGAAAATAAATGATTTCAAAGTTATTTATAAATTAATTGATTACAAAAATAGCTTGATCCGATATGTGTCCTTCAAAATCTCTTAAAGGTACTATCAAAACTTTATGGCGAAAATACGTTTTATCCCTATTGCGGATGATTAATAAGTAATAAGGAAAAGCAGATGATATATTTTATTATTGCTCACATATTACTAACATTAGTTAAAAAGAAAAAAAAGAATATGTTGCCGAAATAGTTATATATTTAAATATTATTAAAAAAATACATCCTGGGAAGAAAAAATGCTGCATCATAAAAACATTGGACACGTCATCTTCTCATAAAGGCTGGATACATTCAAGTTCCAAGGTGGTCACATGCAGGGGTATACTTTTTCCAAATTAAATATTGCAAACAAAATATTAATTTAAATTTTATGAAATACCTTTATTTTACTTTTCATTGTTTATTAGAGCAATGATTGCTGTGATGACACTTTGAATCTCTGCCACTGCGAATCGAAGTTGTTGAATTGCATCGAATTATTTTTTGAAACAAGCACACTTTTTATTATTACACATTTTTTTACACGAGCCATCAGTTAGCTGTAAGTAGTTTAAAATTAACTAAAAACAGCTATATATATATATATATATATATATAACCGGTTCAAAGAACTTTTGAGTGACGTATTTCATACTTTAACGATCAAGTAATCATTATTCTATAGAATACCTAGTTAAATCGTAGAATTCACTAATTTTATATATTTTAACTGACTTGTCTGATTATTTCATGAAAATACCTAGTTCTATGAAATAACCGATATCACGCTTTAACGGTAACATGTACATTAAACTTTAAAAAATAACATGTGTATTCCAAATTTAAAATTCTCTTGCAGTAATTATTTATTTGTTAATATGTTAAATTAAGTAATGAAAAGATAAAATTTCCGAGGACAGACTTGACTCTTTATCAAATTTTTTGTTCCGAAATTTCTAAACTTCGCGTAAAACATGCGAATTTTCTCATGCAAAAATGCTTTAACACTTGCTCCCTTGCAAAAAAAATTCTTTTTAAATATTTTTTTCTTGTAAATGTTTAAATGAAATTCGTATTTGTGTGCAATACTAGACGGTTTATGATATATTTATATATCATATTAAAATTAATTTACTACGGCACATAAGCACATTAACTTTGGATCTGAAAAAATATAGAGGAAAGGTAATTTAAAATGGATATATGCATTTAAAAAGTTATGAGTATTTTTAAGCAAGTTTATTTAATTTTAAAGTGCGAGGTGGAAAAAAAATGTCTTTCAGATTATGCTCTTTTTGCTATTTTAACGAAACACTTTTAAAAATCACGTTCTGTTTTTTTTTCTTTTTGAATTATCACATTCATGAAAAAAAATGCATGCTCATGCTCATTTTTGTCCTTACGTTAACGACGCGAATTTTTCGCTTGTAATATTATCTTTTTAAATTTACGTAAGCCTCCAGGCTAATTTATTCTATATTTTAAAAATATTTAAGTAAAATGCTTCATGGTTTTTTTCTTAGTGCATCTCTTATGCCATCTAATTTCAAATACTTCAGTACCTTGCAATATAAGATACTTAATATATCATTTATTTCAATTCGACCTATTATATAGAAATACATTTAAAGCTTGAGACATTCAAATTTCAAAAATCTCTACACGTACATTATCTAAAGGAGATAGTTGTATTTGTTGATATCTCACTAGAGAAGGAATCGAATTATCGAGTTGTTTCTTCTCGGGTAAATTCGTGTTGAAAAGGTTAAAGAGGAACGCCGCTACTCTTTGTTAAGTAGCAGTAACCCGAATCTCAGATAGAATCAGGTCACTGCTACTGCACATCAGTAGAATCTCCATCTTCCTTTGATTCTCCTCTGCCTCTTCTCAGAAGGATGACCAATATCTCGAGGGTTTGGCGCATTTGGCTGAGATCGCTGCATGGCTGGTTTCTACGGAATTGGTTGTGGTATTGTTATCTCTAGGTGATTGTAAAGATTGAATCGCTATAGTTGGTCACGATACAAGATTTTTATCTAATTCGAATCACGAATAGAGATTTTTTTTCATCAACGCACTTTTGTTTTTGGTTGTATTTTTTATGGTTGATTACTAGTAGGGTTTGAAGAAATGGAATGACGTAACTGATCATGGATGGAATGCAATGAGTTAATTGATAAAATTAAGATTATGTTGATTTAGATTGTGAATTAAGCTTGATGGTAGCATACGAAAGACAAATGTTCCATCTTTTCATCTTAAATATAGCTGAATCGATAAAGTATTTGTACTGTGGGAAACTTTCTTAAAAGAGTATACGTATATTTAACAAAAAAAGAGAAAAGAACAGTTTTGAAGAGATGATTAAGTATGAAACACAGTCCCTGTAATTTATCAATAAATGTAAGGGTATCATAGTAACAAATGCGCAAGTAACTAAGTGCTATAGTAACTAAGCGCAGATATTATAAAGTCATGTAAATTGTGTTAAATGTAATAAATTAATTTATAAAAATACTAAAAACACATATAAAGTATTACTGAAAATATTTAATATATTTTTATCTGTCAGCTTATTACATTTTATTTCACTAGAAAACCTAATTTTTACTGTTGATGGTTTGTAACTATATATAACGATCAATATAGGTAGCATGTATTATAGTATCACACACACAAGTACAGATTCGTTCTAAAGAAGATCTTTAACGAAAAAGGCAAAAATATAAGCTTTATTTTTGTACAAACACATATGATCTAGTAGCATAGAGCTTCAAATATAGCTGTGGCTACAGCTCGTATATAGCCTATTTGTAGATAAATGAAACCTAATGTAAAGTTTTGCTACAAATGTGGTCAAAACTATTTTATGATGTAATATTGTTTTATACTACTATGCATATAATGAAACCTTTTACTTTCTCGACTCTTAAATGGAAGCTTTTATTACTTTTTAAAATATTTTACGTACGTCTGACGATCTAATTCCGAAGTTATCGAATGAATTAACTTCTCTATGGTTGTCCTCCCTTCTAAAATGTTTATTTTCAATTTTTCTTTAATTGAATGATTTTCCAAAGAATCTCCCAACTCTTCCTCAACGGGATAAGAGCTAAAATATTTGAGTATCGAGTTCAGGTAAAGTAATTAAAAATGCAGAATATTCTGCATTATTTTCTTTTCTTCCAGTTTTGTAGCTTATCTTCTGAAATCAAATTTTTTAATCTTGATTGAGATTTTTAAATATTTTAATGCATGGTATTATAGTAAAAATAAACTTTAGAAAGGATACCTACAAGGATGCTATTTTAAAAGAAAAGAAATATATCAAAGGTAACTTTATTTATTTTCCTACATTGTATTTATACAATTTTAAATACCCGAAAAGATAAAAGATGCATTTTTCCCGTTGCATAATTTTTTTATTCTTCCTTAGTATATTTATTTGTAATTTAGATCTGTATATATTATTGTATATGGTCGAGTGGTAGTGTATCGCGCTTCCACACCACAGGTCCGGGTTCTGTTCCCGGGGTGAGTAAGGTCAACTCAACCTTTCATCCTTACTTGCAGTGGGTTGATAAATGAGTACCAAGCTTGCTTGGGGACTTAAACACTGGGGGTCTCGCTTCAGACTGGCCACCTGATCGTGACATCTGTTCATGCACCTCAGCGCTCAATGGTCACGTATACTGGGATGGGCACAGTAGGCCCTGGCCGTCATGGGCTGTTGCGCCACTGAGTTTGAGTTTATATTATTTTATATTTTAATTTTGCCTTTCTTATTTTATTAGAAACTTTTTTTTTAATACAGAAAATAAATCTTGCATTTAAAGACATCCTGTGATTCTTTAAATGCACAGGATGCGTGTGTAACATTCTGTGATTTTTAGTTTATTGGAAAACATAATTAATATTTGAGTCGGATAATATGGAAGTAATATTTATCTGTATGAAAACAGTTTAAATAACTTTTTTTTGAAAACTTAATCGAGGAAGATATAATTATAACAAACTAAATGAAATTTCAAAATTTGAAATGTATGTTTAATCACAAAACCGTATTATCATCTCGCAGGCAAACAAAATATTTATGCTTCATTTGTTTAATAAGCAGACACAACAAATTTATTTTAGAACTGAGATGCTTTGAAACTGAATTCTCTGTAGGGAATTTCCGAAAGTGTTTAGCAAAAAAAAAGATAATTGTAACATCATAGTTTTAAAATTATATTTGAAGATTCAATCGCATATTTCTATTGAATTCCTTGTAGATTTATGAGGGAATCATAATGTGTAATGTACTAGCTCGTTCAAAAATTCTTGCTCTAAAGGAATTAAAAATTTACAACAACAAAAGTGATTAGCTTTATATAACTTGACTTTTTAAAATATATTTTTTTTTTTATATTATTAACTTTTTGCTATTCGTTGACTCTAGATTGAAGACAAAAATAATTTTTCATTATGACAGTAGTAAAAAATTTTCTGATTCGAAATATTATCTACGAACATTAGCTGTAGCATTAGTGTAAATCTTAACATTCTACAAGCAGTTTCATAGTATGAATAACATGTTTTCGATGCATTTTCTAATTTCATTTGAGTTGTTAACAGCTGTACCGTTTTGACAAATCCTGAATCATCGAATAAATTAGTAAGAAGTTGCTCTTTAATCTGACTTCGTAGTCACAATACTGTTTCCAAATCTGGAATTCTTTTGGCGCCTTTATTGGCGTTGATAAAGAGGCAACCTTCAGCAGACAACTGCAGAAGGTTTCTATGGTAACCATGATCGATTACAGAAGCTAAATTCTTTTACTGAATGAAAGATGTAAAAAAAATAATAAAAAAGATGTACAGAAAAAGTATCTCGATCCACCCCCACCCCCCTCCTAAATTATTTCCTGTCTAGAAAATTTTTTATTCTAATGGTAATTAATAGTAATCTCACCTAGTTAAAAATCGTATGTCAATTTTCTTAACTTGTCGACTTTAATCATGTAATGGAAAGATAAATGGCTTTTCCATTTAATATCTATAATATTGCGAAAATTGGTTTATCTTTCATTTTATTTAAGGCGTTGTTTCCTAAAGCATTTACAGTACTTATTCCAGTGACATTTTGTGACCCAAATTCTGTTCATATACATTATTTAAGGTGACATGATACGATTTATAATAAAATCTTTGATTTAATGATTTTTATAATTATTGTAGATGCTGTTGTTGTTACCAATGCCACTTGATCGGCAAAGGCCAGATCAAGGCCCACAAAATTTATCATGGCAAAGGGCTATGTGACGCCTGTCGTTAGCCGTAGCTTTGAGCACCATACAGGTGACAGAACGATTTAGCTCGGTTTCACCCCAATTTTGAGGGAGATCACCCTGGGGATGGTCAGGAACCTCCCACCTCTCTTCCCCTTCCACAAACCTCACGAGAGGACTTGCGTCTCGACGGCTATTTAAAGTACCCCCATGCCGCAAAGGCACTATACATTTACAAACATCCATGTCTTCTCCGGGATTCGAACCCAATCCCTACGGCACCAGAGTCAGCGTCTCTAACCACTATACCGGTTGGGCGACATTTTAGATGTAATTTATTTATATGATTTCGTAAAACAGTTTTTGCTCTCAATATAGTACAAAAAGCTAATCATTTATTTTTTTAAAAGAAAAATTTAAAAATTTATAAAGATATTTTAAAATACTTCTTCTACAATAATTGACGAACACACATGAAACTTGATTTACAAGTACGTCAAACTAGGTATAACATGCTTCTCTATATATGTTTCTGCTAACATGAACATTTGTAAAATACTTTTGTATGAATGTTTATTGAAAATTCCTTAAAAATGTTTAAATAATGTATTCAACTATTTTTAAAAAATATAAGTATTGCTTTGACTCAAAAATGCATACCAACTTTTGTTGCATTTACTAACGGCTACATGTAGAGAGAGAGAAAATATGAAAGCATTTTTGGAAAAAAAGCCCTGGCTTTTTAAATGAAAATAAACAAGCTACTTTTTTGCTTTCTGAGAAAACAGTTTAAAATTTCCATTTGCCATTAAGATGTGAACAAAAACAAAGATAGAAGTTATCATAACTTTGGATTTTTTTTTGACAAAGAGGATTCACATTTAGTGAGGTATATAAAGAGTTATTTAGGCTAAAAACATTTTATTTGCGTTTTGGTCCGATTATTGTCAATTGAATCGTATCGTGTTCCCTTAAGAAAACAATTTGGAATTTTTAATAATAATTTTTCTGTAGATTATAAAGTTTGAAATATATCCAAATAAAGGAAAAAGTTTTTGAAAATAATCTTCAAAATTGCTCTTTTAGAACTATAAACAATTTAAGATACTTTAGAAATGCTTTTATAAATTTTTATTTTGTTTTACCGTCAAGTTTCTTCAGTTCTTATCTCTGCCTCCGAATAATAATTCTTACCTCGTTAAACGTGGAATATCGTCCTCGTATCTTGAAATTCAAAGAAATGCTATTGTTTTAATGATGTATTCTTTCGTTCGCAGTTTAATGCTGGGGGGCATCATTTTAAATTTTTCTTTTGTTTTTTAAAGCATATTTGTAAAGAAGTGTAGAACCTACTTAGGGCTTTAACCTGCAGTATATTTTTATATGTACTTAAAATAAATTTTTTTAAGTATTGCACATCTTTCAGATATTACTAGGAAAAACGTTTAAATAAACACGTGGTTTGTTTTTAAGAAATGCTACTTGTTTTACACTGAGGGACAAAAAAATGGTACAGAGATATTGTTTAAATTTTTAGAATAGCTATAACAGGGTTGGCGAACCTTTAAAGGGTCAACGTCCCATTTTTTCTAAAGAAATGTTTAATAAGGTATAGAGACGTGCCATCAAATAATTTTGACTTGTGATTATTGGGAAAAAAATAAAGCAAAATACTAACAACACAAAGCTCTTTATTTACTACGAAAAAATACATTTTGCACTGTATAATAGTAAATGTTTGAGTTATACGTGTAATTAAATGTAAGTAACATTAGTGTGACTTCTGTTGTTGCAGATTATATATATAGATGACAAATAACTTATATTAGGATTGTAAGATGTTACTTTTAGCAGAATGCATACTGAATGGGTGTCATCTGCCAAATGGTTTCTAAATGAGTCTAATTTTATTCCTCTTTGAAAATAATGACTCGAAGGCATAGGTCGATGAAAATATGGTTAAAATAGCATGAGCTTGCTTTTTCAAACAGTTCAATGTATCTCTAATAGAGTTTAATGTTTCCAAAATTCTGTTATTGGCATTTTTACTTATATTGCTTGTTAATCGTTCTGTTTCAATCAATTCCACTTTTTCTTGTTTCAATACGTTTTTGAATCCATATTGAACTAGACTAGAAATCACTAATTGTGCATTTGAAAAATTCTTCAATTTCGAACCAATCAAATTGGGGCAAGTTCAGTTAGTCAAATGATGTCTTATCAGGGTACATAATAAACTTGAGCGTTTCTGTTAATTCTTTGAACTGAGAAAATCTCGCTGAAAATTCCTTAATTGAAGAATCAATTAGGGAAATAAAGTCTTCAATAACTATATTTCTGTGTCTGGTTTTTCATGTACATCTTAATCTTTGAAATAGTTTTTCAAGTTTGGGGTTCCTTGTAATAATATAGTTTTTAAAAACTAAAATGCAAACCGTTTTGATCGGTGGCGTGCCCAAAATATTGTGCCATCAATGGCATGCGTGCCAATGGCTCGCCATCCTTGAGCTATAATATACAAACTGTGAAAATTAAGTTTTCGCTTAATTTTTATTAAGATATTTCAAAAGTGACAACGTTAAAATTTGTGGTATCAGCTAAGATAATTTAAGGTATATTTTAAGTTTTCTGAGTGCGTATTTTTTTTTATTACAAAAGGGTTTTTAAAAAAATCTTCGCAAAAACTTTAATGCTATGCATTTTTCTCGTACCAGTATCTTTCATATATTTACATTCTATTTAACTAAAGTGTTTTTGTAACTTTTGTGAAAAGCATCCATTCCTGTTTGAGATATGCTTGTACAACACGTAACTGAATTTAAACTAAATACTGAACATTGTAATTAAATTCAATTTGAAAAATAAATAAAAGAAAATATCACTAAAGAGGAAAATTCCCTTTAAAAATATACATCAGACGACATTATTGTACTGCAAATTGTGATATAGATTTTCTATCATACTGTTTCTCTAGTTCTTGGATATTAAAATATTTTATTCCTTTTTTTTAAAAGTAATAACATTAATGGACGTTCATTTTTCCAACGTTTTTTCAATTTTTTAAAAATTTATTTCACATATCAGTACTTAAAACTGCGTATAGTGGAGGTTTCTCTAAAATACACTCTGTCGCAAAAAAATATATGCACCCAGAAGAAATCAAGCTACAATCACGAAACTCGGCAAGAATGTAGTCTGGTAAGAGATATGCAAATGATTAAAATTTCGAAGCCAATGAGACAAGGCTAAGTGTGCTATGCGCATATTAGTTGCGCAACTGGGAGAGTTTAAAAGCATGAGTACGAGCGCCGTACGGCTATCCAAACGAATCTGATGACTTTGATAGACGATATTGAGACTTAGGATGCCTATAAGACGTAACCGGCGGCAGTACGAGCAGCTGACGGACTTTGATAGGGGCCGTATAATAGGCCTCAGAGAAGCAGGTTGGTCCAATAGACGTATCGGCCGCCCCCTCGGTCGGAGCGATATGGTAGTTGCTCGGTGTTGGCAACAGTGGATCACAGAAGGTAGAGTGTACCGTCGCGGAGGGTCAGGACGTCCCAGGAACACAAATGATCGCGAGGATCGTGCAATCAGAAGAGTGGCCACTTCGGCATCAACAACGTCGCTAGCATCGATTCAACGCCACTTACCTCCTTCCAGACATCCAGTGCCATCAAGAGAAACCATAAGGAGACGACTGACCGAAGTTGGCTTGAGGAGCCGACGTCCGCTAAGACGCTTACCACTGACCCCACATCATAGGCAGTGTCGACTGGATTTTTTCCGACCTCGGGCAACTTGGAGTGTGACAGACTGGAGACGTGTCATCTTCAGTGATGAATCCCGATTCAGTCTCAGTGCTGATTACCACCGCACACGTGTCTGGAGGCGCACCGGCCAGTGGTCCGATCCGGCATTTATTGTCGAGCGGCATACAGCAATTTCACAAGGTATGACAGTGTGGGGAGCAATTTCTTGGGACACACGATCATCTTTAGTGGTCCTTCAAGGCACTTTGACAGCTCGCAGATACGTGGACGATATTTTAACGCCGATTGTGCTACCCATGCTATCAAGTCACCCAGGTGCCATTTATCAACAGGATAATTCGTCCACATACTGCGCGACTCTCCCAACAATGTCTTCAAGGATATGACGTCCTACCATGGCCTACCAGGTCACCAGATCTTTCGCCAATAGAGAATGTCTGGGATGCGCTGGGAAGGCAACTGCAGCCGTCCCGAGATACAGGAGAATTAACTGCGCAGATGCAAAGACTATGGCAGGATCTTCCACAGGGCGTCATAAGTGATCTAATTGAATCGATGCCACGCCGAATTTCGGCTTGTATAGCTGCCAGAGGTGGCTTTACTACTTACTGATTTTTAACCTTTTGCAAGCTGTAACCGCTTAATAAAATGATATTTTGTTCTGAATTTTTAATCATTTGTTTATTTTCATATACACTACATGCATACCAAATTTCGTGAATGTAGCTCAATTTCTTCTGGGTGCATATATTTTTTTGCGACAGAGTGTATAATAAGGGGTACTCCAGACAGGACCAACTTCCATTGTATAAACTATACAACTGTTCATACGCATTGCTCAAATTGTAAAACTGTAATTTGCATGTATTTTTTAGTTCTATTTTTTCATTATGTTGTAAACAAGAACAAAATTTCAAGTCTTCATCTCCGTATTTTAATTTTTACTTAAAATTAGTGCCTCTTCAAAAACAATGTTTCTAATAACCTTTTTTTCTAAATTGCGCTGAATTTTTATTCTGTCCTTGCTTCTGCAACTTGACAGAGCAACATAAATTGTCCATGAGTAAATATTGCTTCTTTCCATGTTACACATAAACTGACTTTTTCAAAACTCTGCCGCTGAGATTTCTTTCAGGGCATTGCGTATATTTCAGTACAAATGGGAATTCTTGATATACATACAATTTCGCCTTTCTTATTTCTTTATAAAATGCAACACTGGAGTATATTCTTCTGAATATTTTTCATTACACAATTGCACACAGTTCATCAGTAATACATAAATTTCTTAACAGCATGACGATACAGCCTAATTTCAAATAATACAAACGCGCTGCTTTAATTTTCAGATACGCATTTGTGATGTATTGTTGTGTTAATCTTTGAGCTTGAAGTAATTGTGATTGAACTGAAAATTGCAGCTTGTTGGGGCAATTTGTAGTCGAAATATTGAACAGGACTTACTGCCTTTTTATTATTGTTCTCGCATTTGAGATAAATAAATTTATTACATCAGCACGAAAAAAATTATAGAGAAAGAGATATTAATTCATTATTGTTAAGAAAATAAATGAATTTTAATAAAGTGAAATTAATGTCTTGTAAAAAGATAAAAAGCCAATTAATTGAACAGAATAAATTCTTAAATATATGTGTTCTAATCATGAAATTTTAATTAGCCAGTAAAATTTCTTATATTGAAATGTTTTTCAAATACAGTTTTATCAAACATAACGCGTTTGAACTATAAAAAATACATAATTTAACTAATCACGAATAAGTAACAAATAAAAGTATTTCACAAGTTCTAGAATTCGTTATTTGACAGGTACTAATTTTTCAATTTTTCTTAAAGAATTTTTTAAAGAACATTTCTTTTTCAAGATGGATCACCCAATTAACATATTCGTTAGTTATTAAACGTAATGATTTTCTTCTAAAACAAGTCGTGGCGAAACTCATTCACTAATTAATGTCATAAATTCTTCATTTTCATGTTTATGTAATGTACATATATCAACAATATTGTCAGATTTTTTTTGTCCAAAATTGTTAGAATCTTTTTTTCACAAAGGTATTAAGATTTCGTTTGAAAAGAAAAATTATTGATCAATTGGATTTGAAATGTCATAATTATAGAAAATAACATTCATTAGACTCAAGAACTTCAGTCATTTAACGAGTAAAGAGAAAAATGAGTCTAAATGAGTTATTTATATATTTCTCTTTTTTTCTTTTTTTTTTTTATCATTCAAGTTGTCAGTTTCTTTTGCGAGTATGTGTGAGGAGGTAAACCATCCAATTAGTAAAATAATTCTTATTTTTTGAATGAGGAAAAGACTTTCTGAATACTTAGTTTTTGATTTCTTTATAAAAAAATTATTTTTCATTATAGTCAAAATCGGATCGTATTGAAGATAAAGATTAAATATTTTTTTATACCTCAATTAAATTTTATGCACTGTTTTGTACAATTTTATTTTCCATATTTTTCGTTTGCTTTGAAAAAAAATACTTATTTTTATTTATTTCTATCATTTACCTTGTAGAGCATACGGAATAGGCAGAAATTACTTAAAAGCACTATTTTTCTTTTTTCTCGAGTTGAAAAAAAATTATTTTCTCATAAAGTGGTATTTTAGCGATGCATAAATCTTTTACATTTTTATTGAAATAATAGACCCTTAAAATATTTTACATCAACGAAAAAATTTTAAATTACAATTTGCGTGCTCGTTAACTCTGAATATATATAAATGCTCTTTCTTTATTCCAGCAAATATTTTAATAGAAAATTTTTTAATTCATGCAAAATATTCGCATATAATTTTTACGTTATAGTACAATCTTCGAGAGAGTTTATTATAATCCTAATTTCTTTTTTATATAAAAAAGCAAAAAAAAAATGCTGCTTGTTCAGAAAGATATATCTTTAAGAAATGTCAAAGGTCAATTTTTGCCAATCTCGTCGTACCCCCCAAATCATTCAACTGAATGCAAAATCGAATTATGTGATCGAACCCACACATATATGAAAAAGTAAACTACTGAACGATCGAATTTAAAGATGAAATCTAAAAATAAAAGTCTTTGCTCCTAAATTTACATTTATGTATAATAAATTAATTATTGGTTTTGTCCGGAAATTTAAAAAAAAAACATTTCCACCAAAAATTATTTTTGTGATACTAATTGTACATTTCTTCAAGAACATATATAGCTTATCCAAATAATTGAACTTATTTAACAGTAGGGAGAAATGGTTTAAAAAAAGCGCTATGAAAATATCTTATTTTATGAAAATTTGTAAAAACAAAATTACTTATTAATCATTCTTTTACATTTATCTTTTCTTTTTATAATGCCACAAAAAGAAGTTGTATGAAAATGAGCAATATTGGTTAATGGGTTCAACTAGAAGATAGATTTTTTTTAAAAACAATTTTAAAAATTATTAGAAAACTTTAAATTTAAATAATTTTAATCTGGTTTGCAAATATTAATATGTTATCAGAGTATAAGAGTATAATTATTTTAAAATATTATAGGAAAAGTTACTGACAGTCTATTTAATATTCTTTTGGAAGTAAATTTTTCTTAAAGGGATACTATGTACATATTTTATCCTGGATATTAGCTAACTATTAGACGCTGTGATATTGATTATACTTAGATACTCCATTCATATTTTATCAAACTCCGCTTTACCAGAAATTGATTATGACAGCTTAAGTGAATTGATTTCTGTTAAGTATATAGAATTTCAGGGGAAAAGACATTAAAGTTCCTTTTTCGAAGGCATTTACTAGTAAAGTACGTGGTGGATACTTTTAGATTTCTGAAATTATCATAAAATATACATTCAAAAATTTATTTATGAGCTAAAAGAATATACATGTGTGTGTGTGTTATAGATTTTTCATTTAAACCTTTTGGTCAATAGCTAAGATACATATTCCTCAAACAGAATGAGGGTTCAAAATTAGGAGGTTCCGCGAAAGATCCGGTTTGCTCCCATCAGTGACGTCAATAAACAATATGAATGATATGCTAAATATACTAATAGTATGCTAAAATAGCATGTTGTGTAAATTTTCCTTTCAATTTAAATTTCATTTTATTTAGCTAATTTTGTGTTAAATTTTGAAGGTAAGATAGAGAATGTTAAAAGTTGTGGTTAAAAAAATAATTACTTGAACTAGGAACTGCGTATGAAAAATACTAATACTTAGTAAAGGCAGGGTAAATTTTAAATTGAAAAAATAAAAAAAAAGTATATTTTATGTATATGTTTTACGAGTGAACTTTTTTTTCTTCTAAATTCAACTAAAAGTATTTTAATTTTAAATCCAATATTCTAGAATTATTTCATCCTTCAGAAAATTTTATTTCTTAATGACTAAATAAGTTGTTAAATTAATATAGAACTAAATTTTAAAGCATTTTATCTTTCAAACATATACAATTTAATAAATTTCTTTTTGGCATAATAATTCAAAAATCGAAGCTTTAAAAAAACAGATCGAGAAAATTTTAATGCAAGCAAAGCTACTCGATAATAGCTGAAATATATCCAGAAAATAATTTGTCTTTACGTTCTGACCCCTTTTAGATATTTTTTCTTCAGAGAGTATGGTAAAAAGCAAATCTCTCTCTCAATTGAAAATTCATAGAACGTATTATCCAGTTTTGAGAAATAGATACAAAATATTGATTGCCTTTTTCGCAGAAATTTTTATTTTGATAAGACCATCTCTTAAACTAAATAACCGCATAGCTAAAAATATCGACCACCCACGTTTGTTGGGCGGACACTTTTTATTTCTTCTCGAACACATTCATCGATGCAGTCATTCAAATGTATTAAATAATTTATCCAAACTGTGAAAAAATTTAAAACACAGTGATGAAAATTGGTACCTGTGTAATAGCGTGTAGAATTCATAAACATTTGATTATTCCTTCAATTCCTTTTCCAAGATAATTTTTCTGAGCTAAAAGCTATTGATCGAAAGGTTATAAAACTCTTGAGAAGGATTCAGTAGATCATTTGTTATGAAAATCTTTTTCATACCAAAACCTATTTAGTTGTGCTTCAGACCGAGAAAGGATTAGTGAACCCAATTACTTCAGATCTGTGGCGCCTTCGAGACTCATAAATGATGGAAAATTCATTAATAACAAAGTTAGATTGAAAAGACCCCTGTTGGAAGGAAAATCTGTCTCTGGAATCCAAGTTATGTGTTGGTCATGACTCTTGTTTACTAATATGTCTTTATTAATCCCATCTAAGACATGAATGATTTTTCGTTTATATGAACATCCTAATTTCAATACACAATTAAGCACTCAAGCTGAGTTAACTCTGCTCTAACTTCAGAATGACTAATCTAATGTATTGCTAATAATGTGAAACCATAATTTATCATTGACAATCTTTAACCCTTAAATGTGTATGATTTATTTGCTTTGAATTTTAAAAATTCCCTTTTTATTGGAATGCAGTCATGGGTTACGTAAAAAATATTTAAAAAATCTAGTTAATAATATGGAGTATTTATTTTGAAAAAAATATTGCATGTGTAGACTTTTGGCAACATACGGTGTTTTCCAAAAATCTGGCATGCATCCAGTAAAAGTTTCAAATGCGACGTCAAATATTGATAGCTTACCTGACAAGAAGAAATATTTTTTTTTTCAATTTGATAAATCCTTCCTTTTTGGAAACTCGAAAATAGAAAATCTCTCTCCAAGTTCAAATGTCAAAAAAAAAAAAACTTTCGAGTTTTTTCTTTTACACGATTTATTGTCTGCGGTTATCATTGTGCGTTCGGAAACGCACGCACTAGAGTTTCTGAATAAAGTTAAGTGAAACTGGAATAACTGGAATGTAGGCAATTGGCAACATTATGCATTTATCAACATCCGAGCGATGATTGATAATTATTAACAAACTTTTAACTCGCAGCATACGAGTTATATAGAAGTTAAAATGAAGTCTCACATTAAGTTGAAAAAATCAGCAAAATACGTCAGGAAGTTATAATTTCTATATTCAATGTTGTACAACTAGTGGATAAAATTTGTACTTCTCGTTATTTGATCTTCGGAAATTAATATATTTTTGATAAATTATTCCAAGGAATAAATGGAATTTTTTAATTAGTTCCAACGCAAATAAAATATAAATATAACGAATGTATTTTAATATACTAATTTAAGATGTAGGTAGTAATGAAATGGTATGCAAGATATAGATGGAGTTATTTAACTAACTTAAAGTTGCAAATTGTAAGTAATGCATATAATTACATTTTAAATAAGATATTAAAGATGAAATGATTTAGAGTATATTAGAAAAAACAATGAGCATTTGGTTATTTGAACAAAACTATTCTCTCCCCACCATAAATTATATATATATTCTCGGAAAAAATTTCATCTTAAACTATACATAAGAATGTCTTTCAGGGTATTTTGAGTTTTAAAAAGATTTTTTAATTCTTAGCCATTTCGTTAAAATTACTGAGATGCACACGTCCTTTAAAACCTCAAAGTTAAAAAATGAAATCCTCGCTCGGAAAATCTAATTTTAAGCTCTATTTATAAACACATTTAAATTTTGAAAAGAAAATACACGAAGATACAAATCTACTCAGATTTGCTTGTTTATTTAAATTTGCTGTTCCTTTTTATATCAAAGCATTTGTTTTTAAAATAAAACAACTTAAATTTTGTTGCCCGTATTTTTGTGAATAATACGAGAAAACTGTGTAAGATTTCGTATAACAAATGTATTTCGTGATATTTTTCCTTGAAAAATAATTTCCCGAATCTAAAATTTCATGCAAACATTCCTATAGAATGTATAATCCTTTTCAACATAAACTGAAAAAATTCCTGTTTTTACACTGCTTCAAAAAAAAAATTTGTTTTAGAAACCTTTCCTCGCGTGAATAAAATATTTGATAAATCGTTTTTATTTCCAATTCAGAATTGAAAACATTGCTTAAGATTGTAAACTCTGATGAAAAGATTGGAAATGTATTTTAATAAAAATGCCAATATTATTTTACATATATTCCTTTTCCATCCAATTTTTTTTATATATATTTCGGTAGACTTGTAACTCTATATTTATAAAATTCCATCGAATTTCCATTTGTGTTCTGCAAAAAATTTAAACTTTTAAAGGAAAAAGGTATCATACAATAAGCAAACGTGGATGAAATAAGATTATATGTGTGATTACTGGAAATATATTTTGGTCGTCGTCGCAACTCTAGACAGCATTTCATACCCTGTAATCAATATTCAATTACTTTTGAAGAGAGAATCAAACGTATCCTGTATTTCCTTTTTCTTCGTATTGTAATTATTTTGTAAAACATATATAATACTGTATTTCCTTTAAAATATATTTATCTGAAATAAAATATTTGATGCCGTGGGCTATTTTTTTTAAACTGCTCCTGTTGTGACAAAGCTGCAAGCTGTACCTGTCATTTCATTATCAACGGAATAGAAAATATTTCTTCGACTGTATGAGATATCTTGGAGACATTAAAATAAATATGAGACAATTACATTTCCATTTCTTAAGAATTTAAAAATCGAAATGCATTATATATAATAGCAAAACTTGAAAATCGTAACATTTTCTTTTGACTAATTCAATTCCTATCAAATTAGAAATAAATTGCCTTTCCTGTTTTATTATGCATTTATTTAGATTTTTTTTTTTGGAAGATGGTACCCACGCGTGTTTTTTTACAAAACTGAGAGTTGGAGGGGGGGTGTACTGAATATGTGGAGCATGATAGTTTCAATAACAATAAAATTTAAGGGAAATTTTATTAGGGAACAGAAGATAGCGAGCCTTCGGGGTTGCCCACGGCATAGAATGAGCAACTGCTCATTTTTATTTTGCTGGTTTTTGCTCTTGTTATTTGACACACGTGCGTAAAATTCTATTTTAGAATTCTAATGGGGCCTCGTGAGAAAATTTTGAATTAACATGGAAAAAAGTAGGCAAATGCTTGATTTAAAGTTACACTGTTGAAAATAGAACAAAACTCCCCATGGTGTTTTTTCCGAATGAAGACTGAATGCTTGTTTAACCTTATTCTAGTTTTTTGAATGGAAGTTTTAACTATGTACATTTATGTACATGGAACAAGAAAAACAACTACAACAACAGAAAATCGCGCTCTTTCAATAAACTAGACCTTGAAGTAACCTAAAGCAAGTCTTATTCAAATTCTATTGCCATGAAATTAAATTTTCTGTTGAATAATTTTTACTGCCATTTTAGTTTTAGTATCTAAAGCTCAGTATCATCTGCTTCAAAATTAATAAGTTAATTAATTAATAATGAATTATGTTATTATATGAGAAAAACATAAAATGTTCTTATTTCTGAAACTTATTTGAAAAAATAATTTAAGGTATCCAACTACGTTCGGAACCCTGATTTTTCAAAAGTGTGCAAACGAATATATTTTGTTAATATTTAATATCACTTAGATTAGAATACACGTATAAAAATATTTTAAGAATATTATAATAAAAAATTATTTAAATGCAACATGCTCCTTTTATGAAAATTATTTCTATAATAATAATATTTTGCTTCTATATATATAGTAGCTAAGACTTTTCCAGAGGGCCTGAACTACGACTTTTAAAAAATTCACATTACTTTCAGAGTTACAACCAACTGAAGTAATTGTCAGTGTTTTTCTGCTAAAATTTCTCCCCTCTAATGTATTGATAAATCCTCTTCTAAGTTATATATTTCAAAAATCCTGGTTCAGGCTTTGTACAGAGATCTGAGCTATATATAAGCAAAATATTCTTATTTACAGAAGCGTTTTCCGTAAAAGAATATTTGGAAAATAAATAATTCTATGTTCATTTTTTGCCAAAATATTGCATTTAAATAGTTTTTAATAGTAATAATAGTCTTATAAAACAATTTCGTACGTGTATTCTAATCTAAGTGACCCTAAATATTAAAAAAAATATTTGTTTGTACGCACTTGGAAAAATCACGGTTCCGAACGTAGTCGGATACCTTATAGAACTAATTTTTTCAAAGGATTGGATATTAAATATTCAGTTTGAATAGACTAAAGATTATAATTGAATTATTTTGGTATAAGATTGTTACATTTTAATATTTAATTGTATGTTAAATGTATTAATCTTTAACAATATGTATTCTTTGTTATATTCAAATATTATTAAGCTGCAAACTTGATCAAACTGTATGTATTGCTTTTCTAAGCAACTTAAATACTGCTTCAGGGAGATATAAAGATACAGCTAAATCTGAATAGTTATATTTCAATAAATACTAGATTATCTTTAATTTTTCCTTTTAGAAAAAGGATGCAAACTTTTGAGTGTTCTTTTTAACTGTTAAGTGTTTGAAATTTTGTTTTTATAAATATTCAAGCTCAAGAAAAGCACTATTATTGGTATGGTCCTCGTCCTCAACTAAAACTAATGAAAAGGAGAATTATAGAACCTTTGCCAAGTTATATAAATTATAGAATGAGTTCAAAATACAAACACGGAACAACATTAGGAACAAAAACAGTTCAAAATGTGTGCTAACAGAAACACACTTATAACTATTGTAAATCTAGAATTTAATTTTTATCTTTTAATACAGTGTTTTACAAGTGATGTATCGAGGACTGTTTTAAAACCCTTGAAATAAATTATTTGAAAAAAAAATTGAATAATTAATTCGTTCAAAATTCTCAAAAGTACAATAGATATATACATAACAATTAAACACCTTTAAAGCCGACTATTCGAGTATATTTATAACAAATTTTAACACATAACAAATCTTAAAACTATTATTTTGGCTTCTTCGCGAAATACATGGTTTATGATAATAATAGTAAGATAAATATGCTGTATGTGTGCTAAATTTTCTAAAAGTTTCCTAGATTAATTTTCACTGCTTTTTGTATAAATTTGTGTTGTAAGAAAGATCTATTCCTTAATGAAATAATCATTTAAAGTTATCCATAAATTAACTCAAAACCATGTTGTTGAACAAAAATTTGAAGATTTTTATCCCTTAATAGTAATGAAATTCCGCGACTCGTAATAAAAAAATCAATATTTCTTAAAATAACTTTTATTTTGTGAATATAAACATATTTTACGCATGTAGAACATTCTTAAACATATTTTGGTTTTAATGAATAATAAATTTGACATTTTTATTTTTTATATGTTTAAATAGATTTAAACAAAACTTGCAAAATAATTTTTAAAAATCTTTTGTCTTTATGTCTTAAATCTTTTATGTATAGCGACATATGCCGCTTTACCCATGAACGCGTTATAAACGAGAAATAATTTGTCATATAAAATCAAATATCTTTAAAAAATATCTAGATATCTGCATTAAAATATTCTCCACCTTAGCATAAATAAAATGTAAGGTTGAAGAAAAAAAGTCCTCGCGAGATACATTTATTTTGAAATTCAATCTTTTTTCCCCCTTTCAAACTCTCCTTTTCTCTTCCTTGAAATCAAAAACCATGCTTTACATGGTGGCTTTTTGGAATCGATGTCGCTTTTACATTTCTTCCATTTTCACATTTATACAGCTTGAACATATAGAGGAATGATATTCGAAGAATGGTTGATATTCGAAGAATTTAAAAGCTACTTCTTTTTTTCTTTGTTGTAGTTGATAAAAATGCTGTTCCGAGAATCTCGGAAGTATTTCCTTGATATTTATTATATTTTTATTTTTTATATGATTTTCAAAAACGGGGGGTTAAGAAGCTTAGAAAAAAAAAAAATAATGCAATTTTCTATCATGTAATTGAATAGCTTTTCTTCCTACGCATTTTCTGCTCGGAGCTTAGTTTATAATAACTGAGTATAGAATTAAATCCTTTTCTATGGTATTATTATTTTTTTTTGTGATTGAAGTAAGAGGTAAAGATATATTAAATTATTGTCTATGGAAAGCCTCTGAAAAACAATAGCTTAGCAATGTTTGCTAAGCAATTTCTTGCTTGTAAGTTTTAGAGGAATTGTATGTATATATATATATATATATTACTAAGTGGTTTTAGGTTTCTCAGAAAAAGCTTTACTCACTGTAAAATATTAGTTACTTCCAAAAACTTAAGAGTAGTTTCCTTAAATCCAAGACATTCACTGTTTGCTTAAGTTTAAAGAAAGTCGTATAAAATATATTAATTTTTTAGTCTCCGTATATATATATATAACATGCATTTCCAAAAACGAGCAATCTTTTAAATGTGTTTATAGACACAAAAAAATCAATCGTGTACTGTTTTCTGCATTACTTTGATGTTATCGCTCTGAAAAAAAATAAGGATATTCTTAAATTTGATTGTATTTATCATTATTTTTATTTCTGGATGTCTGAGCATTGTTTTAAGTGGGTTTCATGTTATTTAAAAGGAAATTTTAATGTCAAAAAAAGAGTGCTTTTGTATTGCTTTCTAAAAATCTTTTCAAAAATAAAGAATAGTCTGTTTAATACCTAATTTTAATTCAGAATTAATGTCAATTATTTTTAATTCATACTGTGTATATAAAAGAAAGTTACCTAATCTTATGTCTTTATAATTTTCAGAATTGTGAGCTAATTCTTTCAATAGGCTGATCTTGTTTTACCTTTTGAACGATTGTTAATTTCATTTTAAAGATTTAAACAATGATTTATATAAAAAAACATTTTTGGAAAAAGTACACATTCTTAAATAACTGTAAAATAATGTATACCCTGATGTAATATAACTCCATGAAGCTCCTGAGAAAATTTCAAGAATGTTCTTAGATCGAAACAAGGTCTATCTTTTCTGTAATGTCGGTATTTATCTATCAAATAAATTTCATGCACACCCTCTTTTTCTTGTCAAAATATCAAATTTAAGAACGAGTTCAGTTTTATTCCGAAACTAGAAATGTGGTTTCTTCTTTCTGTTTATACATGTCTCATATTGAAACCCGTGCGGAAAGGGTTGCTCTCATTTTGGATTCTTGTTTCAATGATAGAACATTCCATTGAAAGATTTGGGGGGAGGAGCATTTATCTCTCCCTAAACAGAGGGTTTAAGTTGCATTAGAAATTGCACATTTTTTCTCTCCAGGATTTAAATATTGGCATTTACTCCTGAAAAAGCAACAAAAGAGTTATGTTATACGATTTGCTACAGGGGTTATCAACATATTCTCAAATGTTTTACATAATCTAAAAAATCACAGTTTAGATCTTATGTGCTAATCGAGTTTTTAAAAATTAATATACGATTGCTCCACATTCATGTGGTAAATATTTTTTAATTGTGTTTGTTTTTATTGGAAATTAGTAAGATTTCTCTATTTTGCTTGTATTTGTTTTGTGTACAAAACATTAGCAGAAACTATAAGTCTTAACTTCATTATGGTCGTAGTTCCCGAGTAGTCGTAGTCGCGAACTCGTGGCCTCGTTGTATCTTGTCGAACAGTGCAGGAGTGAGCAAATAGCGACTCGCAGGCTCAATTTGATCCGCCAAGACAGAAAATGTTTTCTGTAATTTTGGTCAACATATATTTGTGAGTGAAGTTTTTCTTGCATAAAGATCAACAAAAGTAAATCTAGGTGCAAAGCAGCTGGCATTAACTACCAGACTGTGATGGGAATTTCAATACAATCACATTCCTGATTTTAAAAAAATTGCCGAAAAGTGATATAGGTCAGTATTTGTCAGTAATATAGGTCAGTATTTGTCAGTAATATAGGTCAGTATTTGTCAGTAATATAAACAGTATTTTGTCTCATTAAACTGATTCTAAAATGAAACGTGCTTGCAGCTATAGATTGTGAAGATCCCCTTGGATCTCACTTTGAGAACGAGAATAATTTGGAGTTAGATAAGAGCCAGTAGCCATTTTTATAAATAACTTTATTTGGTTATCTTTCCCAAATAGAATCAAAGACTTTTAATAACAAATAATTCAAATTAGTTATATGAGGTTTAAAAGGGACTTTCCTTTAAATTAACCTAAATATTTAATGATCCAATTAATTAACAATTAGAATATCGATCACGCAGAGATTACCACGATAAGAGATCCCAGAATTATATTCAATAATATTTCTATTAACTTTAATCTCACTTCTAATATAAAACTTTAGTGAGACTTCAAATATAAATTAATATTTACCACACTGAATCTCAAGTCTTCTTGAGATTAAATTATCCAACAAGAAATCTTCAATTATAAATTTAACTTCATTGTTATCACTTTCTGCTTCAATCTCTCTCTCCTACTGCTCTAACTTTACTATTCCGTTTGACTTAAATACTTTATCTAATCTGCATAACAAGGAATCCCGTCCTCTCTTTGGAGCTGATTGGAAATAGGTAGGGGAATTAAATTTCCCTAAAAAAGACGTCTCAGAAGGTTAGTGATAAAGTTCCGTATAGATTTGTCACAAGATATGAAATTAGAACAGTAAAAATTGAATAAAACTGCCACTATTTTATTTAACTTATATTTATGAATTTTTATGATGCGATTTATACCTTTTCTAAGACGCACAGTTAACTTATGAATGTAATTATTTTATACAAGTAATATAGAAAAAAATATTAAAAATCAATTCGCACTTCGTTAGAAAAACGTACTGGGGTGCCACCTGTTGCAGATAGTTGTAACTTCGAAAGAAATAACGCAGAATAAATTTAAAATTAAATTTAATGAATTAATATATTTGAAAAAACTGTATTAACAGCAAGTGTCATCCACTACAAGTTTGAAAAAAAGTATTTGAACTTGAATGGATGAATAGAAAGTATTTTATTAACGCTTGAAAATTTGAACAAGATATATAGTACAATCGGACCTCTATAACGAAGTCACTAAATCCTGAAAAAAAGTTCGTTACATGGAAAATTCGTTATATAGAGGTTCATCTTTCAATTTTCTTGTTAAACCACATAAACCAAATTTTAAATTCATAAACACTGTGTATTAAAAAAATTATTCGCACCTTTTTGTTAATTAATAATATTTATTTTATATAACTTATCTATCAAAAAGAAATAAAAACTGCAAAAAAGTTTCGTGACGCCTTTATCCATTTTCTGAAGAATTAATTTTTTTCTTCGATGCTCAAGCACTTACGTTTTGACATTTTTGAGTTAAAAGAAACGAAGTTACCAATACGACTGATCACCACTACAAATGAATGGAGAATAGATCGGGGACACGAGACAACTCCACTGAAGGTCAAATTGGATATCGAAGATGTTTTCAGTTTACTGGACGATGGGGGTTAAAGGGTACACTTTTTGAATGAAACGCACAGAATTCTGTTGCTCTCGACGAGCTAGGTACCTAATAAAACTAGTTCAAGTACTTATCACCACCATAAAATGAGTTAAATCAATGAATAACTTGAAATGTCCAGAAATACTTTAAAAAAGAGAAAAAAAAGTAACATCTGACATGTTGCAATAGTAACTTATATCCTGAAAAAAAAAATGAATCGGGTATGATTGGAAATAATTTTCTATCGAGAATAACTATATCTTTAATGAAAATTTTATTTAATTATATAACACAAGGAGTAATGCAATTTTTTATCAAAAATAATTATTCTTGTTCAATTTGGGGAAGAGCGGAGATAATAAACTTATGATAACTAAAATATGACACATAAACTTTTGGTTTCAAAGTATTTAAAAACCGTTGGAAAAGAGCATCAATAACAGTGCAACTGTTAGTTGTCGAAACATTTTGATCTGTGTTCATTTCGAGCTTGAGTCCATCATTCAAAAAAAGCTATGAGTGGCTCAGCTTTTGACTAACTGATGTTAAAATTAAAATCACCACACAAAATCAGGGGAAGTGAGTGATAGTTTTTTTTAAGAGCAGAACCATGTCTTCGGTATATTCCTTTAAAACCCGAATTATTTTTGCCACGAATACACTAATTTCTAGAAGAATTCAGAGGGTCCTGAACTCGCCAATATGGTCGTCAAAATAGTCGCCAAATTGGCGACAAACTTGATCCCCAAATATGATGCCAACTTGGCTCTATCGCCAAGATCTCGCCAAGTTCCCATTGACGTCACCCATTTCCGTCCCTTTTCACGAAATCACTCCGATCAATATCCAGCAACCGAGAAGAAAGATGTTACACATAAAAAAAATTGAATCACAAGAGAAAAAGTTCGTTATATAGAAAATGCACTTCGCTATTGGGAGGTTATTTTACGAAGAAAATCGTGAAACGTTCTTAGTTCCAAGGAAAAGTTCGCTGTATAGAAAAATTCGCAATAAAGAGGTTCGACTGTATACGTAGGGAGATAGTGAACTAAAAGTAGGAAATGAAAAAGTACGGCCCTCTGGTTACCTTTGCTTCTACAATGTGGTCCTGGAGCCAAAAAAAATTTCCCACTTCTGGAGTAGTGGGTTTGAGTCCGAGTGCCACTGAAGATTTGCCATGTATGGGGCTGATGTACGTTAAATCTTTTGAGGTTCAAAGTCCTCACGTCTATGTAGAAACTTTGGGGGTGAGATTTCAGAGCACAGGTTTCCTCGTCACTTCGCCATGGTTACATTCAGCATTAGATTTGCGACGGGCTTTCATTGTGATTTCCATTAATGTCCTCTTGGGGTTCTTTGGGGCCAGAATGGCAATTCTTTCCAACCAACTCGAGAAGAACGTGAGAATGCAAATTAGGAATCTTATATATAGTAGAAGTTTAGCGTTCGAGGGGTGGCTATGTGAAGTTGCTATATGAGGTCGATGTTTATGATTAGAAGCGGTTAAGTTAAAGTTAGGGGAAATTCCAAGTTCCTGCCCGTACCTGTGTATTCAAGCTAAAGGTGGATACTATTCCACAAGGAGTAAAGCCACGTCAGTTAGGACCAAGAGAATAGATGTTACCCAGAATATAGCGGTAAGCGTCTTAAATTAAGATATAAGGAAACTGCGTGTATTAATGAGAATAGAAGTAATCTGTAAAGTTAGATATAGTGGTCAATTACGCGATTATTTGGTAATACGAATTGTGACTTCTCACTCCAGATTTGCTTGATTGGATTATTATTGTATATAGTGTTTAAGTTAAGATCTTAATAAACAAATATTAAGATGACAGATTTGCGTGATTCTTCGTTCTTTCCTACAGATACAGGTCGCGTAGGTAATGTAGAAATGGGGCACCCGAGGGTCGGTGCCTCACAGATTGTTGAGTTATTAAGACACTATATTGAGCATTTTTAAAAGTTTGGTTTTAAATACATGTCATTTACTCTATATACATATTTGTAATATTTCTTTATAAATTCTTTTCTGCATTCCTTCTGAACAAAATTGAATTTGTCATTTGCACCTATTTTCCTAGTTTGTGGAGGAATATAAAAATGTCTTACATTAAAGTTGAAAAACCGTTCTGCAGAAGAAATTTTCTACCCTTTCAAAATAATTTTTTACTTACGCGCTTTTTGGTATTTCCCTTTAAAAATAACAGATCAGATTTCTAAGCATCTCATAGATATATTTTCATATAATATCCGTAAACCTTCTCGACTGAAGATCACGTCAAATATTAACAGTAATGTTAAAGTATGAGTTGTTTTTTTAGGAAAAAAGGTATATGTGAGAATAACTCCCTTTCTGACCCTGGGGGGATTTTTACCCCATGCTTTTAGAGCGTAAAGTGCTCCTATATGCATGGGATCAATACTGTATGATTATCCATGGTTTAGTTTCTGGATTTTCTTGCCAGAGGCGTTGTCATGACTACAAGCCATGCGTCCGAATGATCCGGTTTTCGCTGGATCCAATCCCTTGAACGGAAACTGACACGCTAGTCAAGTGGAAGTGTCGAAATTTAATTTCTAGTTCAGCTTGCTCGTCATCTTCGGAAAAGACGGTCATATAATAGATGTCGGGGTTAAAGGAGATATATTTGGTATATATTGTATCCTGTTTATATGGATTGTGTCGTAGTAGCTGTGATCCTTGTTTTATGCTTTGGGAGGGTTAAGAGCTTCTTTTTTTTTTTAGTGTGTATGTGTTTCTAAAAGAACAAGTAATATAAAAAAAAATTTTAAGTCAATTTCTACTTAGATCAACAAAGAAAAATTTTATTTTAGCTACTTTTTATTAAATAATTACAATTAATATAAATATGTATATACATATGACAGAATCACAACATTAACTGGTAATTAATTTTTATTAATTATCACTACAGTATCGTATTGTCATCCAAAACAATCATGTATATAAAATGTCAGTTCAACTGAATGTTTTGAAATGTGAGAAAAAAATCTTTTAAAGTTTTGACCCAAGTCGCTAAAACTGAAACCAACGTGGCTGTATCTGTAATTCTTTAAATAATTAGTTTCAGTCAATTTTAATTAATTATAATTAAATTATCGTATTTTTACCCAAAACAATAGTGTATAGAAAATTTCAGCTCAAATGAGCGCTTAAAATGTGAGGGAAAAAACCCTTTTCGAGTTTTGACACAAGTCGCCAGAAATGATGCCAATCTGGCTGTATTTGTAATTCTTTGAATAATTAGTTTTAATCATTTAATTTGTATTAATTATAATTAAATTACTGTATTGTCATCCCAAATAATCATGTATGCAAAATTTCAGCTCAATTCAGCGCTTTAAAATGTTTTTTATTAACGATTGAAAATTCCACCAAGATAAATAAATAATTAAATATATAGAGAGTGTGAGCTAATAGTAGGAATTGAAAAAGAAGAGGGATATATATGTGTGCTTTAAAAATTATGCTTAAAAATTATTCCATTTATTCCTTAAATGCAGTATTATATAAGAGTACAAATACTTGCCCATTGGAGATTCAAATAATCCATGCTTTTTTTTCTGTCACAAAGAGTTAACATGTCGTCGTTGTTAGTGCCGGTGTATCCACCGGGCGCTTGGGGCGGGCGCCCAGGGGCCCGGAGGAGCTTACCAGCTATCGTTGCAAAAATGCTCTTAAAAATTCGTAAAATGTCAATGAAATGGTTCTTAAAACTTTAGAATAAATTTATAGCCCTCAAGCTTGTGAGAAATTTATACACGTTTTAAAAGTGTGCTTCAGATTTTAAAATTTTATACAGACGTTTTTCCGTTTTAAAAAGTGACAAACATTAACTTAAAGCCAGAAATTTCGTAAGGGGATTCAAGCTATTTTCTTTTACAGAATAAAGTGTTGGGAAATAAAAAAAAATTATTTTTGAAATGATTGGATTCATGACAAATCCACTTGCTGTTGTATTTCATTTTAGTACTGAAATGACAAATTGTGTTATTGTTCAGTGATAATTTTTAAGAAAGGTTGGTCTTTTGTAAATGCGTTTTCCCTGCAAATTGTTTCCCTTCAAATCCTTTGTTTTTAATTGGATAGGCAATTCTTTAACTGCCGGATGGGTGGCGTGGTTGGCTTGTCACTAGCCTTCTGCACCCAAGGTTGCAAGTTCGACCCCGGACAAAGTCGGTGTATTTTCATGATGCAAAAAAATTGACAGCGGTCATGTCGCATGATTATACAGCATGTAAAAGATCCCTAGAGTGTCTGTTTGGCTTGGATGCTCTCGGAAAAATTAAATCCTGGTACAGGTTCACATAGTCAGAGCTCAGATGCTTTCCTTTGGAGAGGAAATTGGGCGTCAAAATTACTTGCGGCGATTGGTATCCGCCTATATGGTTCCGCACTAAAAACAGGTACCAGTTTTCGAAAAATGTACTAGGTCTTCTATGGTAAAATACTAGTTCGCAGCCCATTAGAAATAAAAAATAATAATTTTTTTAACTCTAACTTTAAATTATAAAATTTGAAGCAAAAATTCGAATATTCAAATAAATGAAAATTGTCTAAAATATAAATTTCTCATTTTCTTCTTAAATTTTACTGTAGTTATTTAATGATCAATCTGCGTAGCACATAAGGGAAAAAAACTCATCAAAAATAAAAATAAAAAATTTTAAATTTGATTATATTTTTGAATTTTGGTTTGCAGCTAGTGGCGCACACAGGAATTTTTCAACGGGGGGGTGTCCGGGGTCGAAAGTTCACCATTCTTGTATCATGTTCCTTTTGATTTTGTCGATTTTCGGGAACAAATCACAGTAAAAAACTAATTTTTGAATAAATAATTAGCATTAATTAATAAAATTAATGATTAATAACAAGTAATTATCTAAATTTTACGTACTATATACTTAGAATTATAATCAATCGGAAAAAAAAATCAAGGGCTTTGGGGTCCGGACCCCCCCCTTCTTGTGTGCGCCACTGTTTGCAGCATAAGAATGTACATTTAAATTCTATTGGCCTTATATACACAAGTTCCTTAAATTCTCTGACCTAAGCATAAAGTAGTTTGCTTTTGCTGATCTTTATGGTCCATTTCCGAATCTCATACCCGTCGACGACTAGCGTGTAAACTCGAAATTTTCCCAAAACAGAGTTCTCCGCAACGGTTTAGAACAGTTGTTTGGTTCAATCCACTTTGTTTTTGTCTGACGGTCACATCGTAAATAAGGACTGGAATCTTCTTCATTGAAGCAAATGATCTTACGCTGTCATACCGGAAGTGACGGGTGGACCACTGTTTACGAAAGCGGAAGAGTGAACACCCGGACTTCCTTTGCATTATGACCATATCGGGGAAGACATCAATAAACTCCGTAGGGTGCTTACTCAACCATCCCGAGGAGTGATTACAGATCACGGTTATCTTTTGCAAACGTTAACCGTTTTTCGAGGGAACATTTATTTAGAGTTTGAATAGATTATAGTATTCGTAGACTTATAGAAAGCTGGAATCCATCTTCGTTTGTGTATTGATAAATAAGGTAAATAGAAGCTCTAAAAACAATAATGATGAATATGATAATAAAATATGATCTTGAAATACTTATTTCAAGATCATATTTGAATAGAATTCGCAAACAAATTTACGTAGAAACTCAATGCTCGGTGATTTATTTTATTATATAAGTACACACGGATCTCAACAAGTATTTTCGTTTATTACGGAAACTGTTATTTATTCTTTGTCGTGTTTTGTGTACACGACTTGCAAGGGTAACATTAGTGCATGATCAGCTTCTTACTAAGTTAAGTGACGAATCTTCACCATGAAATAACGGTATTCGAATTCGATTCAAAAACGAGAGAATTCGTATTTTAAAAAGTTCCTCCAAACCCTTTATTTAAAACACTACGAATATATATAAAAAAATCAGATTTTTTTTTCCGAACATACTTAATATGAATACACTTTGTTTGTATTTAAATACATTTTTCATGCATGAAATTCGATTCATAAAATGAATATGCATAATAAGCGTGTCGCACGCACACATACACGAATTGTAATGAAACGTGGTCTTCTCTAAATGTCTAGAAATAACCGACTTATAAGAATGGAAACCACGGTAAAAGTTTTCTCTGTATGAATGGACAGTTTGTTACGCTCAAAATTATATTACGCCAAGGTTCTGAGTTTCAAATGCTGAAAAGGTTTCAAAAATGTACGTATATCCCTATAAAAGCATTTTTTAAAACTGTTCCGAATTTTCTTGAAGACAGTGTACTCAAAGAAGAAAAAAGAACAAAATTGCACATTTAAGGATTTTAAACACACATTGAAACCTTAAATATATATATCCTAATTTACTTTCTTATTACTTAGAGTTCTTTTAGGCTGTGGTTGCCTAGTGGTCACTTTCAGCTTATGTTGTTTATGCCGAGTCGTGGATTAGTCCCTTTTTAGTACCACAAAACACCCTTGTACAGAGGAGCTGATGTACATTAAAACTGCCGAGGCTCAAAGTCCTCAAGTTGGCATGATGGGGAAATTTAGGGAATAAGGTGCCAGCTCGGGTGTTGTTCTCGTGTTGCTTTTTAGTACGATATTAATACGTAATAGTCCCTATTGCAGTGGGTTGATAAATAAGTACCAAGCTTGCTTGGGGACTTAAGCACTAGGGGTTCTCCCTTCAGACTGACCACCTGATCGGGACATCTGCTCATGCACCTCAGCGTCTAACGGTCCTGTATACTAGGCTGGGCACAGTAGGCCCTGGCCCTCATGGGCTGTTGCGCCACTGAGTTTGAGTTGAGTTTTATAAGTAATAAATCAATTATTTGGTTTTTACATTTTTAAGTCTATCTTCGGCTAATGTTAAAGAATAGAAGCCAAATTTGGAATATTTTTTTCAGATATAAAAGTACTTAAACATTTATATTACATTCTAGCTTACCTATCCTGTAGAGAATCATTTATTTTATCATACAACTCGTTTTTATCCGAGTTGACACATTTTTTCTTTTATAAAATGTGTTTTGCATTTTTTTCCTATACCGTAATGTTAAATGAGCTATCCCTTCACATGTTAAAAGGAAAAACTAATTATTTATGAAATATTTTGAAATTTTAAAAACACTATATTATAAACAAATGCATAGGTTACAAGGTCACAAATTTTTATAAAAATTGAGGCATTTTTTCTGTTTGAAAATGTGCTCCGCGTCAAGTTCACGCTCTCGTACATATGGCGAAAACAGCCTTAAACTAAAAAATGTGCAAAATTTTGATTATGATCGGATGAATATTTGATGCAGTACTGGTAATCTCCTAATTGCTGACTTTAATAGGATTTTATTTAAGCTATATTTAAGGATTTTTTTTATTTATATCTTGGCTAATGTTTTGAAACGAGCTGTTTCTGAGAGCTCTGATAGCGATTTCAGAATTTTGTTAGTCTTGTCTCAAGCATAATAATCCATTTTTTGTACAGCTTGTATCAGAGAAATTTCATTTTTAATAGGTCTCGCATTTACTATTTTTTAAAAAATTAAATTCTGAATTTTAATGAGAAGTTAAGTACTAAGATAGTAATCTTGATATACTTACATAACCTATAACCTTGTAATAAAATAGCGAGACAAAGCAAAATCTCTTGGGTAATTTACAGGGAAAAAAATAATTGCAAAGATTTGGAATTTATTATTTTGAATTTCGCAGAATTTGTTTTTAAAATGTGTTTCTGTTAAATATTAAACAAAGCAAAAAATATTAAATACTGTTTCAAATAATATAGTCTGAAATGAAAATCATGGGCTAAAAAAGAAAAGGAACCTGGCAAATAAATATGTTAAGTGATGTGAAATAAATTAAGTATATTACGCGTGAAGAGTTGCAGTTAGATATCTATTTAATAAATTATATTACATAATTTTTTGATATCAACAGAATAAAAAAAAAGAAATTGGTTGCTTCACTTTCGATTAAATCAGATTAATTCTTAATATCGCTTGAAATTTAAGCATTTCAAAGGGGATCATGGTTTTTTTTCTCTCCCTTCTACTAGACCAGGGGGGTGGACCTTTATGGATGTACGTGCCATTTTTTCTGAAGAAGTGTTTTATGAGGTAAAAACGTGCCACCAAATAATTTTGACGTGATTATTGGGAAGATAATAAAACTTATTACTAAGAACACAAAACTCTTTATTTACTACGAAAAAATTCCTTTTGCACTGTATAATTGTAAATGTTTTAATTATACGTGTAATTCAAATTAAAGTAACATTAGTGTGACTTCTGTTGTTGCAGATTGTGTGTACGTGGATGACAAATAACTTTTATTAGGATTGTAAGATATTGCTTTTAGTAGAATACATGCTCAATATAGAAGTCATCAGCCAATCGGTTTTTAAGCAATTAATTATTTTTGATGTGGTTCACTTTTTGACAAGTGGATTTGCGATGTGTTTCGAAATGCCGTTTTACAGACGATGTTCTGCATACCACTATCCTAGAACATAAAACACACACACCTTTTTTTGTCGCCTTTACTAATAATGCCATATTTCTAGATTCACCAAATTCTTTGTTACACTTATTATCTTGCCCTGTTTATTTTTTTTCCCGCTGAACTAGCCATGTTAAATAACACTTAAAATCATAAATATAATACAAATAAACTTTAAAACACAGTTGTGTCAATGAAATCGACTATGATATGCATAGACAAACTTTGCAATTGTAGTCCTCGACATAACTAAGGCAAGACAATAACAAACGAGTGTGCTCCCCGCCGCCCCACGACCGATCACTCGCATTTGTTCGTAATACTTCATAGTGAACTTTGTTATTTCGAAATAAAATGCAAATTATTTTGATCGCTGGCGTGCCCAAAATATTGTGTCGCGTGCCATGAATGGCACGCGTGCCAATGGTTCGCCATCCCTGTACTAGACAAATGAACTCAAATTTCTTTTTAATAAATTACTTTTTGATCATTTGCATTCAAGTATAGAAACGCGTTTGTGTTTCATTTGTTGTTTGTGAAAGGAATACTAATTGCTTCGTAAAATTTGTTTAGAGCTATAGAGCATCTTATTTTTATAATATTTGTATTATAAATTGCTTCATGGATATCGTTTGATATTTTATTTACTAAATAAAAAACTAGCTTTCACCTAGTACAAACAAAAGTAAATTGTATGGCTGTAAGTTAAATATCGATAAATCGGATAAATATTTAACATGCTTTATTTTTTTAACGTAAATAATTATATATTCATAATAATCAATTAAAAGTATTTAAAATCTTGATCGTCCTAACCGATATTTAATTTAAAAGAAAGTTTATTTTCTAGTGTTATGAATAATTTAGGATTGCATTTTTTGGTGGTTTGTGTGTGAGCGTGCGTGTGTGTATTTTTTCACTTTCTCATCTCTTATTGTTTCTCATTTCCTTTAATTCCTGTTCAGATTAGAGCTAAACAAGAGAATAAATTTTTGAAATTAAGGGTTTATATATATAGAAAACAACTGAAAATGTGTACACCAACGGGAAAAAAATTAGGATTCCCCAAACTTTGTATTACATCCCAGTAGCGGTATATCTTCAATTAACGCAATTCTTCGATAGTACATTAAAGGATTAATTAAGAATAATGAATTATTAATGGGCAAGTAATGAAAAACCATAGCCTGCTCGTCCCAGTCACAGAGCCTGTTTCCCCGCCATCGAGGAAACTTAATCGTCTTTACTGGTTGCCTTTGATGTAATGTCCTATCAACTTCAGCTGTTCAAATAATCACCAGTGTGATTCAATATGAATTATGCTTTCAATAATTTACCTTTTCTCTAAACTGTGAGCGGAAAGGTAATCTTTGTTTGTAAATCTGGTGTTCTGATTCAATCCACTAAAAAAAGTTATCAAGACTCTTCTGTATTTAGATCCTACATTTGTTATATATTATATTTTCATTTATGAAACATGCACATATTTTTTTGTTGGTTAAACTGTAGTTCTTATGCAATTCAAAAGTGCTTAAATAAAAAAAAATGTCCTTGCTCGAATCGAATAAAAGAATACTTAATGAAAAACTAATTCTACATTCCTTTTCCAATATTCCCCCAGCTTTTCTTATAAAACTGAATTAAAGGAGAAGATCAAAGCTCCTCAGAACTGTGGGGGATGAATTATGTTTTTCAATTCCGTTGCATATGAGCCCTCCCCCCCCATCCTAGTTTATAGTGTTCGTATTTTTATTTATTTATTTTAGGAGTTTTTAGTCTATTTTTGGATAATAATTTATATATAATCCAAACATTTTCTCAAATTAATTTAAATTAACTTATTTTTAAAAATTTCACTTTACCCATCTTTTAAATTTTCTACTTCATTTAAGTACTGGGCATGTGTAAAAAGAACTAGTATCTCATTTCGTTCTACTGGAGATAGAGCCCTACGGGGGTTACGTACTTCAAATGTTATCCTCAAATTAATTTAAATTATCATCTTTTTAAAAATTTGATTGTACTCATTTTTTAAATTTTCGATTTCATTTAAGAACTGGGCAAAGTGTAAGAAGCATTGAAGTCTCTCATTTCGTCCTAATGCAGATTAGAGCCCGACAGGGTTACGTACTTCAAATGTTATCCTCAACGATTCACTGCATATGGAGTAAAAAGCTTTTGTAAAACAATCCATCCATGATTCTTCAAAAGTTATTCCGCATTTTCCAACGCTTTGAATATAAACATTTTATATTTGTAGAACACATAATGAATTAAATTGTAAAAGATCGTCTCCCTTTATTGCCATGTTATATAAAAACTTACTTAATATAAGTCCTCTTTGAGTCTCTATAATTGCATATAGAGACTAGGCAAGAGATATTTAAACATCTACCTATGGAAAGGCAAGCCATGAATTAGTCATCATCAATGTTATTCCACGTTGTAGTTCGGCCAACTAACTTCGTTTCCTCCATTTTTTTCTCGGATAATGATATTCACTCGTGTAGCGCAATACCAGCCAGCAAGCACCCTCTACAATAACAATGGTTAGGTATACACTTCAATTGTAGCCCTTTTCCCATTAGATTGGACAGTTAAATGAGAAATTTACATATTTCATTTTTTTCATTCATTTGGAGAGTTTGTCGATCTATATTCACACTTTACGGGGGTTTTAGTGATATCTGGTCGCCTACAAGAGTTCAGTTTGCAGCTCGTTGGTTTTGTTTCTTTTTCTGAAGAGCTGCAGTAAAACGTTTCTCTTGCACGAGAATTACCGGTCAATTTTACTTCCGATCCGCAGCTTCGGAGGAAATCAGAATCGAAGGTGCTGCTTTCTGGTGGAAAATTGAAGAGTTAATTCCACCCACACATAATATGAAATTTGGATTGGTAAATCCTACATATTCTTCCATTCTACAATGAGGTGTCGTCACGTTTTCGTTTTGATCATCAAAATCCTTCTGGATGTCCGTAGGCCACATATCTACATCTCAAACGAGAAATTTTATAAAAAAAAAGAGAAAAATAAAAGCAAGAGCAAACGACTAAATATCCGTCGTCTCTGGAGCATCATCGTCTCTAGTCTTGCATTTTTCTGTATCTCCTGCTTCTTTTGTTATCGAATTCGAAACTTATCATTGTTGAATACTTGGAATAGTCTCATTCTGGGGAAAAATCCTAGTTGGGAAGACACAATAGATTAATTGAATCAATGTGACATTTTTAGCTACGTGAGACATCATTTTATAAATTTAGCATACATGGTTGTATTATTTGGGCCTTGTTCGTGTGTCCTTCTTTTAAAACTTCTTCAGTGTCAATACCTCTAATTCTAAGGATTTTATATGGTTGAATGCTTTAATTAATGTTTAAGATGTGATTCAAGTTGAGTACATTTCATAGCAAATAAAACCACCTAATTTATAACAGTGGGCCGTTTTTCTTCGAGAGTTCAACGTCTTATTCTTCTGAACTTTAAATATTTGTTTCTTTTTGATAAGATGAATTTAATATTTGTTGCAGTTTATTAACCTGCTTATACTAATGTAAGGGATTTTTTAAGTGATAGTTTCGACAGAATAGGAATGATAATTTTTTATTTAATCATTTAATTTGTCTACTTGTGCACCGTAGACCTGTTGTGATTAGATGGAGGTGTATATTTTCTTTAGAACAATACATTACTGGAATTTGTTTGGCGAAAAGATAGCGCCGCGGCTAGAAATTATCCTCAGTGAACTTCCAAATGTAGATTTCTGCAATTCCAATTTGGGTATAAATTCAGTGGAGTTTAACATGCTTTCTGGCCAGCCAACCTCTCTCTCTATATATGTAATCATATACTAAATTAATTGCCATAAATGTAGTAAAGCATAGTGATAAGTAAAAAATAACTAGACAGTAAGGAGCACAAAAATAAGATAACCTCAGTATTGTAATAGCAAGCCTTAGGAACTAAGATTGTAGTGTTAAGGCCAATCAACCCCCCCCCCCTCTATATTTTCCTATATGATTGGACTACAAGAAAAAGAAAATAAGTAAGAATGAGATTCCTTTAATACTAAAGATAATAATCATAAAAATAGAATTATAATACTAAAAATACTAAAACAAAGTAACCAATGCCAAATATCAACTAAAATATACATAGTCACGGAAGAGGGAGATTTATAATTTAATGGTTAAAGGTTTCCTATTAGTAATTGTTCATGTTGAACTTGATTGTTTAATTCAATACTTCTACCATTTTTTGAAGCGCAATTTACGTGTATTGACGAAAATTATTGAAATTTTGAGGAAATTCTTTGAGGTTTAACAAAATGAAAAGAAACGATTTCCTGTCAAATATTAATGGAGAAATAGGCTTAATTTCGTCTTAATCGATGAATAATTTACGACAAAGAATTATGAAGCGTTGATAGAGAATGCTGCGGATATATATCAATATAACAGAGATTTTATATCTAGAGTCTTGTCAAAAGGGTGATTAAACAGCAATTTTTGTTTTTATTTACCGTACTTTTTTTCGTTTTCTGTTTTAGAATCTTGGTATCTATCGACGTATGAATAATCGATGTAATTAGAGTTGAGTAGTTTTCCTTTCTATGTATTGCAATAAACATTTATTATTGTTTTCTTTTATTTTCTGATCTGTTTAAATTTTAACCAAGATCCATTTTCTATGTTATTCCTACAATAGTTTAAAAAGGCGTCTACGCTCACACAGAAATGCATTTTGCTAATTTCCGATAACTTAAGATTTTCGTACTTTGATCTTTTTCTTTTACTCAGAAAAATAAGTTCAAACTGATAATTAATAACTAACCCAATATATTTTTTTAAATTATTTTCCTTGCGAGTAAATAAATGAGTGAATCGAGTTAATTAATAACTCAGCTCAATTTTATTTAATTTATTCGCTTCTAAATATAGCATGATATATCTAAATAGGCGAGGGAAAAAAATCGACTAAATGATACAGAAAGAGTAGGCAAAATACAAAAGATGACTGCGTTTTAAAGTGATAATACATTTACTCTAATTAAGTGTTAATTTTGTCTCGAGAGTTGAAAATATAAACAATTTTCGATTAGATGCAAGTCTTTGAGGTTGAAGTTGAAAAATTCGATTCTTTTACTCATTATTTATAAAGTAATAAGGCATTCAAAAAGTGTAAAATCTTTAAAATATAATCCGAATTTTTTAAAAATTATAAGCATATGAAAATAAGAAACATTTCTGTTAGAAATATTATGTTTTACTTTGCGCATGATATTTTCTTTAAAATTGTAGCTCTAATTACAAGCAATAAATATATCCTTATTACACTGTAGCTATTTTTACACAAATAGAATAATAAATCATGTTCAAGATAAAAAAAATTACATTTAATTTTTTTTTAAATTTCAATATTTTCAAATATTTTGAGAAATACAAAAGATAAACAATACTAAAATCAGGTAGGGTTTATAGAGTACGATACATTTTTTGTAATTCTATAAAATTTCATTCATCAAAGGCTATTATTTTAGAAAATAGCATGCGAAACGTGAAATTTACTTAATATTTATTACAGAAATGTTTATTTTCATGTGCTTATAATTTTTTAAATTATGATTATATTTTAAACATTTTACACTTTTTTGAAACCTCATTCTTTTATAAATAATGTGTAAAAGAATCGAATTATTTAGTTTTAATTTCAAAGAATTTATCTATTTGAAAATTGTTATTTCCAGCCCTCGAGACAAAATTAACACCCCGAGGCGCCTTAAGTGTATTATTACTTATGAACGACCCATGTAAATAGAAAACCTGGTTTTATCTTTTTCTTCGCAATGGTTGTATACATTTTTCTACTGACAGATTTATGATGTATAAATCTGATCATTATATGGTATCAATATCATTCTGTGTACTCCAAAGAAATGAAATGTAAATATGTTATTCTCTTCTAGCCTTTATCGTACCTTTGACCTCACATTTATATATTTACTTTCAGAGTTGGCGAAATGGGCGAGTGGGAGTCCGCAATGGGCATCATGACACCGGATAACAAGACTTCCTATCATATTATTGGCTTGCAACCATATACCGTGTATTCTTTTCGAGTTAAGGCTGTAAATGCTATAGGAGCTAGTGAGCCAAGCAAGGAATCTTACTACATGGTTACTTTACGAGAAGGTGAGTTTCATAAAAAATTTTACTGTCGTATAATATTCCTGAATAATTTATTTTTATCCAGAAAGTCACTGAATTGCATATTTCGTGTTCCAAAATTTTCTATTGATTTTTATTAAGTTATATTAATTGAAATGTACGTTTTCTTTTTAAACTATTTTATCTAGATTACCAAAAAATCCGGCGTATAACGCGCATTTTAAACACAAAAAAAATGGGATCAAAATTTACGGGTGCCCGCTATACGCCGGGTATAAAAATGATTGCTTTAAAAATAAAAACAGATGAGAATATATATAAAAAAGAAAACTAGACTTATACATTCATCGAAATACTGTTTATTTTAATGAATTGGCATACCTAATGAACTTCAAGAGTTGTAATTCTAAAAATATACTTTTTTCCCCCTCGAAAACCTGGGATAATACCTCGAATAAATGATTTCAAAACATAAGAGCACTGCATACAGATATTTCAGGTTTCTTCGTAAAAAAGGGGTGCGCGTTATACGGCGAATATACCTTAAAATTAAAAAATGCAACTTGAAAGTATAGGTGCCCGCTATACGCCGGGTATAAAAATGATTGCTTTAAAAATAAAAACAGATGAGAATATATATAAAAAAAGAAAACTAGACTTATACATTCATCGAAATACTGTTTATTTTAATGAATTGGCATACCTAATGAACTTCAAGAGTTGTAATTCTAAAAAATATACTTTTTACCCCCCTCGAAAACCTGGGATAATACCTCGAATAAATGATTTCAAAACATAAGAGCACTGCATACAGATATTTCAGGTTTCTTCGTAAAAACTGGGTGCGCGTTATACGGCGAATATACCTTAAAATTAAAAAATGCAACTTGAAAGTATAGGTGCCCGCTATACGCCGGGTATAAAAATGATTGCTTTAAAAATAAAAACAGATGAGAATATATATAAAAAAGAAAACTAGACTTATACATTCATCGAAATACTGTTTATTTTAATGAATTGGCATACCTAATGAACTTCAAGAGTTGTAATTCTAAAAATATATCGAAAACGAATAAATTTTCAAAACATAAGAGCACTGCATACCAGGTTTCTTCGTAAAAACCGTTATACGGCGAATATACCTTAAAATTAATACGGGTATAAAAATGATTGCTTTAAAAAATAAAAACAGATAAATATATAAAAAAAGAAAACTAGACTTATACATTCATCGAAATACTGTTTATTTTAATGAATTGGCATACCAGGTTTCTTCAAGAGTTGTAATTCTAAAAAGGGGTGCGCGTTATACTTTTTCCCCCTCGAAAACCTGGGATAATACCTCGAATAAATGATTTCAAAACATAAGAGCACTGCATACAGATATTTCAGGTTTCTTCGTAAAAAAGGGGTGCGCGTTATACGGCGAATATACCTTAAAATTAAAAAATGCAACTTGAAAGTATAGGTGCCCGCTATACGCCGGGTATAAAAATGATTGCTTTAAAAATAAAAACAGATGAGAATATATATAAAAAAGAAAACTAGACTTATACATTCATCGAAATACTGTTTATTTTAATGAATTGGCATACCTAATGAACTTCAAGAGTTGTAATTCTAAAAATATACTTTTTTTCCCCCTCGAAAACCTGGGATAATACCTCGAATAAATGATTTGAAAACATAAGAGCACTGCATACAGATATTTCAGGTTTCTTCGTAAAAAGGGTGCGCGTTATACGGCGAATATACCTTAAAATTAAAAAATGCAACTTGTATAAAAAGGTATAGGTGCGCGTTATACGCCGGATTTTAGGTTTCTTCGTTTGCGCGTTATACGGCGAATATACCTTAAATTAAAAAATGCAACAGTACATGAAAATTATTGCATTTAGACTTTATGAACTCTTTTACTCTTGCATGCATACAAATCACCCATAATCCTTCTGTGTGATGTAAAAATAGTAATCATTGATATCAAATTGATTTTAATTTTTTAATAGTGTCTTTTATTTGGTGTTTATTGTCGAATAGTTATCGAAAATTGAACATTTTAATTTTAGGTGGGGGGAAACTGCATCGATCACACGATAAAGTAAATAGCATTACAAGCGAAAGAAAAAGGCACCGTAGTATTTTACCTCTGGAAAATTATGTAGCTGCGGTAGCCTAGTGGTCATGGTCACGAACTGGTGGCCGACGTTGTCCAGTCGCGGTTTGGAGTTCTGATGCTACTAAAGACTCGCCGTGTAGAGGGGCTGATGCATGTTAAATCTGCTGGGGTTCAAAGTCCTCACGTTGTTAAGGTGGGGAAGTTAGGAGAGTGGGATGCTAGATCAGGTGCCGTCCTCGGCACTTGACAAAATTATGAGGTCCGTCGTCAATAGCCCTCACGTTGCTTTAGAGTGCGACATTAATAATTGGTGTGGTGTGGTAGTTAGGAGAGGGAGGTGTGTGTGTGTGTGCCAGCTCAGGTGTCGTCCACGTCACTTGACCATGGTTCAAAATTACGTGGTCCGTCGCCAAAGCCCTCGTGTAGCTGAACACTGCGACGTTAATATTCACTCACGTGACATTAATAAATACTCATTCGCTCTATAAAATTCTACAAATGGAATGTTATTATTGATAAAAAAACGTTTTTTTAACCCTAAGTAAATTTTTTACTTATTGCAAAAATTTTGTATAATGTGTCTTACAAGTAAACGACGTTATTTTTATCAGCATAAACAAATTTATAATCAAGGAACAAGTTTATACTGTCTTTTTTTTCATTAATTGCTGAAACTTATAGTTTTCTCCTACACTTTTCAAAAAAAAAAAATGATCTGGACAAAATATTTTCGTAATGTCTCAATGTAACATTTAGCTAATCTGTTATTATAATTATTACGAAAAAGATTTGCTTTTGATTGAGAAAGGCGTTTTTGTTTTTTTCTCGTGATGAATGAAGTTTCTTCGGCGTTTCTTTGTATTTATGTCTTGTTCTATAAATTTGATATACTTCTTGAATATTTGAAAATGGTTTTCAAAACATTTTTTAAAGATGTTTACACTTTTGTGTGTGTGTGTCTTGATTTTATTTTTTTCTCTGGAATGTTTTACTTTGAATCGTATTTAGAATTTATTATTCGAATTTTTTTTTTGTGACTTCTTCATATACATTTAGTAATTGAATATCTTTTATTCATAATAAAAACTTTTAAATAAAAATATAATATATAAAAAGATCGAATACTAAAATAACTTTGAAAATCATATAAATAAACTTCAGAACTAAATTTTAACTTTTTAAATTTTCTGGATTTTAAACGGGGTTGTAATAATTAAGTTAAAATGAAGTTTTCCTATCATACTCTTTATATGAATAATTTTAATTCCCGTTATGCATTATGAATAAGTATGATACTTTACTTTAAGTGAAAAGAAAATTGGAATTTTCTTTTGTTAATTTTTTTTTAGTAGGAGGGTGAGCATAAGAAAGTAATGTTTTTCTTTGGAATGATAAAAATTCGCTTAATTACTTTTGAATAAATTCAAGGAAAAAAATTAAATAGTTTTAATAAGCTTTGTATCTTGCTTATCTTACATGTTTTTAAATATAATTTTATCAATGACAACTATATATATATAAACATACATACAACTACATGAATTAAAGCAACTTTGTTTTTTTTTTAAAAAAAAAAGGTCAAAAAGTGTACTGTTTGTAAGAGGAACAATTCAATCTGAATATACTGAAATATTTTATGAAAATGGATCTTTTTAAAGTGTTAGTTTTAATCTACTTAATAACAAAACATATTTAATTTTATTTTTTGTTATTATCTTAATTGTACGTAATAATTTTTTTTATAAGACGCATTTAAATGTATTGCTTAAACCGAGTTATCTGTTATCGCCGTCTTCCAAATGTCAATCGGGTGACTCGATATCTTTCAAAGTTACAGGAATTATTTATCAGGGGAACAATACAAATACTCTGGCTGATATCTGTTTTAAGTATGCTCTCTCACTTTGAAGTAATTATTCTTTTCATTCTGAAACACGAATCTGCCTCTGAAATGAGAATAGCTAAAGAAACACTCCTCGTAGTATATATAAGCTTTAATTTTCAGCTATAAAATTTATTTTCACCAATCGAAAATTAAATGACCGCGATTTTGGAATTTATTGCTTTCGCCAGGGTGGGGCCATAGTAGTCTAGCAGTTGTGGTCACAAACTCGTGGCCGGAGTGTCACGAATTTGTGGCCTGATGGCACCGAAGACCCGCCTTGTAGAGGGGACGATGCACGTTAAGGCTGTTTTAGCTTAATGTTAAAGAATAGGATCCGAATTTGGAACATTTTTTTTTGATAAAAGAGAATTTAAACATTAATATTATGTTCTGGCTTCACTATCCTATAAAGAGCAGCCTATTTTATCATACTGTTAATTTTTATCCGAGTTGTGTTCCTTTTTTTCTCATTTTAAATGTGTTTCGCATTTTTTTTCTCCTATACCGTAATGTTAAATGAGCAGTGGCGCACACAAGAGGGGGATACGGGTACGTAAAATTTAATTAAGTATTTGTTACTAATAATTAATTTTATTAATTAATTAATGCTAATTATTAATCCAAAAATTAACTTTTTACTGGTTTTGGTTCCCGAAAATCGGACTGGACTTTCGACCCTACCCCCTTTTGGAAAATTCCTGTGTGCGCACTGTAAATGAGCTATCCCCTTTATGTGTTAAAACAAAAAAATAATTAATTATAAAATATTTTGAAATTTTAAAAACACTATGTTATAAACAAATGCTTGAATTACAATGTTGGAAATTTTCATGAATATATTGATACATTTTCTTGCCTGAAAATGTGTTCCGCATTTAGTTCAGGGTCTCGCACCCCCCTTCATTTGGCGAAAAGAGCCTTAAATCCTCGAGGCTCAATTGTCATTCCGTGGTGTAATGTGGTGTGATAGTAAAGAGGTGTCGTCCTTGTCACTTGACCAAGTTTCAAAATTACGAGGTCCGTCACCAACAGTCCTCGTGTTGCTTTTAGGGCGACGTAAATCCCCCCCCAACCCCTTTTTTTCGCAAGGATTTATAAAATTTTCAATGAATTGAATCCGTATTTTGATTTAAAAATTTTCCGTCCAGTCCTTCGGCTTTCTGTCAAAGAACACGAGGCCGCGAACTCGGTCATGGGAGTGCTGTTTCTTTCGAGATGTCGGTTGGTCTTGGTGCCATTAAAGACAACATGTGGAGGAGCCAATGGCGTACACATGAATTTTGCAAGGGGGGGTCCGGGGTCGAAAGTTCACCATTCTTGTATCATGCTCCTTTTGATTTTGTCGATTTTCGGGAACAAAACACAGTAAAAAACTAATTTTTGAATAAATAATTAGCATTAATTAATAAAATTAATTATTAATAACAAGTAATTAATTAAATTTTACGTACTATATGCTTAGAATTATAATCAATCGGAAAAAAATCAAGGGCTTGGGGGTCCGGACCCTCCCCCTTGTGTGCGCCACTGGGAGGAGCTGATGAACATTAAATTTGTCTCGGCTCTCTAAGTTTCACGTTGGCGTCCGTTAGAAAGTTGTGTGCCAGCTTCTTATGTTTGTCTCGGAACTCTACTGGACTCTGTAATAAATTATCAAACCAAAGTTGAGACTTGCCAAAGAACATACAAATTGGCTGGATTTCCTACGAAAGCAATTTATTGTTAATGAATTTGCAATAACTTTAAACTGTGACTAACTTTTCATTTTGATAATTGAGAAAAGTCGGTAGTATATTTCTCTCCCGATGTGTCAGTGATTTCATTAAAAAATAAGTGTAAAAGTGTCTATTGCTGGGAGTCGAACAATTTTTGTTTAATTTTTTGCATTGAATGTTATTATAACTATTGTTACTATAAACTATGCATTCAATCTAGAATTATAATTAAAAACAAAAAAACTGTCTGAAATTTCACGTTTAATATTTTATTTTTGTGTTTATTATGTTAGAAATTTGCCTCAAACTACTATAATCTCGTTCATAAACGTGTTTTAAATCGATAAGACGAAAGCTTTAACAAAACATTCACGCGCATTTTACAAAATTTCTAAATATGAAGCATTTGGAATTTAAATTAATAAGAAAATAAATCGAAAGAATAGTAAGAAAATAAATCGAAAGAATAGTAAGAAATTCAATGGAAAGAATAGTAAGAAATTCAATGGAAAGAATAGTAAGAAATTCAATCGAAAAGTGTTTAAAAATACATTAAGTTGGTTTATAATACGAAACATAATAAATATAAATCAGTATCGAGAGAGAGAGAGATAAATACTCATTTGCTAATTTTTTTGTTTATTGAATCTTTTCTGGCTTCCTATTTTTGCTCGATCAACACACGGGTCCTGGTGCCTTTGAAGAGCCGCCGTGTAGAGGAGCCGCGATGCACATTAGCTCTCTTAAGGCTCAATGTCTTTCCGTTGGTGTGGTGTGGTAATTAGGAGAGGTATCTTCCACGTCACTTGACCTAGGTTTAAAATTACGAGGTCCTTCACCACTAGCCCTCGTGTCGCTTTACAATGCGGCTTGAATAAAAACTCACTTTACTACAACCAGTATGCTTCAAAATTTTTAGCTACAATCACGACGAGGTTGTCACCAGAACTGGTGCAATGCTTTCCATATCCAAGCCATTTTTAATTTTTTTATATGTCCATTTTTCTTCGTTAATCTAATTTGAAGCACTTTAATTTTATAAATAATTAATTGGTCACAAGTATTCTTGTGACAAAATTAGTGAGTAATTTCAATCAACAGCTATTTGTTTTTAAGAAAATTTAAAATTATTATGACTAATTTAATGGTTTTACTCTTGTAGTTTGTTGTTGGCTGTGCGGTTTTCAATAAACTAATTTGAAGTTTTTTGGAATAAAACTTACTCGAAGTGTTTAATTGATTGATTGAATATTAACGTCGCACTGTTCAGCTACACGAGGGCTTTCTCGAAGTGTTTAAAGCATAAGTGCAATTGATCCGATTTAGTCAAACCAATTGATCTATTTTTGTGCAATATAAATATTCGTTTATCATTTGCTAGCTATGCCATTGACTGTAATTCTTCTCGCCTTTTTTATAGTGTTTACCTTTTTTCTTGTTTTAGTAATATCTATTTTCCTTTCAAGTTGAAAAGAGAAATAGGCTATTTCTGTAGATAATTTAAATATTTCGATGTTTCCTAGTTTCCATTCATCTCTTGAAACTTACGATCCAAAATCATTTGTTTGTGTCATTCTCAGAAAATAATTTTCAAATGGTTATAACACTATATTTCTTGTGTTTATGTAATTATTTATATTCTGTAAATACCAAGCTATGATCAAAATAAGAATATTATGACTAGTAATTGCGTGAGTCTCATATTAAGCTTAAAATAATCCTGAAGTGTGTATATCTATATAAACATCACGGTGAATGGTATTATTTATTGTAATTAATGGATTATTGATCACTCGGCCGAGAATGTGTGCATATGGAGGAAGAGGAATCGTTTAGTATAAGGAAATATCTTAATCAATCAATTAAAATTATTAACATCAATTTGATATCAATGATTACTATTTTTACATCACACAGAAGGATTATGGGTGATTTGTGTATGCATACTAGAGTAAAAGAGTTCATAAAGTGTAAATGCAATAATTTTTATGTACTGTTAATGAGTGAATATTAACAACCCACTATTCAGCTACACGAGGGCTTTTATAGCGACGGACTACGTAATTTTGAACCATGGTCAAGTGACGAGGACGTCACTTGATAACTACCACACCACACCAAAGGGAGGACATTTGATCCTCGGCAGGTTTAACGTGCATCGTGCCCCTACATGGCGGGTCTTTTGTGGTACTGGGCTCGAACTCGTGACAATTCAGCCACGATCCGATACCTTGACCACTAGGCTACCGCGGCTTATTTAGTTCAAACACAAACACACAATTAAATTGTTTGTTTGAGAAAGGCGGTCTCTGATTACTATTGTTTCACGAACGAAATTAAACCAAATGAGATTTAAAATATAAATTGCATCGTATTAATGTAAGCTTACTTGGGATCATGTTTATGTTCTCTTTAAGAATACGTTCGCGGTAGCTAAATGATCCTGGTTGGGAGCTCGTAGCCGGCGTTGTTGCAATCGAATCTGTGCCACTAAGGATTATTTGTGTTGTATAGTCTGGTGTACGTTAAATTTGCCATGGCTTAAAAACTTTATGTTGTAGGGCATATGAAAATTTTGAGAGAGAAACGCTAGCTCAGGTGTCGCTCTTGTATCTTGATGGAGGTTCAAAATTAAGAGGTCTGCTGCCAATAGCCCTCTTATTACTTAGTGCAATGATAATAAACACTCGATTTTTTACTCTTTCTATGGTGTATCAAATATTTTTTCGCAGTCTCTTGCTGTAGTAATAATGCACAAATCCATCTGTCTATTGATCTATCTATTGTCGTAGATTTCACAAACTGCAATTCTTGCTCTCCAGATTAAATTATTCAGATTATTTAATAAAAATAAAAATAAAAGGTTAATCACTAATGAAAAAGAGAAACCTTAATATTTTTATTTTGTCAATCTTTTCTTGAATTAATATGCATACATATATTGCTATCACACTTGTTTATTTGTATCTCTAGTACCTGATGGAAAACCAGAAATCATCAGTGCTGTGAATGCAAGTAGTACATCTATTCGCCTCAAGTGGGCGCCACCTCCTCAGAATAGTATTCATGGTGAATTTATAGGTTACCGTATAACCTACCGACCACGAGACCGGCCAGAAGATGAGCGTGAGATAATTTTGCGCTTTCCAGATTTAAGGGTGAGTGACACTTCATTTCGAGTATGATAATATAATCACTTTCAGTTAATCAAAATGGTGCTTTCCCCTCTTTGCTTACGTAAAACAAAGCAATGTGTTGTTCCAAAAGTCACCAACTTAGAACTCATTTTCTTTTGTTGTCACTTTGTGGAAAGGATGTGTTTAAAAAAAATGTGCTGTAGCGTCATGAGGGGATTCTTTATTTATTTGAAGTTCCATTTGAGGTGAATACCCCAAAATAAGTTTAGTTTTATAAAGTAGTTTTTAGATGTGTCACATGGAATTTTATAAATTTATTAACATTGAAATTTTTTTTTCTTTTGAATATAACAAAACATTAAAAACAGTAATTTTAAACATTCGTTATTTGTCAAAAAAAAAGTTTACAAATAATCAACTTAGTATTTTGCATGTAATTTTTAATATACAAAATTAGATTATTTTATAGCAAATGTGTTAATTAAATTTAGCAATGTTATTCTGCAGAAATGCTTAATTATATAGTATGAATGTTGTAAAAAGCTGTTAATTTTTAATACTTTATTTTTTTCAAATTTAATAATCTTTTCTGGACATTTATATTTATTAAAGACTGTTCATTACTTTAAAACAGTGGTTTTCAAACTGTGTTCCACAGAACCCTGAGGTTCCACGAGTCACAATAAAAAAAATTGAAAAGAAACTTATAAATGTGTATTCAAAATGGATTCACATTCTCTAAAATGTTTGTATACCCACAAGAATTTAAAGCCCATCCCTGTCATTATGAAACTGAAAATTTTATTCATACGTAATAACTTTGTTTTGCAACACTTTAAACTTTTATTATAATATAGTAATAGAATATATGAATATATTTAAATGTTATATATATATATATATATTATCTACTTACTAAATTGTGAATATTCTATTGTTTATTATCCTAAGTTCTACAAGATAATTTTAAACTCATTATTACAATGCCTTGTAAAACTAAATAGTTTTCTAATGGAAAATGCAACTTTCTATATTTGTGGAAAAACACTTACAACCTATCAACAAATTAGATTTTAAAAATCTAAATTCAAGCAACAAAAGATCCTGAATTTTATGTTGCAAAATACACAGCTATTAACTTTTTAATGCCATTCAGAACAATGTGTATAAGAGAAAAATATTTCTCAGTGTGAGTGGTTAAAAAACAAAGTATAGAAGCAAAGGAAACTCAGACTATGTAATGTGATTGCAGTTATTCTCAATAGACCTATACTTTGACACTGTGTGAAAAAAATGGGCAGGCACATATTCCTCTTAATAAATGTAATGCATGGGTAGGTGACACTTGGATCACAGATAAATTACATTAAAAGTAGATTAAAATTTTTTTAATAATAAATGCAATATTTTTTTTAATTGCCCCCCCCCCTTTACATTGATCTTCTTTAAATATTATTTTGATATATTCTTCTCAGTGTGTGTGTGGGGGGGGTTAGGGTTCGACAAAAATACTTTCTAATTCTAGGAGTTTCACAAAAACACCTTCTAGTTTTAGGGGTTGTGTGAGTTGAAAAAGTTTGAAGACCACACTGCATTAACATGAAAAAGAGCAATATATAAATATATAATTTGCTTGTATAAAATGTTATATTCCTCTCTTGAAGCCTTAACTTTTGTGTTGCATGTCTTTAATTATAATATATTTTGCATGCCTCTTTTTATGATAATAAAATCTAAAGCAGTGGTTTTCAAACTTTCTTGAGTCATGGAACCCTTAGAACGATAAGATTATTTTGGGGAACCCCATTCCACAAACACACACTTAGTAGAATATATCTTAAAATATATAAAATTTAAAGAAGACAACATACTATAGGTATTTTATGGATAGACAAGGAATAATACTGTATTTGTTATTAAAAAAATAATATAATGCTAATATAATTTACTCATTTTTCACTTAAGAAAGTTATTTCAAATGGCATTAAAATGTTTGCAAATGTGTGAGAGAAACTTGTGTATTCTGCATGAATTTGCAACCCAAAAGCTATTCTTGCTTAAATTTAGATTTTAACATCGAATCAGCTTATCCTTTCCTTCATTGGCAAGCCTTTGGATTTGCAGTAGTGGGCAAATGGACTTGTATCCATTTATGCTTGGTTTTCTTTTCTGGAAAATATTCTCTTTCAGGGTTTTTTTTTAGAAATGTCTTAAACATCTCCATATTTTTTTTAGAAATGTCTTAAACATCCATTTTTTTTTGTCTTTTCATAATTGCAGATGCATTTTCCATTAAAAAACTGTTTAGTTTTGCGAAACATTGTTTTAACTAGAAGAAAATTATTTTTATTAATCTGATATCATAAACGCTAAATATTCATAACCTAGTAAGTAGTACATATAAAGAAAAAAATGTTCTAATATTCTTTTATTACTTTACAAAGTTAAAAAACACTTTAATATAAAATATTGTATAAATAAAATTTTCAGTTTAAATGACTGGACAGAGCTTACTTTGTTTTGGACAAGTTTAAAGTCTGGTTCTATAGTCATTATTTGTAAATGTATTCCTTGTTATATTAAATTCATTTAAAGTTGTAAATATATATATGTACTCTAGTAATACAAACTCCATAGAGAACGTGAATCCATTTTGTGTATTCCTCTTTATAGTTTTCTTTTCAATTTTTATATTTTCACTCGTGGAACCCCTATGCATGCTTTGTGGAACCCAGAGTTCCATGGAACATGGTTTGAAGATCTCTGATCTATATAGCCTAATGTAAGGGGGAAATATTAATTCTCTAAAGAAATAATACAAGAATTTGGTTTGTGTGTGATGTAATTATATATTTCATGCTGTAAAACTTCATGCATTTTTTCAGCAATAATTGGTATTAAAATTTGTGCCATTATATATGAATTAAATATTTCCATATGCTTTAAAGTAAAAATCAATTTGTAAAATGTTTTGTGTAGTTATTTTACTATTTTATGATTTAAGCACAGAATGGAGTATACAATTATTCTTAGCCGCGTATAACTTTTTTTTTCCTAATGGGGTTGAGTATTGGTATTTTTTTTAACCTTTGCAGACCTAGTACATTCCCCAGGAGCTGGTATCACTTATTAGCGCGGCACCATATAGGCTGGGGGTGGGCAGACTTTTCCAGGGTACAGACTTCTAATTTTTTTCAAGGTATTGCGGTCCACCCAGTAGCATAGGTGTAGTGAGCTAAAAGAAAGTATGCAATACAGTTGGACCTCCATTTTACGAACCTCTATCTTGCAGATTTCTTTATTTAGCCAACTGTTTCCTGTAACGAAGAGTATTTAACAATTTTCTTCGTAAAATAACCTCCAAGTAGGGAAGTGTGATTTCTATTTTACGAAATTTATTCTTGTGATCCTATTTTTTCCCCTCTGTATATTTAAAATATTTCTAGACTTTCATATGATAAAATGATTATTAGGTTTTAGTGAAGGAAGTCACCCCAAAATGTCTTGGCGGTCCACCGGTCAATCGCGATCTACTTAATGCCCACCCTGGATATAGGCGATACCAATTACCACAAGTACTTTTGATGCCCAGTTTCCTCACCAGAGGGAGGCACCTGAGCTCTTGATGATGCAAACCTGGACTAGGATTTAATTTTGCTGAGAGCACCTAAGCCAAACAGACACTCTAGGAATCTTGTACATGCCGTATAATCATACGACATAGCTGCTGTTGATTTTCTGCATCATTAAAATCCACCAACTTGGGCCGGGGTCAAACCCGCAACCTTAGGTGCAGAAGGCCAATGACCAACCAATCACGCCACCCACCCAGCTGCCTCGTATAATTTACACCCAACTCTATTTTGACTTGATTTTGAAATAACACAGTACATGAATTTAAGGAATGTTTTTATTTTACATAAATTTTTTGTTCTAGCACAAATTCTAAAAATATTTAGGGATTCATGCCCTTTGGATGAAAAGGATTTGATCAAATTGATGACAATAAAGAAGTCGATAATGATGAAGAGAAATTCAGCTGTTAACAGCTGATTTAATTCATGAAGGCCTGTAATTTGCTACAAGTATGGAACAACATTTTCTTACTTGTGATCCTGACATAGAGCTTGCATTAAAATTTCAATGTAATCTCAAGTTTTGTGTGGTGGGATATCAAGAATTATATAAGCAGCTAGAGAACCCTCCCCCCAAAAAAAATTAGGCCGTTAATAACGAATGAACTTTTAATGCAATGTTTTTAATTCAATTTATAATAAATGTGCACGCTTGTTATCAAGTAGCAATGAATAGTTGATAGTTAGTAATTTTATTCCTAATTTCAATTTGAAATTTTGTATGGTGTATGAACTTATAGACTAATTTTCACTGTATGCTAATTAAATTTTTTTTAATAAAAATGAATTATTTTTGTTTTATAAATGTGTAACATGGATTTTATTGTTACTTTTTTGCCTGACTTTTTTGGAAAATATTTAGAGATTTTTCTCTTGCAAAATTTTTTAGAGTTGCGGAACATATTCCTAAATTTATCGTGTGTCATATAATAATTTTTCACAAACTCTTCGATTCAAAATGTGTACTTTTATGTCTAATGCTGATGCAAGTTTAAGAGAGAATATTGAGCTCTTTTTAGGGAAAAATATCATTGACTTTACACCTTCTTCTGCATGAAATATTTCAAACTACCAGATTTCCTTCATTTGGCTGATCCTACATTTTGCAAACCAGGTTGTATTGATGCACTAATAGGATGCCAATGGGTATTCTACATTCCAAAAAATGACGCAATTAAGATTAATTCATCAATGAATAAATGATAGTTTAAAAAACTACAAAAACATGCTTTTATTGTAGATCAAACTAAAAAATGAAAAATAAATTATATCTTTAAAAAAATCTAAAAAATATGCTTTTATTGTTAATCAAACTAAAAAGTAAAAAATAGTTCTTAATATAAGAATAAAATGATTAACAAAAAAAATTAATGTCATTGTGGTAAAAACGTGGGGTGCTTTGTACTACATTTTTACACTAACTCAGTATTTCAGAGTAGAACTAGAATAAGAAATTATAACAATTGATATCCAGTACCCTACGCTTTTACCACAATGACATAATTTTCTCATTAATCAGTTTATTCTTATATTAAGAACTATTTTTTACTTTTTAATTTGATTAACCATAAAAATGCGTTTTTTAGTTTTTTTAAACTATAATTTTTATCATGAGGTTATTAATGTTGAATGAGAAAACAAATTAAATTACCTAAATTTTTCTGTATTAGTAATAGAAAAAAAAAACAGAATTTGAGGACGAAGAAGGAAATGTAAAATGAGAAAATCTGAAATATTTCTATTAGCATAATTTATGAATAATGGTCATTTATACATAATTTATATGCAGGAAAGGGAGTGAATTTTTTTTAAATGACTTTTGATTTTAACTATTTTTTTAATTTGGAATTTTTTATTGCCTCATAGCGAATTTAAATTCCTTAAATTTCAATTTAGTGACCATAAATGTTATAGTTACATTTCCTGTCATTATAGGAATATACCATCCGAAACTTGGAAATCTTTACGCAGTATTTGATATCTGTTCAAGTTTTCAACCCTGCTGGTCATGGTCCAGCTGCTACTGTTGCTGTAATGACTGATGAAGGAAGTATGTAAAATTAAAATTTCAGATCTGTATTTTTGTCGATTTTAAATTTGTAATTCTTTTGTAACAGATGAACAGAGAGAGAGCGGAAGCTCTCTATTGGTAAGGGATAACAGCCTGGTGGCTTGTAGATAACAGATTCAAGGTTCATTTAAGAGTCAGACTGTAATATAAAAGAATTGGTATGCTGCATGGTAATTTCAACTCTATCTGAAAGTTGAGTTGAAATTACCATAGTTTATAATAAAGTTTAAGTTGTAGTCTAAGTCACGTCTTTTGTCATTTAACTGTAATTTAAAATTATGAGTTTTTTAAGTAATAGCCTATTTGGTAGTTCTAGAATGACAGGAATTCTAACAAACTAAAGATCTGTGTACTTCTACATATGTAAGTATTGTTGATGGAACCTGTTATGTGGAAGCGAGTCTTAAATATTATGGGCGAATGAACAAAATGCTATTCAATTATCCAAATAATGTTTTCTTTAGTATAAATAATGCTATTTATTTATAATTCAGCAAACTGAATTATTTTAAAGTAAACTTAATAGGTTGGTATGGTGTATATATGTTTTATACATACACCAATGGTTTTTTTGTTTTGGTTTAATGCTCAATCCTAGATACATAATTATTTTTCCATTTAGAGACACTTTGTTTTCTTAAATTGAAATAATTTTCAAAATAAAAATGTTTGTTCATTTCACAAGTGTGTTTTTAATAACCATTTTATTGAACTCGACAAATATTAAGCACTGATTTTTCTAAACCCGTGCACACAAACTGGTTCACTTCCACCACTGATGGCAGCTTTTATTTTTTCGTCATATCTTATTCCTAACTTAGTTTTTGCATATGATTGAAATATAAATTTACATACAAAATTTTAACTAACTTAATTTTCAGTTTGAGCCGTATTTCTTTTTATCTAGCTGGGAAAAAAACAAAAGATTCGTATAATCAGTTCAAATTTTTGTGCATACACTTTAAAAGATGTTATAAACTATGTAAAAAAAATGACTTATTTTGAAAAACAAATTTTAAAAGGATAAAATTAAAACATGTTTAATTCATTCCACTTTTCAAAAATGTTTTCAGTTTCATTTTAAAACAAAATTTTATCATTATATATATACTATTTAAATTATAATTAGATATCAACATTAATCAGAACTACTCAATTATTTAACTTAACTGGGTAGTGCAACAGCCCATGAGAGCCAAGGCCTACTTTGCCCTACTCAGTATACGCGACCTTGGGCCCTGAGGTGCATGAGCAGATGTTCCTGTCAGGTGGTCAGCCTGATGCGAAACCCCCAGTGGTAAGTTCCCAAGCAAGCTTGGTACTCATTTATTGACCCACTGAAGGGATGAAAGACTAAGTCAACCTTGCCCTGCCTGAGGTTTGAACCTCGGACCTGTGGCGTGGAAGTTTGATGCACTAACCACTCAGCCACTGGGCTTCACTCAATTATTTATCTAATAACAAAAAGCTGCTGTTAATGTTTTGATTGAGAGAGTAAAGTTTGTTTTTATAGTTACAAAACTATACATCTTTTTGAATGATGCAAAATTTATTATTCAGGGTAGACATCAATAACATGGTAGCAAATTCACAAGCTCAATTATCTTTGAGGCATAAGTTTTTATCTTTATTTTACACACCCAAAAATCATGTGCAGTATTGAGAACTACTGCATGCCAAGTGCAGCCGAACTTCAAAATCCTCATGGGAAATTTGATGATCAGGATCCAAGTCACTTGAAGATATAGATTGAAGTTTGATGAGAGTAGCTGTAGCTCTGATTCTACTGTGACATTAATTAATATCAAATCTGTTGTCTTTTATATCAGAAGATGTGAACAACATTTAAATTCACTTTCTTCATTATGGGCTAGTTAATGAATGGCCTACAGCAAAATAAATTAAGAGTATAACTATACCTTTTTTCACAGTTTTTCTATTCTTTTGTTATTTTTGATAAATGTAGAAAATTATATGATTTAAAAAAAAGAAAAAAAATTTTTCATATTTTTATAATCTTGCCTTATTTTTATTGTACCATAAATTTCTAGCATAAGCTCAGTTTGGATCCAAAGGAAAGAAAAAAAAAATTGATATTTGGATTTCTTTTTAATGTTTGAAATTATTCATAGCTTTGAATGAAATTTGTCAATCAGTCTTGATTCATTGATATCTCTCTCAAGTAATTTTGCTTGTCATACTGTGACAATGTGAAAAATTCAAAATTTTTACTCAAAAGATCTTGATTTGCGTTTAAACCAAATACTTTCCAACTTAATGTCTTGCAATTATAAACTACCTGGATAACCTAAAAGGAACTGCATGTTTACATATTCCTTAAAATTTATTTGAATAGAAAATGTAAATGAAGGAAATTTTATGCATACAAAGAATTGGAACAGTATTAATTTTTTAATCTTTTGAACATTTAATTGAAATGGAAAGAATAAAATCAAAATTTTAATTAAGTTGATGGCCGGTTGAAAAAGAGATTTTTAATATCTAGGTTTTTAATTTCTTAAAATTTTGAAAACTTGGATGTAAACATATCTCAGGAGTAAATAATACTATTTCCAGGATACATTTTGCAACGTAGAAATGTTTTTATAAATATCAATAACAATTATAAGATTTACAAGTTGTGATTTTTTTTTTTTTACTTATTTTATAAAGAAAAAAAATTTCAAAAATATGATTTGAATTTTTTTTACTGACATACTATGGAAGTGTATTTTCTTTGTTTATTTTTCATCTATGAAAATTATTTCACTAACTTTAAAAGTTTAAAAAATTTTAAAAATTGTAATTAAAAAGCCTATCAATCTTTAATATTTATTCCTCAATTAAACATTTGTTTGTATTGTAATGAATAAAATAAATTTAAAGCATCAGTTTTTATTCTAATTCATAATTTTGTTTAATTGTAGGTATGGAATTAGTAATTAATTCTTTATTTCAATTATTTATAAGTGAATTTTGTTATACATGATTTTTTCCTGTTTTTTTCTGTTCCATACAGCTCCTTCTAAGCCTTTAAATTTAACCATTGGAAAAGTGGGTGATAGCTCTGTTCGGCTCCGCTGGCAAGAACCAGAATTTCCCAATGGCATTATTCTTGGATATAGAGTTTATTTTCAGCATACAGCACTTAATATTACAGAAATGCGTAAAGCATATAATCCCCAACCTGTTATGGATTATGTACTTCAAAATTTAAGTAAGTGGAAAAAATATTTGCTTTTATACTAATTTTTCATTGAAGAAATTGTGAGAATGTTTTATTTTTAAAAGCAGAAAATAACTTATTTGTTATCAGTCACAAATATAAATTTTAATGATACAATAGTCTTTATCTATGTAATTATTTTCTTACAAATTTTGCACCAGTAAATATTTCCTTTATTTATAAATTCCCTTTGAGCTCATTTCAGGAATAATGTGCTCATTAAATTTACTCACTAATAATTTGTCTATGTACATATGTTTCATTTTAATTAAAATTTATAGCATTTTTCTCCAAAAATCTTAATTTATTGAGGGAATAAGTCTGAAAAGAGTTCTATTGTGTTTGTGCTATCTTCCATTTATCATTTTTATGTGCAATATTTATAATTCTAAAATTGACAATTGTTTAAATACTTTGAAAATGTTTCTTCTGATTTTGAAAATTTTATTTTCAGAGCCTTTTAGTCATTATAAAGTTTGGGTGAATGCATTTACTTGGAAACATGAAGGTGAAACAAGTAAAATATTAGAATTCCATACAGATGTCCAAGGTAATTTTGAAATATTTGTATTATTTATGTATACATAAGGGTATAGAACTAGATTGTTTTGATGTGAAATAAAAAATATTGATCACATTAGGGGGAAAAATTTTTTTCTCAAAACTAAATAAACCAGTGAATGAAACAAGACTTAATTATTCAGAAAAAAATTATTATTCAAGACAAAGAGTTTGAAGCTACATAAGATAGTGTTTCATCAAAGTAACAAATAACTTATAAATATTGTCGTGAGTTTTTTATTGATGCTGTTGATAAATTGTTTTAAAAAATTCTTATTTCTTTTATAATAAAAAAAAATGTTGAACATTAAAATTAGAATGGAATGAAACAGTATTTTGAAATAGTATATTGTTAAAGAAAAATTTAATGCTACAGAGAAAAATGAAAATGTGAGAAGGAAGGGATTTTAAGTACTACTTCATGAAAAACTTATGCTTTAAATATATGAATAACAGGTAAACGTTTTATTGTAAGTTTTGTTTTTATTTCAGGACCAAGTGCACCATATATTGTGAATTTGACTTGTCAGTCTTTGGACAGCTTGTATGTACAGTGGGAAAGACCTCAAGTATTTTTTAACCGAATTGATTATTACTTTGTTCATTATCGCTCTGAAAATAATTGGGATTTTGAAGAAATTGCTATGGCCTCTCCTCATGAAAGAGCTATTGACCACGGAGTATGCGTTTCTCTTTAGTTCTTAAAATTTTGCAGTGTTATGTATGTAATTTTTTAAAAATTAAATAACATTTTTTTACTAATTTCTCCACACAATTAAAGGAAATTTTTAGTATTTGGGAACTGTTATCCCCTGCATGCTTTGCCACCAACTTTCTGAACCTGCTTTTGCATTTCTTCCATATTCCTTTCCTGTGCTCTCTAAGATGTTTTCATTATTTTACAATATTACATTTATAGAATTTAAATTTCAAGTACAGAAAAAAGCTTTGACGTTTCAAGCATAACATTCATTTTTTAGTTGCATTTGAAGGCGTTCTTTTAACCTTGAAATCAAACTGTATTACTCTGTTCTTGTGCAGCATGGAAACTGAGTAATCATGTTCACAAACTCGTCGTTGATGAGTTGTGAGTTTGAGCCTATTGCCTCTGAAGACCCATTGTTGGAAAAGACTGATACATGTTAAAACTGTTGTGGCGCAAAGCACTTATGTTAGTGTGGTGTGGAAATTTGGAGAGTGGGTCACCAGCTCAAAAGTTTTCCTTATCAAATGGTCAAGGTTCAAAATTATGAGGTCCATCGTCAATAACAGAGGTGCTTTAGGGTGTGGTGTTAATAAAAATTCAAGTCTAGCATAATCCGGTGCCGTATGAACTTAAATGTTTCAAATTGGTTTTAATAGTACATGCTAGCAGCATGACCTGGCATTGCACGGGTTTTCTCTACTTTTATAAATTTTCCTTTCACAAAATCAGCACTCCCCTTATTCTTTTTCGAAATTACTTTGACTTTTTTGTTTCTTCCCCTCTGCTTAGTCCGGCATTGCATGGGCTTTTACCGAGTGTATAACTTAATTTCCTCTTTCCCTCGTGATGCCAGCACCTTTGTGTGGGTGTGTATGCGTATGATGTGTGATTGCTACAATGTTTTTAAAATTCCCTTTTTTTGAAATTTTTTCACTTTTCACAGTGTGACAGGTTTCTTTCCCCTTCATTTACCCCCTGTGTTGCATGTACATATTTGAATGCATAACATATTGTCATGGAAATTCCCCTTCTCTAGTTGTTAGCACTTTCTGTTGTTTGTTTTTGATTTCTATATTAACGTCATTACAAATCCCCTTTCGAAATTTCTTCCATATCTTTTCATTGTTGGACACGTTTCTTTTTATCTCTCTTTAGACCCCGGCGTAATTACATATAGCTATTGAAATGATTTTTTTTTCTGATTGTTTGATTAAACATACGTACGTGTAAAAAAACACTATATATTTGTATGGGGAAATGCCTATATATATGTTTACATTCACTAAAAAAACATTAAAAACAAAAGAATACTGTCTGATAAAAATATTTTAGTGCTTTATTATAATTTTATAGTTTTTCATTTATCTGTATTTAGTAAATCATTTAACCATGTACTGACAAAAAAAGTATAAAATACAAGACTAACAAATTCATTATTTTAACAATAATTATTTTCTTAGAGCTAAAAATAATAAAAGGGTCTTGGTTTTTTCATTTACTCAATCAATCCTTACATAACAATTTCCTTCTTAGGTTATGAAATAAAAAAAATCAATTATAAAAATGTTCATTGAGCAATTAGTTGTGACATACCATTTGCATAAAAAAATGGCAGTAAAAGAAAAAAATCTCATTTATTGATGAAAACTTATTAAATATTTAAAAAAAATTCTAAAATAATTAAATCAATATATAAGATATATATTATTCTTATTATATTAATTATAAAATATTTTTCTATAAATAATTATTATAATATATTTTATGTATTATATACCAGCTGCCTTTCTTCGTATGGGTTAAGTTTCAAAAACGTAAAATTCCCCTATTATAGCAATTGTAATATTTTTTTAGAGTGGGTAAAACCCTGTGTAAAGTAATATAACCAAAGTTAAAAATATTAATGTTTCAATTATAAATATTTTAAACTAAATACAATTTGGCCTCAAATCAAATAATAATTCAACAAAAACTAATATTTCAATGTAAGAGAAAATTAGCATGCTATAAAGTAAACAGAAATGAATCAATGTAAATAGAAATAAAAATTATACCAGAAAATAATAGCAGTTGTAAGTTTTTGCTATTGAACTATGGGTGAAATAACCTGAAATAGTTAAGCCGAAAGAAAAAATTAATGATAATAAACTGATTAACAAAATAATATCACAAATAAGAAATATTAGGAGGGCATCAACAGAAAAAAAATTAAATTAGTATTACATGAGGAACAGTGTAATACTGTATTTGCAATCCAATAGATGTAATTGTAGATGTAATTCAATACTAAAAAAAATTAGTATGAACTAAAATAAAACATCTATCTAAAATAGTTCCCCGTGGAAATAATCTAAAATCAACAACAGTTACTGAATAATACAAACAAACAATAAAACATGTTGCTAAAAAAATTAATTATTCAAACAATATTTCTATTAGCAATTGTAATTCTATTACAAGAGGCAAACAAATGAGTACATACAATCATAAATAACTATGGTAATAATTGAAATACATATATAAAGGGTGTTTTTTTAGAGGTATAGAACGTTAAATTGCAATAAAACAACGATGTATTATTCGATTGATATGAATTTTTTTTATTCGAAAGATAATCTTGTGGCATTACATTTTAAATATGATTTCTGGCATATGACTGCCACGGCTGGCTCGAATGTAGTCCAATCTGGACGTCCAATTTTCGATGACTTTTTCCAACATTTGTGGCCGTATATCGGCAATAACACGGCGAATGTTGTCTTCCAAATGGTCAAGCGTTTGTGGCTTATCCGCATAGACCAATGACTTTACATAGCCCCACAGAAAATAGTCTAGCAGTGTTAAATCACAAGATCTTGGAGGCCAATTCACAGGTCCAAAACGTGAAATTAGGCGGTCACCAAACGTGTCTTTCAATAAATCGATTGTGGCACGAGCTGTGTGACATGTTGCGCCGTCTTGTTGGAACCACAGCTCCTGGACATCATGATTGTTCAATTCAGGAATGAAAAGTTAGTAATCATGGCTCTATACCAATCACCATTGACTGTAACGTTGTGGCCTTCATCGTTTTTGAAGAAGGATTCCACCAGCCCATAAAGCGCACCAAACAGTCAGTTTTTCTGGATGTAACGGTGTTTCGACATACACTTGTGGATTAGCTTCACTCCAAATGCGGCAGTTTTGTTTGTTGACGTAGCCATTCAACCAGAAGTGCGCTTCATCGCTAAACAAAATTCGCTTATGAAAATCGGGAACAACGGCAATCTCGTTTTGGACCCATTCGACGAATCTACGCTTTGCTTGATAATCGTTTTGAGGAATTGCCAAACCAAACTGAGAATAAATCACTTGACAGCTGTTAAATCGGTCGCCATCTTGGAAAGTAATGCCAACTTAAACTTCTATACCTGGAAAAAAAACACTATATATATTATATGGCCAGTATGATAATATATAAAATATGTATATGATCTCCAAAAAACTACATAAGGAACAGATTATCAGAAGCAATATTAAACCATCAGATGTAAAATCACATCAACACTGAATTTTAAAGAAATCCAAAAGGAGTTATGAGAAAATCTTTTCAAGGTGCATATTTTTTCTGCAAACACTTTTTTGATCACAAATGATATATTTATATATTGCAAGATTGTCAAAAGCAAAGTTAAATTGTGACAAAAAAATCAGGTCAACATTGAGTTTAAAGGAATCCAAAAGAAAATATGATAATATTGTTTCAAGGTTCACCTCGTCATAGTTCAGCAAATAGCATTTTGTTAAAAAAGATTTCCGATTTTTTTTCATTTAAAACAAAGATGAGATCTTATCGGTTATAGAGATCATAAGGCCCAAAACAGTGACATACAAAAAAAACATGGTTCACAATATTACCAATCTGTCAATAGCTCTAAATTTGTCCCCTCAGGGGCTCATCTTCTTTAGGTGAGTACGGGTGTCACAATCCCGAGGTACCCTAGTGATCTTTTCCTTTTCCCAAGGGGTTTACTATCTTTGGTAAACACGGGTCTCACGAACCTGGGGCTACCCTAGTGATCCTTCTCTATTTTCGCCCCTCCATCTTGTCATTCAATTTACCCTTTCTTTTCCCGTCTAGATCAGATTTTCACAAATGTTTGGCGCAGTATAGCCAGATTTGGCTCTTGCGCCATAAAATCTCACATTCACTCATTCATTCACTCGGCAATAAATTTGAATTTAGTTTCATTTTATTTCTGTTATACTTGAAGCAATATTTTTCTACAATGAAGAAAACATTGAATTTGTGGATGAAAGGAGAATAGCAAAAATCTTTATTTTCAATGACATAAAACGTTATAGCAATGTATTTATATGTAAAAAAGGTTATGTACAATGGAAGGTACAATGCATATGTTTATGTACAATTAGCTAAAAACTACATGAATTTTTGTCAGAAGGAACGCTAAACAATGATGTCACAAACAGTTTTGAACAACAACCAAAAATAACAGAAAATCTTACATGCCGTAAAATCCGGCGTACAACGCCCACTTTGAGCACAAAAAATTAAATCGAAATTTACGGGTTCAAGAGCTTTAAAAATAAAAAAAGATGAGTATAGAAAAAAATTAAGACTTCTCTACAAATATCAAATACTGTTCATTTAAAAGAAATGACACTCCTTATGAACTTACAGGGTTGTAATTCTATATAGAAGTATATTTTTTTTTTCTATACCTTGGAATAATACCTTGAATAAATGACTTCAAAACATGAGAGCATTGCATGTGTACATTTCAGGTTTCTTCGTAAAAAAGAGGGTGTGCATTATACAGCAAACATAACAAACATTAAAAAATGCAGCTCAAAAGTATATGTGCGCGTTATATGCTGGATTTTATGGAAATCTGATATTTTTCTTTGCATTGTTTAGCATCAAATTGTCAATAAATTGTGTTCAATATTGTCCATTTTTTAATTCATTTCACCATTGGAATGCGAATCTAAATAACTGCACATATTTTTCATGACATTCAACATTGAACAGCATCAGCTGATGAAGGAAGAAATGCAATCTTTTTTTTCCAATCAAAGAAAATGTCATAGAAATGTACATGCATAAAATCTTTAAAAATCTATATAAAGAGCAGATTGTAAGAAGGAAAATTAAACCATAATGCCACATGACAAAAATTGCATTAACTCTGAATAAATGCAAAAGAAAATTAGATGTAATTCAATACTAAAAAAAATTAATTAGTAAGCTAAAACCAAAATCTACCTAAAAGGAATAAAACAGGACCCCGTTGAAATAGTCCAGAACCAATAACAGTACTGAATGAAACAAATAATAAACTGTATTGTCTCATTAATTAATTTTTGAGCAATACTTTTTTTGCAATATTTCTATTAAATATTATAATTTTATTGCAAAGAGCAAACGAATGAGTACATACAATGATAAATAACTATAATGATAAGTGAAAATATATGTATCATATATGGACAGTATAACATAAAATATGCATATGATCTCCAAGAAACTATGTGAGGAATAGATTATAAGAAGCAGTTCAGTAATTACATTAGGCCTTGCATGAAGAGTGTAATGTTCCATTACATAATCAACATGTAGTATAAAAAAATGCAAAAATATATAAGAAATAACCATTCACAAAAATACAACAGATACATGAATTTAATGAGCATTAAAATATAAAACGGCCTTGCAGAAAACAGATTTTATTATTATCTAAAATCACAGCCACGTTTAAACAAAATATACAATACCCGAACACACATATAAAAAAATAAAGCAAATTTTGCATCGCCCACCACATTAGTAGAGTGCATAGTGGCAAAAACTTATAACATTTTCATTTGTGACAGTCAATTAGCATTAATGAATAAAACAAATTTCATCACTTTCGTTTGAAATTCTGGAAAAGGATAAAATGTGCTTCGTTCGACATCGCTAATCAACTGTAAACAAAAGCGTGTTGCCAATCCAACTAACTAAAAACCCAGATGTTGAAAAAAAATGGAAAAATTGCTTAAAAAATTTAATTTAAAAAAAAATCTAAGGGGAATTTTAAAAAAAACTCTTTGTAGTGCACATCATCAGGACCCAGAATAATTATGTGCCAAGTTTTATACTTCTAGGTTGCTTAGTTTGGGCGTTAGAGGTGAAACACACATGCTTATTTCCTCTTTTATTAATATAGATAGTATGGATTTTTGGCAAAATATAAAAAACTTTTAAGTTAAATGCAAAATAATAAAAATACAAATGCTTGTATTTACTTTTTAAAGGGATGATGATACTAGTTAATGTATAAGCTTGTAGAGGGAGACTGCATAGAAGGTGAGTCACCTTCCTTGAGGATATGCAAAAGTGTTTTGAAGAAATAACAAGCAGGCATGAAAATAGTAGTTAAAGCTATACTATGTATTTCTGCTTCAGCTTTTAATAACAAATATACTGACATATGACTGGACTAAGTAGTGTAAAAAGATGAATCAGAGTACTAAATCCTTTCATTTTGGCCTATATATCCATTTCAACACATTTGATTTTCTACTTTGGAGCCAGCAGCCTATGGAATCTCGACTACATTGTCCCTAGAACATCTACTACCTAACATCAGTTGGGCATGCAAGCCATGACTACATTTTGCATCAGTTGTAAGCCTCTGCTATGCATTTGAATTTCAAAACACTTTTGCATTCTAAAGCTGAATTTTTTGTTCACATTCTGAATATATCACTGCATTTAGATTTGGGATAGAACAAATGGTTAAGATTTAAGAACATGATATGGACACCCATTGGTATGAATGTGTTCTTTTAAGTCACCTTGTTTTACATTTCTTGGTATCGCATATTACTTTATGATGGATACATTTGTTATGAAACTCAAATCTGGTATAGCAACAAATATTTTAACTCATGAATTTTGGCTGTATTTTGTTACTAGGTTCGAATTAATTTACTATGAAGGGAGAAAATTAAAATACTTAAAATAGCAATAAACTTTTAAAATAAGAATATAAAATGTTATTCATTTAGTAATTCTTTTCAATATTTTCCATGTTTTATTTGGTCTTTTTTGAGGTAAAAGTTTATTAAAAATATAAAATTGTTTTTTTGTAATATTTCTTTTAGATGTTCATACCAAACCTGACAGCAAATACTATGTATGAAGTTAAAGTCAGAGGAGCAACACGAAGTGTAATTGAACATTCGAAACTTTTTAAAGGACAGTTCTCCGAGCCAAGAAAAGTACTTCTACAAAATAAGTGCCCCAGTATGAATTTAAAATTTATAATTGGTTATTTAAAAGTTATAGAATATTATTTAAGTAGTTTAATTAACCAATATTCACTTATTTTTCAGTGTTCAATGGTGTTCCTTACTCAGATTCTTCTCTGAGTGCAGGTATGATTGCAGGTGTGATGTGTGCATCATTTGCTTTACTTTTGGCCATTGTGTCATTCATTTTGTGGAGGTGAGTATGAAACGTGTTTATAAATAATAAATACTTTTCCATGAACTTCTAAGAATCATAGTTTTCTTTTTTAGATAATTTTTTATCTATATTAAGATCCAGGAAGAGATTTTTAAAAAACTAAAGTACCGTATTTTCCTGCGTATAATTCGCAGCGGCGTTATTATCCGCAAAGTCTTTTTTACAAGTTAAAAAATAAAAAATGTTGCATATTCCGCAGCGCCGTATAAACCGCGGCAATTTTTATGGTGAATAATCCAAAATATATACTGCCTATAATATCGTGTCAGAAGAATTTGAAAAAAGAAATACGCAGTATGTGTGTGATTAAAATTATAAGTAATAGATTGTACAAAATTTTTTTTAAAGATTCTTTTCTAAAATTGGACATCCATTGTTTCCATAATTTCTGAACTTTCGATTAAAATATCTGTTGATTCCAACGTCTAAAGGCTGTAATTTCTTTGTCAGTCCTGCATGTGTGTGTATTAGTTGCAGGGGCGAACTTTGGGGCATTTTTAACATTCTAACTAAGATGTGCTTCATCGAGTCCATTATTAAAAAGCGTTGGCTCGCATTTTTTCAAAATTAGGCCTGTTTTTTTCCCTCCACAATTGAATATTTGATTCGTCAACGTTAAACAATCTTGCAGTTTCCGGATTTCCTACTTCGGTAGCCTTCTCTGTAACGTTTAGTTCAGCCATTTTATTTACACGCTTCCGCTTCAACATAATGATATATGCAGTGCCGATTTAAGCTAATTTCGGGCCCTGGGCGCAAAAGATCTACGGGCCACCTTCGCACTGGTGGATCGAAATTTATTACCAGAAAACTGGTTAAGTCCAGCTTATCCGGGCCCTTGGGTGCCCGCCCTAAGCGCTCAATGTATATATAAACTTGAATATTTTCAGGATGAAACAGCTTAGGTCAAAACAGAATACGACATAACACTAGCAACATCTTCCCGAGGAACAGAATTCGTTCTTGAGCGTAATTGGACAAAACTAATTGTAGCTGAAATACGTCGGCCGAGTCGCAAAAGCTTTCAGCGCCGTCTGTTATTTATTTTATAAAACATAAATGATATTTCTTTCAAACCTTTATTGTAGGATTTTCAAATTTAGAATGTTTTTTATTACATTATCCGGCGGTGTATAATACGCTCAACAAAATTTGAAACTTTTTAACACATAATCCGCGGATTATATACAGAAAAATACGGTAGGTATATTGTGTAGAAACTTCGCTTAGAAGTAGATTGGTTAAATATGCAATCATATTTGGATTATTTTTGCTATCTCATGTCTTACAAAGGAAGTAACTAATAAAAAAATGTAATAATGTGCCAGTAACAGTTTGGATGTAACTGAAAATGTAGGAAAAATTCTACCTTTGTGTTTCTGTTTTTAAAATACATCCAAAAGACAAGGTAAAAATGGTATCTAAAAGTAAAAAAAAATATTCACAAATTGTATATATGTAAATTTAAAATTTGCACATTGCTTTACAATAAAATCCAGCAAAGTAAGCTATAAATAATGTGATGGAATAGAAGATTGAGTCACAAATCGATTATTTAATTCATAATTGATGATACTTTTCTTTATTTCTTCCTATTTATAATGTTTCTAATTTCTTTTATTTAATACTTCATTTCTCATGAAATATCTACACAGATATTGCAGGGTTTTTTTTAAAAATTTTGTGCTTGTAAAAAACTGAATTTGGAAAACTTAAGTGAGAATTATTATAAAAATAATTGAAAAGTAATGTTATTATATGTCAAATATATACTATGAAATATATATACTATGAAAGTTTTAAATTCAGTCTACAATTTTAAAGTGAAACATCTAACATTATCAAAATATTTGTAATTTAAAAAAATATTAGCAATTGGAAAAATTTCTATTATATGGGATTTATTCTCTATTTTTTGCTGATCAGTATCATTTTAGTAATCAAATTTATGTGAATATAAAACTTGTAAATAAAAAAATAGACACATTCAGAAATATGTATATATATATATATATAACTCCATATAATAAAATATTTATAAGTATAAATGATATTTTTTTTAAAAAAATAGACCTTTTCATTTTATTAGATTAATTCAATATCTTCCTAATACTTTTTATCTTAATATTATTTTGTTAGTTTGGATGATTCTTTATTTAAGTTATTTCTAATAGTTTTTATAAATGAGATTAGTTACATATTATACTTATATTTATTACTGGTAAATTTATTTATAACTTGCAAAATTCACCATTTGATTAATTTTTGTGAAAAAAATTGGATGAAATAAAACTCTGGAATATTCATCAGATATTGATATTTAATAATAAAGAAAAAGCTGTTTTTGTATCAAATAACCATTAACTCTATATTTAATACTTTGAGTAATGTTTCTGAATAATTTGTTACAAATAATTTAATAGTTAGTAAAGTTGAATCTACTATCGATTTAATTTTTCAGTTACATTTTTCTGCAGTTTTAATGATATTTTTACAACACTTCATTATTTTTTTCCTTTATTCTAATTTTTTTTTGTTATTCATTTTGCATTAATTTTTTCTTTCTAGGAAGTACTTTCAGGCTGCTTACTATTATCTTGATGATCCACTGGGAAATAGAGCATCTCCTCAACTGTCTGAAACATTTGGTAGCTGTATAAAATTTATTATATTCATTAGTTTCTTTAAGTCAGAATTCTGTGAAATATTTCATGTTATCTGTCAACTTGCTAGAAAGGAGAAAAACAACCACCTATTATATTATCAATAACAGCTAGTGAGGTTTTGTAACTTCTGTTCTTTCAAATATGTGGAATTAATTAAAATAGCATTATTGTATCTGTAAATTATTTAAAAAGTACTAAACTCCACTGCAGTCTAACGCTTTTATTTAAGATGAGCAGAAATAGAGTTTTAGCACTTAAACACCATGTTTACTTGGAATTTCTCTATGTATTAAATACTTCAATAATGAACAACATATTCTATTACTAGTGTTTTTATATGTTATTAATGTGGTAAGAAAAATGCTTTTGTCTTTATGCATTATGTTTTTTGTTTCTTACTTTCTAACATTGGGAAATTATCTGATCTTCATAATTGTATGCATGTATGCAGTGTTACTTACATATGAACTTAAGAGAAGAGGTTTGCCAGAATATGACTACTTTGCTAAATAGATAGATAGGCCTTTGCCTTAACTTGTGAAAGGTTCAATTGAACAGAAAAAAAGCTTAGGATCTCTGACAGAATTATACTTTCAGTCCCCCCATCTATCATTTCATACTTTTTTGCTATTTCCATGCATGTCTCCCCCCGGAAAGATAATGTATTAATACTTTCTTATTGTTACAATTCTTGACTTTTTTTGCTTGTCTTTTCTATTTTCAAAGCTGATGATTCTGAATATTCTGCTATTCCTGTAAATCTTTGGTCAAAGCATGTTTCAGAGTTACATGCTGATGGAGATATTGGATTTTCTAGAGAATATGAGGTGAGGTTTTCTCAATACTAGTTTAAAGTAATATCATAAATTGAAGTACTATATTGTAAAATGTAGATTATATAGGAGATTTTATTTCATTATTTAAAACTGACTTATTTCTCATAGTTATTATTTTAAAAGTGTTTAAATGGAAGCTTTCAAGTTAAATATTTTGTAATAATGTTTTTAGCTGTTGAATTTAAAAAAATTATTAATGTCGTATGCTAGATTGAATTATAGTCCAGTTTGAAAAAATAAGTTTATTTCGCATTGAATACATTACTAATAATCTTTGTGAAATTTCTACCTTTGTTTTGATTTATTGACTTAAGTTGTTAATTAAGAATTCTTTTGAATCAGTTTGTTGTTTAAAATAAAGTGTTCTTTATTTAAAGAGGAAACATTTTTTGTGAAAATAAAATTTGAGTAATTTTCTATAGAAAATTATTGTTCCATTTTTTAGTTTTTATTGTTTTGATATGTGATTGCCTTTATTTTAATTACACATTTAATACTGTCATTAGTATAAGGTTTTGCCTTTTTTGTCTTGGTTTGATTTTTTTTTTTTTTTTTTTTTTTTTTTGTATATTTTCAGTCAATTCAGCAGGCAACTGATCTAGATCTGTCTTCAGAACATTCACAAATGTCAGAAAACAAGAATAAGAATCGATATGTCAACATAGTTGCTTGTGAGTTGTTATTTTGTTGAATTTTGTATTTAAAAAATTTACGATCTAGGAGTAAAACGTTTTAAGTACATGGGAAGTTTTTTAATCATATCTGTGTAAAAAACAAAGTTCATTTTTTAAAAAATTAAATTTTAAACGTTATATGTATTAAGACTTTATGGCATGGGATTCTTTTTGATTGTAAATATTCCTTTTCTCTTGAAAATTTCTATTTGCTACTTTTATTGAAATTTTTTTGCTTATTGAAAATTATTTTTGGATGTTAAGTTAGTTCAATATTTTCATATTTAAGTAATACTTCTATAGAATATTGTAGATACTTCTGAAATGGAATATTGTTTATCTATTCTCCGAATTGTTTCAATTACCATTCATAGCATATTTTGATTCAAAATCTGAAATGATTTATTTTCTCCTTTCTACTTTTTCTGTGATGCATAAGTTAACTTTTTGTGGACTTTTATTTATAACACATAATCTTGAAACTGATGCTGGGTGTAAGTTATGGTTTTTAATATCACCTTTTAGAGCAACTTTATAGCATTGTGTTTGCAGTAGTAAGCGTTCACTTCATTATTTTAGTCAGTGAGTAAAGCTAAAGTCAAACATTTTAATTGAATAAAAGGATATATATGCCAAATGAATTTAAATGTCAATTCTATCAAAGACTTCAATTAAAATAATAAAGTTGCTCCTGAAATCCTTAATGTGACTATAATAGCTAATTGGCAGACTGCTTAACATAATCATGAAGTAATAGGGACTGCTGCAGGTTGATTATACATTCTCTTGGCACCTAAAACCTTATATCGAATAATATAGATTTTAGAAAAGGGTATTCAAGCATCATTCTTATCTATTGATCATTGTTCAAAATTATTTAGTATAGCCTTATTAAATTATTCAAGTGAAACTAATTAAAAGAAATCAAATGAGGTTGAAGGGGATTCATTAATGAATTACAAGAAAAGTATACTTAAAATGTTTTGTTACTCTCCATCTAAGTGCTAGTAAATGAACATGAACCATTTCTTCATCAAATGTTCATTATTAAAAAATTGGGGGGCACATAGTCATGTTAGTTAGGCAGCCAAGTATCCAGCTCATAGCTGCCAATGTTTTAATCAAACTGCAAAATTGCATGTTCAAGTTGTGAGTCATCTAAAAGACCTATCATGGGGTCTCATGCGTTCATCAGTAAACACCCATCGTGTGCTCAGGCATTTTAAGTCTGTCAAGGTCTCAGTGTCTGTATTTGTGTAATGTAGAAGTTAGGAGAATGGGGGCCTGTTCATATTTTCTCTTTACTTGATCCAGGTTCATAACTACATGGTTTATCACCTTAGTCATTGCATTGCTTCTAAGTGTGACTTAACACATGATCAGGTTGTTCTTTTTGACAAGTGAATTGAATGCATTAGAGTTGAAGTAAACTTAGTTCCACTATTTTAATTATACTAAAATCAGGCTTGTGTATAAGACTATCTACTTCTATAGTTTACCTATGTAACTTAGAAATGAGTTTATTACATTTCTTTTTCTCAAAGAGTTAAATAAACTGATAAATCTGTTTAAAAAATTGATCATTTTGTGGGGAAAAAATATTTGTTAAATTTATAATTGTAAGAATTGGGAAATGAGGTGTTGTGCACTAGTTATTAAAATCATTTCGTGATGTTTCAGTTTTATTTTTTATGATGTTTTGGTTGGTTTTTTCTAGATGACCATACAAGGGTTATTTTGAAGCCATCATCAGGACAAAAGAAAATGCATGATTACATAAATGCCAATTATATTGATGTAAGTGTACTTTTTAATATTTGATATTTACTGATTATTTTATTAATTTGTTTTACTTTTTATGTTTACTTTTGCGGCTTTTTCTTTCTTAGGGCTATAATAAACCTGCAGCCTATGTTGGTACACAAGGACCATTGCCATCCACATTTGATGATTATTGGAGAATGATTTGGGAGCAAAGAGTATATATTATTGTCATGATAACAAATTTAGTGGAACGCGGCAGGGTGAGTTTTGTTCATGTGATCTATTTATGTGATATTATTTCATATCTGAACATTTTTGATAGAGTTTTTTCTTAAAATGTTTTAATTCTTGTTTTTTAGTTAATAGAAATAAAGTAGTAGCAACAATGGTCATTATTAATTTTGCATTATTTTAGGTATTTGAATTTATGGAATACTCTCTATGTGTATTTTTCCATGTCAGCAACAAATTAAGTAGTTTTAAATAATTGTTTATTGTATATATTCTTTTGGCAGATTGATATGATTTAAAATTAAATAGATTGGATTATTTGTTTTACTGCCCTCCTGCCAAATGAGCGGCACAAGTTAAGTGAAATAACCCTTTAAGTCCCAAGTCACCATTTCATTAACATATTTTAGCATTTATTTTCTTGCATGATTTTCTATTTGGCATGATTTAGATATCCTGCCATAGCTCATAATGTGAAATAAGTACAAAATTTTAATCAACCCTTAATGCTTTATTAATTTTTAATCAGAAGTAAATATTTACTATAACAATAAAAAGATTGCATTGTTAACGAATATTTTGTGTGAGTATAAAATAAGTTAAAATTGATGTTTTGATGTATGTATGTGCGTGTGTGTGGGTATGTTCTGGCAATATTTTTGGATAAGTATATTTCTAAACTTTGTTAATGTGATCAAGACCTTGCTGCAAACCATTTTTAATTTTGATTTTTTTCATTTATTTTTTCTTTCCTTTTTTTGATTTTGCTGGTTTTATTGTGTTTTATTTAAAACTTTTCTGACCACATCTTCAGAATAGTGTGTTGCCTTCTGCAATTATTTGTCCGTGTATACACAGTATCGAGATTCTCATTCTTCTTGTAACATTTGACACTACTCTTAATTGCATCTTTTATTTTGAATGTTGAGGAACTAAATCATATTAGCTATTTATAATATTAGTTTCATGCTTATAAGAGCTAACTTGTGTTGATAGTAATTTCCGATTGTGTATTACTAAGTTTTGTTTAACTGTCTCTTGTGATAACTGATTTTTTTATTCAAAGCATTATGCATAGTTAAGCTTTACTTTTTTAGATTGTTTTATTTGATATAACATCGCAGGAATTCATACGGGTATATGCTTGACTGTAAACAATTAGAACGTATATAAATAGCAGAATACTGTAACTTCGATTTTAAAAAGTTCTTAAGTAAAGTTGAAAATCTTAAATATCTTCAGAGCTATAATTTTCAATGTTGGCTACAGAGTATAGCTCATTTTCAACTTTAAGTTGTATCTTCTCATTAAGTATTTTAAAATCGTGTCCATTACAAAAGAAAAAACTAACAGCTGGCAACACACAGATATCTGGGACTTAAAGTGCTTTGTAAACCTCACTTTGGCAAGAGAGCAAAAAAAAGTGATTTGATAGCTTTCACTTATCATAGCACATGCTCTCTTTGCATGCCAGCACGAACCTAGCACTTCAGATTGGGATGACACAGTAAGTACTTTGTCTTTTCCTCTTCTCCCTTTCAGTTTTATTTTCCTGTTTTTCTATTTTCTGCTAATTTAATCTGTTTTGATATTAATTCAAGTATAATTATGATTATAAGTTGTTTTTTCAGTTAGGGTTTGCAGGTGGTTTTCTTAATCTTAAGAATTGATAAATTGAAATTTTGTTTTATACAGTAACATCTTTTTCTTTGGGGCTTAAAGAGTTGTGTTCCATTTGTGCACTCATTGCACATTTTCACAAAATTTTATTTGAATATTAATTGACTTGATCATAATTTTAAATATTTTGGTGCAATTTATAATTTCTCTAGTGTAGTTAATAATGTTTTATTCTTCTAAAAGTGTGTATATGCAAGCTTATTTTTCTCTTTACAGTTCAAAAACACAGATTTTGCTGCTATTATTGTACTTAGTATAGTATTTTTAAGCTGCTTGTGGAAATAAATATTTTTTAAATTTCAACTTAATTTAACTGCAGTTTCAATAAATGTTGCTTTCTGTGTTATGGGAAATTGATAAAAAATTGTTTCTTAATGAAATTCAGTTCTGTCCAATTAATTACAGTAATTAATTTATTTAAATAAATGTTATAATTTAAATCAGCAAAGATATATCAAGGCAAGAGACTTGTTAAATTTTATACTGTATACATTTTTAAGAACTTTTTCATATTTTATTCGGAAAAGTGTTTTAATGTTTGATTTCTCAAGTAAAAAGAATTATTTTATAAGAAAACTGAAATTTTTGACTTTTATTAAAATTAAACATAGTTTTAACGGGTAGGATAAAAATGTTTGTTGTCCAAAAATGGATTTGCAACTTAGCAGCAATCGATGAAATAAAACACGAAATTAAAGCTTAAGTTGTGCAAGATGGTTAATAACAAGTACAAACTTGTTCTTAGTCTAAAATATTTTTATACTTAGATGTACTTAATACAGATGGGAGAATAATTTTGATAATGATGCATTTTAATGTTTTTCAACTAAACAAACGTTCAAATGTTTTTCAAAACAGTGAATTAAAATGTTAAATACCAATATTTAAGTTAATAAATTTCGGTACATTAATTAAAATTTTCGAGATCATGTTTGATTTGATTTAACTTTTTTGAAAATGAGTAATTGCAATTTATTCATCCAAATTGAAGTCAATAAATGCTTCCCTTCTGAATTACTTTTCATAAACACTATTTTCGCATTTTAGGAAAATATTTGTTCTTGTGTACATGTGGCAAAGACTCCTGAATTCACCCAGCAGCCTTTGTAACTTGATATTAGTAATTAAAATGGCCTTACTATTAATTTAAATTATGTTTAAATGTCATCTAACGTTAATTTGTCCCTGCTAAAACTACAAAATGGTGCTTCATTTTCTTTTGAAGGCTTGACTCAATAAATAGTTTGAAAATAGTCATTTTTACTGTGCATTTTTCATTCAAGACCTGAGATTTAGTGCAGGACTGTTTCCTCGTAATGAATTAAATTCCTGTTACGATTTAAGGCTGATAAGTAGTTTTGCATATCTCTGAATGTTATGCTATAGATATAAGCCTTCGACTCTTTAAGTTTGTCATGTCTGTCCATTGAGCTTCTGAAAGATTGCAAGTAATATATTGGATAATTAATTCTGTGCTATTGAATCTAATTTTACATAGATCATTATATATTTTATTGCTAATAAAAGGTATTAAGAGAAGAATGTTCTTTGGATTTAAATCAAATAATATTAAATGTTTATTTTAGTGATTTCAGTGTATAGTTAAGGTTTTTGCTTTCAGTGTATACTAATATTTAGTTGATTCGCGTTACAAAATATTTCATTTTTGATTAATACTTTGGAACTTATTAAAAAGTAATGAAGGATTTTTGTAGGAGATTGCAGCTGTGTGAAATTTTTTTCTTAACTTTTTTCCTAAATGTCAAAGTGTAAATTAGCTTAAAGTTACTTTTTCTTTTAATATGTATACCAGTTCAATATACACTGCTCAAAATAATTAAAGGATATTGCGGTTTTAGGTGGATCTTGTGGCTGGGGAAACTTTTTAGCTGATTGATACATGGTCGACAGACGTAGTAGGTTATATGAGAATAAATTACACATGTTTGGCAGGAAAAAAATCCATTTTATTGCGCATTTGTGTACAAAAGGAAAAAAACACAATTTGTGCATATGAGAAAAAAAGAATAAGAAAAGGTGTTTTCTTCAAAGGAAATCATTTTCAGTAGGGGGTATGGTTTCCTCGGACGGCCAGCAACGTTGAGCACCTATGAGGCTATTAATCACGAGTTGGGGTATTCTGTCCCACTCTTCCAGAAGAGCTCTTTCCAGTTCTTGGAGAGTTTGTGGGGGTGGTTGGCGGCCAGCAACTCATCTTCCTAGAGCGTCCCAAACGTGCTCTATCGGATTCACGTCTGGAGAACACTGGCCACTCCATTCGTACGATTCCTTCCTCGAAAAGGAAATCCTCCACCAGGTTAGCACGATGTGGCCTGCAGTTATCGTCCATTAAAATGAAGTCATCTCCGATTGCTGCAGCGTAAGGGACTACAATAGGTCGGAAGATCTCATCCCTATGTCGGCGAGCAGTCAGAGGTCCATCTCGAATGATGTAGAGGTCTGTGCGCATGTCAATGAAGATGCCACCATACACCAACACTCCCCCACCGCCAAATCGGACACTTTCGTGCACGAACGCAGGATTACTCCTACTGCCACGGTCCCTCCAGATGAAAATACGCCTATTATCCGGATGAACAGAAAAACGGGACTCGTCAGAAAAAAGAACATTGCTCCATTCATTTCTCCTCCAGTTCACATGCTCTTTTGCCCACTCCCTGCGGTCACGACGATGGCTTGATGTTAGTCTAACACATACTGTCGGTCGGCGAGTATACAGACCTACTCCATGGACCTGGTTTCGGACAGTTTGAGTTGAAACCGTGGTGCCAGTAGCCGAGCGAAGGTGTTGTTGGAGAAGAGTAGCGTTCATATTTCGGTGTCTCCGAGCCGTTAACACTAAATAAAGATCTTCATTGCGCGTTGTTACCCGTCTACGACCTTGTCCTGGTCTTCGGCCTGCACTTCCAGTCTCCAAAAAACTGTTCCAGATTCTAGAAATTACACTTTGTGACACTCCAATGGCTTGCGCTACTTCGGCTTGAGTTTTGCCCCCTTCTAACCTACCAACAACTCTCCAAGCTTCTGAATCGGTTAAATGACTTCGCTGAGACATCGTACTCATCGAAACAAAGCAGTCACTGAATGCCGATCATCCTTGTCTTCATTTCAATTGAAAGTCAAATTTCATTCGCCGCCGCTGAAGCGACGTTTTTGACGTCGAACTCAAAATTAGCATACTCCACAGTTTGAAAATCAGAAAAATTTGCATTTGTGATTTTCTTCTTCCATTTTCGGCAAAAAAAAAATTTCGCTTATATCTTTATTTTATATAAAACTTACAATATCCTTTAATTGTTTTGAGCAGTGTATTACTAAGCAATGATGTATTGAACTGGAAATGTGATACATGGTTGAAAATAAGTTAGAATCAATTACTTTAAAACTAGAGAGAGAGAGAGAGAGAAATTTCCATTTTTAATCTATAATGTATGTGATACTATATCATAAAATATTCTACTTATACGTGTTGTTTTTAACATTTTTATTGTTAAAAAGGGAGTTTTTTTTTTAAAAAAAGTTTTAACTATAGAAATTGGTACAAATATTTTTGTAATTTAGGGTAATGAACTTTAATACAAGATCTTTATATTTTTACTTAATATTGAAATGAATTTCATCAATTGTTGAATGGTTTAGAACCAGTTTCCCTCCCTCTGAGAAAATGAAATTACTTGTCGCGTTTTGTTTCAAATTTCAAGGAGAGAAATTTTTCAATCATGCAGTTTTGAACACCTAACTACCCTTAAACTGAATTGTTTCAGAGGAAGTGTGATATGTACTGGCCTAAAGAGGGTACAGAAACTTATGGCATTATTCAAGTGCGATTAGTTGAAGAATTGGTAATGGCTACTTACACTGTGCGAACGTTTGCTATACGTAATACAAAAATGAAGAAGGTGAGTGATTAGTGTTTCCTGAATTCAACTTTCCCCCAGTTTTTTGGTCTGATATGGTAGATTTTCGATATATTTTTCTTTATAGGAACTTAGCATTAAATTATTTATTTTTAATTAGGAAAAGTGAATTTGATTTGTCCATTTAAAAATTCTTTAAAAATGTAATATACATTTTTGGTTGCTTTTTTTTCCTTTAAGTAAAAGATTAAAGAAATAAAAATGCTTTTTGAAAAAAAAAAGAAATGTAAATTTTAAGTGCATCCTTTACTTTTTAGTAAAGTAGTTAAGATAAATTAAAGCTACGTTATGATAGGTTCTTTTAAAAATTTATCAAATTTAGTGATTAGATTGTTATTCTAGATTTTTGTAATTTAAGTGTATTTTAATGTGTGTGTATGAGCATTTTAGATGCATGAAGCAATGAAAATGTTTTTAAAGGGAAAAGAGATTAATTTCTCTGGAAGGTAGCTGGGTATTTTTGGCATTTAATTTTCAACTAAATTATTGGAATTTTTTCTGAAAATTAAAAAAAAATTTAAAATTATTTTAACTTTAAAACTTGTTAGATATTTCTGTTTTCTTGTTAAATTTATAACTTTTGCGTTGTGGCTTGAAATAATTCATTTAAATTAATTAAAGGGATGAGCTACTTAAAAAATGTTCTGTAACATTTTGAGTGAGTTAAAAATTGTGGGATCTTAACATATTTTAATTTCCCCCTCATTTTAGAAACTGATGTGTGAAAGAAATGTTTACCAGTATCATTATACAAATTGGCCAGATCATGGAGTTCCTGATCATGCATTGCCAGTTTTGAATTTCGTTAGAAAATCATCAAATGCAAACCCTCCCAATGCTGGTCCTATAATAGTTCATTGCAGGTATGTGGATTAAAAATTTTAGTGCCATTATGAGCCTTATTTTGGATTTAAATTTCATCTGGAGTACCTTATAAATATAGTATATGCATTGTATTTTTAGAAATATTTGTGTATCATTTAAAAGTAAGACTTTCTGCAAACTAAATGCATGTCTGATTGTTCTTCATTTGTAGAAAATTTTGGTATTAGAACTCTTATTTGCTAAAATTCTACTGAATTTATTTCCACCATGATTGAATATACCAAATATTTCACAAAATTTTAAAATATCTTATGAGAGTTGTTTATATTGCTTTGTTTCCCCCTTTGAAAAAAATAAGTAGAACTTGCTTATTAGTTATCTGTCTCGTTCTCTATCTCTTCTCCAGAGTCATTGTCCCTTGCTTCCTTCCGAAGCGATCTCTGTTGCTGGGGGGGCATACAGTAGCACCTCCTACCGTAATCAGCTCAGGTTTGGGAAAATCTTTTAAAATTTTTCCTTTCGTGCTTCTATATAATAATTCTGCAAAAAACCCTCGAATTTTTTCAATGCATTTCTAGAGAATTTGCTGTGGGGTTCGTCATGTACAATTTTGTGGAGAAGTGGCACATTTGAAGCAGGGGCTGTATTTAATGTATTTGCAATAGCCACAATTTCTTCTAGATAGACCATGGAAAATATATATCTTCAGAACAATTAATGAATTAATTGGAATGGACTCACCGCTGATGATTCCGTTGTTGCAGCATGGTGCTCCAACAGTTTTGATTCGGTGTTTTAGGGGTTATTAAATATTTTAACTTAATTTGAGGCTGAGCCCCCAAATGTTATGTTGGTGTGGGTTGTTACTTAAAGATAACTAATGTTTTAACAGATAAACTGTTTGTTTTTTTAACAAGAATAAAGAAAATGGGACAAAACAATAACGATATTAACAACACATTTAATGCGTGTCGTTGCCTAATGGCTAAAAAGGTTCTTTCTCCATCGTCGTGGATCTGTCATGTTCTCTCTCTCTCTCCGATCTCTCTCTCTCTTTTCTCCAGAGTCATTGCCCCTTGCTTCCTTCCGAAGCAATTTCGGTTGCTGGGGTGGTGCCAGGGGAGCATGCAGTAGCGCCTCCTACTTCCACATATATAGTAAAAATAATTAGAATAATACACTTCTAAAAAACAATTTTCTCAAGTGGAAATTATTATTGAGATTTTACTCCTACATTTAAGAAGCTTGTCATATCTTTTAGATGTCTGCTAATGTGATATTTAAATATAGCTGGATAACTTTTCCGATTTGCATAAATTGCTTTGTAAATAATTTCTTTTTTAAAAAAATGTTATTGTTACTAATGCCACCTGATTGGCAAAGGCCATTTGGAGGCCCACTAAATTCATCATGGCAAAGAGCTAAGCAATGCCTGTTGTTATCCGTAGCTTTGAGCACGATACAGGTAACAGTACGATTTGACCCGTTTCCACCCCAATTTTAAGGGATGACACTCTGGTGGTGGTTAGGGGCCTCCCACCTCTCTTCTCCTTTTACCAACCTCACGAGAAGACTTGCGGCTTGATGTCTATTTCGAGTATCCCTATGCCGCTAAGGCACTATACATTTACAAACATCCCTGCATTCCCCAGGATTCGAACCCAGGCTCTACGGCACAGCAGTCAGCGTCACTAACCACTATACTGGATGGCAGGTTTCTTTTTAATAAATATATACACTTTGATGTGGAATTTTTCAGTTTTTGTAAAATTTTGTTTTGTATTAAAATGTTTTTTTGAAAAAGTAAAAGTAATTTTTATCAAAACAATTTCATATGGGTTTCTTTATATTATATATTTTTAAAACCATGCTAAAGTCAAATACAATTTTTTAAAGAAATTTTTGATGTAGATAAATTATTTTATTTTTAAAATAGTTGTAATTGGATTGTGTATAAGCCTTTCTCTCTTAGAGTTATTATCATTATATGAACTATATTTGATTAAATTTTATAACAATATAGCCATTAGAAAAAAAGAAGTGCACTTTTGAAGAATTCATGGTAGGGGCTACTTATTTAAATAATGTAAATCTCATTAATTAGTGCTGGAGTTGGAAGAACCGGAACTTATATTGTATTAGACGCTATGTTACGCCAAATACAACACAAACAAAGTGTGAATGTGTGTGGATTCCTAAAACACATCAGACAGCAACGGAATTACCTAGTTCAAACAGAGGTATGTTATTTTTTGTTCCTTACTAATATATTTGCAATAATGAAATACAAAATTAGGTACTTATTTTTAAATTGTTGTGGTATATATTAAAAATATAAATTTTTAATATTTTTTTCCTAGGAACAATATATATTTATTCATGATGCACTCTTAGAAGCCATTGAGAGTGGTGAAACAGAAGTTCCAGCCCACCAGTTCAGCTCGTATTTAACAAACTTAAACAATCCTATAAATGACTCTGGAGAGAAAACTCAAACCCCTCTAGAAAAACAGTTTAAGGTAAATATTGATATATGTGTATGAAACTCTTTTGTATCTTAAAAAAATTTCGCAATAACTGTAACATTAACTAGCTTATATGCTCCATATTTGTATGAATTAAATAGATGAACATAATAAATATTTTACATGAAATGGTAGATATTTTTAGATAGATATACCTATATATTTGTTTGTAAGAAATTCAATTTAAAGAATACTTATAACCATAAATGTTTAAACAAAAATAATGATAAAGATATTTAAAAAAAATTTGTTATAATTTATTAAATATTAGGATATTTAAAATAGTACAATAATGTGACATATTGCCTACAGTAATAAAACTGCTTTCATAGAAATATTAATTTCAGATTGTTTTAATCTCGGAGCATTGTAGAGTATGTATATAAAAGTTCACTAGATTTTTACTTTGTAAAATTTTATCTTTAAACCCTTAAAATAGAAACATTGTTATAATGCATGTGGGATTAAAAGCTTATTTTTAATTTCGTTTTTACTTTAAGAAGAAAAAAATTTGTTTAAAATATAAATTATCTGTTTGTGTATTCATTTGAAGGCATTAATAGAATATATACCATCCATCACATGAATGTTTTAAAACAGAATCACACACATCTCTTAACCATGCAAAACCCATATTTAAAAAAATTACTCTTTTTTTTTTAAAATGCTTAAAGCTTTTTTTAACCTGAATTGAATGTCTAAAGAATGCAAGGAAATTTATGCTGCTGTCCATCAAAAATTCAGCGCTATGAAAGACAAGAGATACCAAAATCAAATTTATTCTTTTCTTAAATAACAAAATACAAGGGGGAAATTAGTGATATAATAATCCTAATCAATTTGGAGGACACGAGGAAATCAGTGTTTTGTGTAGCTATGACTGAATGTAAGCTCGGATATTTATATATTTTTTAAATACATAACATATGTAAATTTATGCTGCTTCTACAAATTGCCAAAGCTCTAATAATTGACTACATGTGTTCGAAGGGTTAAAGAACAAAACAAGACTAAAGAAGCAATGTAACCTGGAGGTCAGTGAAGAATTGTTTAATGTTACTTCATGAGATTTTGTGCTGTGTTGTTAAGACTTGACCAGAAACAACCTTTTAAGAGAAGGGAAAACAGGCTTCAAAACTTTTAAAAGACATAGTGTTAGATGTTAAGTGTTGTAGTAATGCATTTTACAGAGGTGCGGGATTAAATTCCAATGATATTCCATGTCATAAAACCAGTGGATGACCAGAATGGTAGTAATTTTAATCACTACTTTTTTGTGTTAAGTACTATGTTGGAAAGTGAAATTATTTCATTTGTTCAGAATGGAAGCATCTCTTCAAAAAAAAAAAGCTCTTTTAAATTAAAAAAAGATAAAGTAAAATACTTGATAAATCTAAACAGTTTTTATTGTCTTTCGTTTGGAGTTGTTCATGTGCTAAGTTCTTTATGAACTGCTACTATGATGTAAATTTTCTATTCAAATGCAGATTAGTACTACAGCTGAGATATACTTTTAAGATGAGTAAATATTTTTAAGTATGTTTAGATATATAAAAATGTTTTATCTTTTCTTATTTTTTTTCTGTGTTAATGCTTTTTTTATGATATATATGAAAGTGATATATTTATATATATAGTATTATGGTTGTCCTTATTTCTTATCTCAGATTTTGAAAACATTTATTTTACTCTATCTCATTTCAGTTAGTAACTTCGTTTAAAGCTCGTGATTTCAATGTTGTGTCAGCTCTAAAACCTTGTAATAAAGGAAAGAATCGTTCTCTTAACCTCATTCCGCTTGAATCATATAGAGTTCATATCACCCCGAAGCCTGGCACTGATGGATCGGATTATATTAATGCAACATTTCTCCCGGTAATTTTTGATTTTTTTATCACACTGTAATTTGGAAGATAATCTTTCAAATTGATAAAACTTATCTTACAGTTTTTCTTTTGTAGAAATATACTAATGATACTGTATTTATGATTGTTAAAAAGTTACTGCATCATTATATATTACAGTATGATTGTAAAAATATGACATGTATTTACAAGCTGAGACTAATCGTACAAAAAAGGTTATTTTCAAGTGAACAAAATGTTACTATTTCTTTTGAATGCATATAAGGGCTTTTTGGAAAAACTATTTTTATTTGAATTTTATTTTTAACTTCCTTCTAAAGATCTTTTGTTCCCCTTCCAGGGCTTTCACAAACTTAGAGAGTTTATTATAACTCAACATCCTTTGCCTGGAACAACCCCGGACTTTTGGCAAATGGTATTTGATCATAATTCTCAAACTGTTGTTGTTCTCTCATCAGTTGATGATAAGGCAAGTTTATTATGGTGCTATATTGCTTGAAAAATCCACTTTGTGGCAAATATTTATTTTTGATTTACTTTAATCTCTGAAATTTAGTAATTCAGTTTATGTATTTAAGATTTTCCCTCCTTTTTTATAAAAAAAAGAAAAAAAACCTTGATAGTTATATTTGTTTGTGTTCAATTTAATATCTGTACGTATAATGTTAAGATTTAAAGTTATTTTATAGAATGTTTTATATAATTCTGCTTTTTATTTTAAATTTTGTATATTAAAAAAATCTATGAAGATAAATTCCTGAAGTTTTTCATCCATGATCCTTTAGACATTCTCAAGATTGACTTCTTTCTCCAAACTTTCATTCTTTACCTAAGCAATTTATTTTGTATATATAGCCCTTTTTTAAAATTACCAGTATATTTTTTTATAGGAGTACCCATGTTTTTGGCCCATGAAAGGTGAAGAAATTGATCATGGTGGATTCAAACTCAAAATAGTTGATGAGTCTAGTCAAGAACACTATATGACTAGAGATTTTATTATGCAAGCTACACAAGATGAATATGAAATGACTTGTCGCATAATTCAGTTTCCAGGCTGGCCTGAAACTTGCTCTCCCCAAAGCAGTGTTTTTGACTTAGTACATGTAGTCCAAAATTGGCATGTAGAATTTCAGTCTGGTCCAATTATTGTAGTTGATAAGTAAGCATTTTTTTATCTTATATAGCAGTAATACAATAAAAGACGCATATTGGGGTTAGAAATTATGGTATTGTTGCAAATGTTGTATTTTGTAATCAAAATAGTTAATAAAGGAAATCTGGGTGAAAAGGTATTCAATTTTAAAATATTCTTTTTTAATTATAGTTGTTTACATGTTAAATATTATCAATACTTTCCATGTTGCAAGTAAAACATGTGATGAGAATACATTGATTTCAAGTTGTTTTTTATCTCGCTATTTTTATTCTAAACTTTGCATATGAGTGTTAATAATATTGTTTTGATATTCATGTGCTAAGTGATGATTCATTCAAGAGTGTAATGTTTCGAAACTTCACAGCAGTGGTACCCAACCCCCGTGCTCCGGACCGCTACCGGTATCCGTGGATTAAATGGTACCGGGCAGCCTGAGGAACATTATTTCCATTTTATTTACTGACGTGTATTTCTCTCGGGTTTGTGCGACTTTCCATGGAAATCACTATGTTCATTTTTTGCTGCAAATGTATTTTATTTTGAAGTTATATTTAAATACAATTAAATTTAAATTATGAATTCAAAGCAATCTAAAATTTAAAGAATCAATGTTCCACCTTTAGCGGACCGCGGTAAAATTATCAAACGTTGAGAGGTCCGTGGAGATAAAAAGGTTGGAAAACACTGCTCTACAGTATATGTGCTCTAATCAAAATATGTAGGTCATTTTCTTCTATATGTAGGTCTGCAGCTGTGTTTGGTCTTAAATCGGAATTCTTTAAATCTCCAATTTGATATGACATTATAAATTTTTCACTCGATGCACGTGAAATGAATTTTTTTTTCAGGTATTTCAAATGCTCTGTGTAGGCTTTATTTCATGATTAAACTGACAATATTTACGATTCTTAAAATTGTGCTAGTATTTTAAGAAGAGTTATACTGGGTAACAACAGTGTAATTTTAAGAATTTGGGCATGATTTGTCATTTAAAGACCTAAAAAGGGGTTTTAGAGTCGTAAGCCACTTTTCAAATGCAGTAGATGTACAGCTATTCCTCTTAAAGAGATATTTTTGTTCCAAAACATGTGATTCTTCAGTGGGCGCAGCATAAATGTTTGATGCATAGAAGAAAAACATTGAATGTATGTAATTAAATTTTGGATTTTTATGTTAAATACAATAAGAGTATTTTTTAAAAAACTGCTATATTTGGGCATTAAAAAAACTTATATTAAAAATATTAAAACTAGAAAATAAGCTTTATTACTCAAAATGTTTCCACAGTGTTGATACACCAGTAAAGGCATAATATATATGAATCACATACTTCACTGTTCTCTTAAAGATAAAAATTGAAAGGAAGTTATTTTTAAAGGCATTTTTTAGCTCTTACAAAAACCATAAAATGTCAATCTAAACAATTATTTAATTAAATATATATGATTATATTGAGTATACTATTCTCTTATGGTATTGTTTATTTTTCCATTATAACTTTTGACACTTAATTATTTTGATTGAGCTTTTTTGTTTCCAAAATCGATTATTATTTAGTGAAAAAAAACTTTAAAATAGTGATGTAAATATGTAAGAGAAATATTGATATCTTAATTTAGTTTAGTTTTTGAATTCTCTTTTTGATATTTTTAATTTGTTAGGCATGGTGGAACAGAAGCGGCAGCTTTTTGCTGTCTCACAACGCTAAAGAAGCAACTGGAGTATGAAAAATGTGTTGATGTTTACTTGGATGCTAAATTGTATCATATGAGGCGCCCTGGAATGTGGAAAAATCAGGTACAAATAGTATTTATGGCTAGAATGAATTATAAGTAAATAGTTTTCACAGTTGATTTTCTCAACTATTATTTTTTCCTATTGCAATCGCCTGTCATAGAGGTCGATTCTGCCAATGTATTCTGTCTCTCAATTGAACATGCTTTTGCATCGACAATTATTTGCAATGTTTGTTTATGTAGTATAACTCTGGCTTTATGTTAATTGTTTTATACCTATGTTGCATCATTTTTCACTGATACCAAAACTCTTTTATTTTGTAAACTAAATTTGATTGTCATATGTTGCCTACACATCACATGCAATAAAATATTAAAAGGAACATGTTTCATGTTTTCAGAAATTATTAGAAATTACACTAGACTAAATGACTTGGTAAAGTTGAACTCACTTTGTAGTATATTCTATATTACAAATAATTCAAAAAAAAAATTTTTTTTTTATAAACTTTTTTGACTATAGTAGTAATTGTTAAAGGATCAAGTTTTCTATTTGAAAATCAAAAATTGTTGAAACAAAAATTTTGTCTTAACATATTGCTAATAAAGTGTGTGTGTGTTTTATTTAAAGAAACATTTTTAAATGAATCAAGAACTGAATGAATTAATTTGATTTTCTAAGTATGGGGGGGGTACACTTTTAATTTATATGTGCTTGTCTGAGAGAGAGAGAGATGAGAGAAATAACAAAATTAAATGTTTGACATATGTTCTACCTTTTACATTTTTAAAAAATAATTCTAAGAGATTTTACATAGTTATATATTGTATTATATTCTTAGTACTTTTCTGATTATTGAATTAATAATTCTTAATTGTCATTTCTTTATGATTTAAAATTTTTTATTGATATTTTTCATATTGATTGTGTGGAAACAGTGAAAACTTAAGTGATTCAAATGTTCAATGCTTGTTTCAAAATGTATGCGATGCCATATATTTGGCACATGTTTTGTCATTTGTGCAGGTTTTTGTTTAAGATATACTGTTTCTAGACTACAATAAATGACTTTAAGAATATTTTTTTTATCTTATTTTTATTTTTAAAATTTTTTGTTTACATGGTAAGAATTTATTAAAATGTTTTTTAAAGTAATTTTATTTTTTAACAGTTTCTTGTTATCTGTTGGATTAATCTAATTGCTTGAATTCATTTTTTTTAAATATTGTAGGATGATCTCATGTTCCTTTACCGAGCATTAGAAAATATTATTCCTTCTGGATCTTCTGAAACAGAATCTGCTCTAGGTAATGCAACCAATGGTCACGTAAATGTGAACAGTAATGGACATGCTGTAAAATTAGCTTCTGCAAGCAGTAAGGAATCAGCTGCTGCATGATGATCAAATATACTTTAATTTCAAAAAGGGATTTAACAATACTCCTTCAAAAATAATGAACTGCATAATTGGTGATATTAAAAATTCAAAAGATACTTATTGCCCAATGAAAATACTCTTTTTGGAAGTCGATTTTTGTGCAATGTGTTGTGCTATTAAGATGATCTCATTGTTGAATATGTAATCAATGTACTGATATCATCACTTGATTGATTTCAGACTATCGAAAACTTTGACAGATAAAATCATCTGCAAGAAAGTACTGAAGTTTATATTTGTTCCCCACCCCCATAAATAAGAAGAAACTATTAGAACAATTAATGGAATACTGGTATTGTAAGTGTTCCAAGAAGTTCCAGCTCCTGCACTGCCTGTGTACAGTTGTGGTAGCTATGAGAATGTTGATGATACCTGGTTTTGTATCCTGTTACAGTTAATTCTGTCTGAGTTACTGTCCCTGCGTTAGTGAAATCAGACTGAAAACAGAAAAGAGATGAGCTAGTCAAAGAGCTAAATATTGAAAGCTTTGTGCTTGCTCAAATAATTTTTTTTCCTGTTGTCTTGAGCTCTGATTTCTATTAGCCAAACTGGGATTTGCCTTTTTCATATTTGACAAAATAACTGCAGACATCTAGGCAAGTGCACTCAGGGCAAGTTTTCACTGTGCTAAATTTATTATTTTTTTTTTCATGAAATTTTCCTTTTCACACCTCCCCATCTATAGAAGCTTTTTGACTATACCAATTTCAAAAAGTGCTTTTGACTATGTGCCTGATATTTATTTTCTATATCAAAAATAAACATAAAATAAAAATTACAAAGATATAAATTATGTTTTTAACCAAATACACTATTTAATTTGTGAAAAAGAAAATATTTTTACCATTTCAAAGTTTATGAGTTTGATAAAGTTATTGACTTCTGAATGTCAATAACTTTTTAATTATAAGATCATCGCACAAACATTGGAATTAATTTTCAGTTTTTCATTCATGTTGATATTTATAGAAATTGTATAAGAGTATTGTGTAAATATGTTTTTTTTTCTTTTTGTGATATTTATAATTCTCATTTTTAGAAATATTAGATGAATGCCATAAATTTGCATGCATTTAATACTTGATTCATAATTTGACATAATCCATTGTGCTGTGCCCATAGTTTATTGGATTATGTATTTTGGAACTTCCCTGTAAAATGTTTTGTACATTTTATGCTTGTATATTGTATAGGTATTTACATCGCTTTAGTATTAGCTTAAAGTGTATTCTTGGCCAAAATGATATTATTGGCGTTGTAAATTTCACATAAATTCAAAATGAAAAAACTAAGGTATGATATGAAATTGAGCTACAGAGCAGAAGCACTTATTTTGTCTGGAAGTTTACTTAGTTCCTGAAAATAGTTGTAAATAAAATATTTCTACTGTACATCTGTTCTGTTTTGTACATATATATATAAGTGAGCATTATAATGTGCGCACTCTACTCTTTTGTAAATGTGCTTGTGTATTCATACACTTACACAAACACATGCTATGCTTGAATTTGTGTTAGAATAAAAGGGAGTCAAATCTGATATTTAATTAAAACTTATTTTGTAATTTGATCTAGAGTAATGTATGTGTATTTCTTAAAAATTTTAATCTGTTCTGAAAGCTTACATCATGTATTATGAATGTATGATATTTGTGTGCTTTAGAAAGCCCAGTGATGTCAACGATTTTCTTTTTTTGCTAAATTAGAAATGTGCCCCTAATTTACTGAACATAAAATTTTTTATCTCTTTCAATCATATTAAAAAAGGCCATAAATATTACAAATTGCCAAGTTCATTTTTTTTCCATTTTTATTTTGAAAACCTCTGTGTGTGAATTTCATAAACATTTTTTTTTTGCATAGTACTCCCTTAATTCTTGCTCATGTATTTAAGCTCTCTCTATATATAAATATATCTATACCCTTTGTTGAACTCTATGATATAGATGTGCTTCTGCAATTTTGTAGGAAATGTTTGTGTGGTGTGCTAATAAGCTGTTGTTTCAGAGCAGCAGTTTAGGATGTAAAATATTTAACGTAAAATGTAAAACTCTATCTGATGTTATATGATGGGGAGATTTTATTTTCTTTAGAAGAGAGATTCAGTACATTGGAATATATAAGAACACAAATACTTCGTAGCTGGGTAGCCAAAGGAAGTTTTAAGTGTAGCAATTAGTATGACACAATATGTAACTTAATTTCATGTTTGAAATAGTTAAAATTTGCATATGCATTCATTTTGAAGGAAATATGATGCACACTATATGCTTAAATCAGTTATTTTTCACAGAACAATTTTATCAACAGCAAGATTCACAGTAAAATTTATCAGAATTCTCATTCAAATTTCTTTTCTTAATTTGGTAAAGGAAATCTAAAAATATACATTTTTTTGCCCTGATTGACTCTTAAAGTATTTTTTTTTCAGAATATAAACATTGAGTTTTTATATTAAGAGAATATATAAATTTCGATTCTCTTTCAGTTCATTTAAAATAAACTTTAATAAGAGCTCAAGAAAGATTTCAACAGTTTTTTCATGTGTATGTTTCAGAAATTAAATTTGTACCAAGTTCCCTCAAATTGCTAGTAAGAAAGTTTTTTTGAGTAGAGCATTTGATTAATATTGAATACCAACTGTTTTCCTAAATATATATTTGTAAATAAGGAAATATATTCTTCATCTAAGTAGGTGCTGGCTATATGCCTCATTCATTGTAATTTTTTCACAGAACTTTAGGATATATTCCTTTTCATGTTCAGTTATTAATAGATTGTATATTGTTTTATGTGAATATTTTGAACATTTTGTAGGCAAAAAATAGTTATGTCAAGTATTTGACACATTTTGGTGTTGAGGAGTGTCATAATTTTTGCTGAATTAAGTGAAGTTTTGTACTCAGAATGTGGTTTCTTTCTACATAATATTCCAATAATTTGAAAGGAAGACATTTGAATTCAAATGATGCAGTGATTAGTTTTGGAAATTCAAACTAAAATTTTATTTTTAGAAACTCTCACAATTAGTACTTTTTGGAATTCCAGTATATAAAATCCCATTTTAAAAATATTGCTTATTTGTTATATTATTCTCCAGTCAAATTTTATTTTTGAAGTACAGTGTAATAACATAGCTTTTAAAATAATTTGCCAATTTTAATCTCATTTAGACTTTTGATGTATTTTTTTTAAATTCACTATTCAAATCGATTTTCATTGTTGAGCACTGAGAATGAACCACAATTATTTTGCATACAGCAAACTAAATTTTCTGTCATTCCTGTTTTATATTTGCTGCATAGGATATACAATATTAACACAGCATTTTGTATTTTGTTTGTGATACTTATTTTTAAAAGTTTTTTCAGTCATGTTTAGTTATTGCAATTGTCAGGTTTTCTCCACTTTGTTTGAGGGACCACAAATCTTTGTGATATAAAATTTCAAAATATAAAATGCCATTTTCCTGAAGTTACATTGTACATTTTCATTAATTTGTTTTCATTTTTCTGTGTTTGCTTGTAATTAATTTATACTCTTTACATTGTGCTCTGTATAACTGTTCATTTATTTAAGTGTTCTTTTAGTTTTTTTCTACCAGTCATTTTTTTAAATTATAATTTCATTCCAACTTTATTTTTCTTCTATGTACGTTTGAATACTCTTTATGTAGGTTTAAAATTCCTTCAAATATAACTGATTGGCTTTCTTAATAAAAAAATTTTATGATCTAAAATATGACTTTAGTGAGTTTTTTTATTGATGAATTATTAATTACTGCATTATTTCTTTAAGTACTTTTTAGATCCATTTTAATACCAATAGTTTATGAAGGTATATTATCATTGTGAAGTTTTAACTATTTCTTCAAGTTGATAACTCTTAATTTACTTTCAATTTTTGATATGAGCTTCATTAGGCTGTCATGTCTGTGTTTGTATTTCATGAAGTTCAAGTTAGTAAGTTCCCATCATAGACATCTTTTGATAGTTTTGATCTTCATGTAATGTACTCGTTTAAAGTATTTGATGGGATGCCACATAGCTTGACTTAATGTGCACAAATGTTCCATTCCCTTGGTAAGGATGTTAAGTTAAATGAAACTGTCAAGATTTGCTAATGAAGTAAGTTTATTCATTTTAAAGTAATTGTAAAGTATGACAGAATGTGTTGGAAGTAAGCAGCAACATATTTCCTGTTTTTATGAACTTGTATTTTCAATTATCATGAGAATTGTACATATAGTTAAATTATTTTCCTCAGTCCCCCCCTCTCATGCCTTTTATTCTGATAATTGTATACAAAGTCAATTCATTTCCTGATCATTATTTCCAGTTTTTAATAAATAATAAATACCATTCTACCTATGTGTATGATTTGTACATGTTTTATATGTTGTAAGTATTTATTCATTTTGTAAAGTTTGTTTTTAATATTGCTTTCTGTTAAGTTAATGAATGGACTATTTACTTTTTCATTTTATATAAAATTATAGCAAATGAATTTTTACATTTTATTTTGCTGATCCAGTTCTGTGGCACTTAAAATTGTATTGTCTGAAATGAATGTGAAATTTCTGTATGGTTTCCTTTATGGTTTGATTTTATGAATGATTTGGCAGTATTGTTTACCAACTATGGTGGATTCAACTCAGATAAAACATTGGAGCAGTATTATAATTGCAATTGTTGCTCAAGCAGTGAATATGTTTATCAGAGAAGAATAAATTTATCCCAATGATATTTGTTGTGTTTTTCTTTATTAAACCATTTCCTTCAAATTTTTAAGAAAGATTAGTAAATTTTATTTGAAACATCGTATAAGACAAATGTACTTACCTAAATATTAATGAGTGATCTGGTTAAATTTGTATTATATTAAGTTTGTGATGGAAGAAGTATTTTTGTATTGGATTAATACATACACTGCTGGACAATTGCTAAGGACGGATCACAAATTGCTATGTAGCATAACATTAAGCGAGACATGAGGCCTAGTAGGATAAAATATAGTTGCCACACTGTTCAGACATTAGAATAAAGAATATTTATTGTTCTGGAAAGTACAAAAGCTGTGAAACATCTGAAAGAAAAAAATTTTCATTTGATCTGCGTACAGAGAAATGGAACAATGCATCTAAAAGTCAGCAGGCACCTTAAAGAAAGGTATCAGTACGGGATATGTCCACCGTGGAGTGTGATGCAACATTCCACACGTCGTACCATACTTTGCACAACATTATCCAGCAGCTGTTGAGGCAATTTATCCCATTCCTCTGTGAGTGCACGGATGAGGGTGTTCTTGTATGTCGGATGATAGTTTCGACCAGCAACTTGCCTCCCCAAAGCATCCCACACATTTTCAATGGGGTTTAGATATGGAGAACGCGCTGGCCATACGAGACGTTGAATACCCTCGCTGTCTAGACAATCCTGAACAGCAAGTGTTCGATGACATGTTGCGTTGTCGTCCATAAAAACAAATTTATCACCGACAGCACACACGGAAAAGACGAACATGAGGAAGTAGAACTTCATCAATGTATCGTTGGCCCGTCATAGTCCCATTCGCAACCACATGTAGGCGCGTGCGGCCACTGATCATGATGCCAGCCCACACCATGATACTGCATGTCGGATATCGGTCCTTTTCCTGGATATTTTCTAGACGATAAGCAGTACCACTCTCGCGCCAGATCAGTTGGCGTCTACAATCCGATGACAGACTGAACCTACTCTCATCTGAGAATAGTACGCATGCCCAGTCCTGTTCAGTCCAATTGTGATGCTCACGACACCATTGCAAACGGGCAGTACGGTGCTGTCTGGTCAATGGGACACACACAACAGGTATGCGTGCGTATAGTCCTCCTCCCCTCAAACGTCTGGCAACAGTTTTTCGGGAGATCTGCTTTCCTGAGACAGCAAGAAACTGATTTGCCACCTGCTGAGCTGTGGTGCGCCTGTTCCTTTTTGCTGATAGGACGAAATATCTGTCTTCTGCAGACGTTGTACTTCTAACACGACCTCCCCCGTGCCGTCTACTACACATTCCAGTAGTTTTAAATGACTTCCACAGCCGTGAAACAACGCTGTGAGCGATGTCGAACTCCCTGGCAATATCTGTTATTTTTCGCCCTTCTTCGATCTTTCCAATAATTCGGCCACGCATAAAATCATCTATGTGATGTCGGGAAGACATGCCAAAAATTTTAAGTTCGTCTATTAAATCTTTCCTGTAAAACTTTGACTTGAAACAACAACTGTCCACATGCGTCAAAATCTTTAAAGCTCTTATGAACGCTATCACGTGATAAACAGACGTGGAAAAAAAATTTGCATACTCATACTTTTTACTAATATCCCGCACTTATTCTAATTTTCCACATTTTGCTTCCTTTCATTTTGTGGTTGCTATGGATGATAGTGTTATCCGTCCTTAGCAATCGTCCAGCAGTGTATATTAGCATTATCTTCAGAAAAAATATTTCAAAGTTTTAAATTTAAACTGAACTACTAATATAGTGCATAACTTAAAAATATTATAGTATAATATATTTAAAATAATGTAATTTTTTTTCATAGAAAATAATGAGAGGAAGTAGTTGAGAAGACTCTTGAAATTACATTGTTCTTAATTTATTTTTTATGACTGGAATCTTCATATACATGAAGCTATAAGCATTTTAATACATGGTTGATTTTTTTTTCAAAATTTATGAAGCATTTATATTAATAAGAACTAATAAAAGTTTCAGTTTTGTATATCAGCACTTTGTTATAGCATGGTTTTCTGCTTCTGTACATGCAAAATAAATTAATGCGTATGAAATGAAATTTTTTTTAAATTAAAATTCTGATAATCGATATAAAATTTTACATCTTTAAATATTTTTGTATGTTGCATGAGAATTTTTATGCATAAAATATTTATAAAAATTGCTGTATTAATATGTAAGTGTAATGTTTTAGTATCTATATGACAACTCTTGAAAGAATTGCCATAAGGATTCGCGTTTTCCTTCTAATTTTTTAAAGTGTGTGTTGCTGAAAACTAATCATTGTGAGGTAGATCTCAAGGGAATTTATTTCTTTTGATTTCTTCAGAAAAGAAAGTGTATCTATCTCGCCTTTTTAAGGTTGGAATTTGCTATAATTTACAGCTTCCCATGAATTACAAGAACAATTACGTAATATAACATTTACTATAATTTCTTAATATTTGCATCGAGAAATGACATTTAGTTACCATTTTTATTACTATGTAAAGCCGCAGTTCAGAATTCATAATCATTGTGCTTAGCGTGGAAACTGAATATAGATGTTGAGCATCATGGAGAACACAGTATTTTAGAAAGCTCATTTCATTTCAAATTAATCTATTTTTAATGAATTGAAACAAAATGTAACTCAGTTTATATATAAATGGGTTCATAATCGTACTTAAGTTAGTTTGAAACATGTAGTCAGCTTTTCATGAGACTTGACATAATTAAAAATAACCTATTTTAAAAATGTTCCTTGCTCTATCCCCTTTCAGGAACATAACTAATGTGACTTTTTATTAAAAAGTTTGATGTCTTGCTCAATCAAACTTAATTTTCAAAACCTCTTTTTCCCCCTTTGGCCTCATATGGAAGTTATCAGCTGCATGGCCCGGCGTTTGTACGGGCTTTCTCTACTTTTTATATATAAATGTTCCCTTTCCTTCACAAAATCAGCACTTCTAGTACTCTTTTTCAAAACGACTTCCACCCCCATCCTCTGCTTAGTCCGGCGTTGTTCGGGCTTTTGTCGAGTGTATAACTTAAAATTTCCTGTTTCGAAATTTTTTTGCTTTTCTTTGTCAGATAGGTTTATTTCTCCCGGCGTTGCACGAACATTTTTAAATGCATAACATATTGTAATGGAAATTCCCCTCTCGCCATCAACCGTTCCTGGTATGTGTGTGTGTGATTTCTATAATAACGTCATTACAAAATTCGCGTGGTAATTTCCCACAATTAATTATTACTTCCCTTTTAAAATTATGGCTACCACTGAAGGCGCTCTGTTTAATCTGTCGAGAGTTTAAACGTCCTAGCGTTGGTGTAGCATAGTAGTTAAATTAACTAGTTACTTTCTCACTAGACGTTTTTTTAAAATTGTTTTTTTGCGAAGTTTAGATATTTACAAATTTTGTACTGTACATTTGTAGTTCCTTCCTCTTTAAATAACAATTTCTTTTTTAAATAATTATTTTTAAGTACATTGGATAAATACTTTCTTGGCTGAGATTTTTTTACTTAGAAAACCTGAAGTCTCGTAATTAGCTTAAGGTCACCACATGCAGCAGTGACGTAACGGAGAGTATTAGCCCCCCCACACACACAAAGAGAGAATTTGGGCCGAAAGCCAAATCTTACAAAGGGTACGTACTTGGAGTCAGACAGGCTAGCGCCCCCCACGGTGAGGGGTTGTACGTCATGCTACTGATAAGCAGTACTGTAGAAAAATTAGAGATGTTTTATATTAAGTCCAGTTGGATTTCAAAAGATGCCGTATGACATGTAAAAATACTATTTAAAAAATATTTCAAATGTTTTCCTCATCATTTCCATTTCATAGTGACTTAATTGTAGCAGGAGCAGTCAGTATCCATATCGACTAGATCCTTTACTCGTCAATTAGTTCCTACTAGCCTGAACTCATAACCTATATTAAGATTATAGCGTAGGCGATTCCATTTGCAAAGGTTTTGAGCCAGACGGACATGAACGACGAAATGGTACCGAGTCGCTTTCTCGGGTGACTTATTTCAACAATGGGCTATCCGCGAGAACTATCCTCTCTAACTCGGGTTTTTTACCCCATCCATTCAAATTTGCACTTTGAGATAAAATAATTCTACTCCTCAAACAAACGTTACTATCAAATAAAATATAAATAGTCACCGAGAGATAAAGAACACTATTGCCTCGCTAGTTCTGCCTGAATTGTTATCGCTTGTTTCCGAATTATCGTCCAGAATTATAGTCATTTAGTTATTAGAAGATTCTCGTTGCCAGATTCTGAGGTTTCATTTCATTAAAAACAAGTACGTATTACTTATTACTAGTTTATTGTCTTGTCTACATACTGCGTAATCAAGTTTAACAATAGATCAATAAAAGTGAATTATTAGATTTTTTCAGACTTCACGAAAAGATTAATATGTACCAGGCTTTGATATATAAATATTCTAATATTGAGTGTGACAGTTGAAATATGATTGTTACAACAAGAATGACAGAGTGAAAATATTTATTTCTTCTTATATATAAAATTTAAAATGATGAAAAAGTTTCTTAGATTAACAAATTTAAAAATATATATTGAAAAAAAAATCTGTGCTCTTAGAAGCAAACGAAAGTATAACTCTAGAATATGTTTACACAGGCACTTATAATAGTGCTTATAAAGAACTCATTCTCCAATGTTTACATTTTCAAAATATTTTGTATACCTTCAGTATTAAAAATTAATAAAGGTATTTCACTGATTATATAATAAGAATTTTTTTTCTAAAGAGACAGCATATGGAAGCTGCATGTCAATTTAAAAGAACTTAACAAATTTTATTAGCATGAAGTACGCAAATTAATATACAAATTTCGTTTTGGAGGATTTGTATACTTCAAAACTCCTTTTGAAGAATTATGTATTGCTTATAAACAAAGCTCTTATTTATTGTTTGTGATTTTCTGCACTAAATCTGAAGCATTTAACTGTGGGTCATTCTACATATGGTTCGATTTCAAGACAATCAGTTCGTTACCAGTAAACATCTGGAAGAAATAAGAGTATGAAGATGGTGATGTAAGTATTTTTTAAATAGGCTTTCAATGAGCAATTATATTAAATACTTTAATAAATTTTTTAAAACTTGATTAAAATGTTAATTTTTAAAAATACCTTATGTAACTCAATAAACGGGTAAAATTGTCATTATGATGGAAAATGTATCACACAATGAATTGAAAACTTAAAAAGGTTACAAAAATTTATTTCAGATACATTGCAAAGATTACTTTCATTTCTTTTTACAAAAAGTTAATGTCTTGGCACTTCAGCAATTAATTGCTTTAGAAATATTTACAAATGAAAAATTCATAATTTATACAGTACTGAATAAAATTAAGGATAACTATATACGTATTCTCTTTCATCACATGAAATAGAGAGAAAAATACAATTCAGTGATCTTGAAACAACTTACCTTTATTTTTTACACTCATAGTTCACAATTTAACGAGGTATCCCTTTAGAATTTTTTCAATACGAAAAAATTCTATTTATGGAGTGCATTTACATGATACAGTCAAATGTCTAAGTCTTTCCTGGACCTTTCAAAAACCATACAAAATCAGCTACAGATATAAGCAGTTATAAACAAGGTGATCATAATTTGCAGCTTTTTTTTACAGTGAGTTCAAATATGCCATTTTTTCACACACGTGTTACCTTCTTTTCGCCACATTTGCTTAGTTATACAAACTTCATCAAATTTTTCTTCTAAAGCAATTTGACAGGCTCCAATGTAAGACATATGATAGCGATATGAGGATGCGTGAACCTGTAAAAGAAGGATGGACTTAAAAGAATTCTGATACACTTGTTAAATAAAAAGCAGCTAAGAAATGTATCAAAAACATTTTGGAAATAAATTTTTCACAATGTTCATGTCTTTTTTAGCTTAATGTGTGTTATATATCATCAGTTCTACAGCAGCTACAGTCCTGTTTAAAATGCACTGACAAGCACTATAAAAGGTAACCAACCAGAAGTTTTCAATATGTAATTTCACGCAATATAGTCAATAATATTCTGTTTCTTATTTTTAAAAGCAGAGATTATATTCATTATGAATAAATATTTTTTAAGAATTACTGATTTTTATAAAAATAATAATTTATTATGTAAAAATGATAATACGTTAAACATTATAAATAAAAACAAATGCTTTATTTATTTTCTAAAATGAAAAGAGAAAATAATAGAAAAAGATGAGTAATATATTCAAAGTTTTTTTATTATGAAAATGATCTAAAAGACAACCGAAAGTACAGAGAAGAGTTAACATGCAAACCGATTTAAACCCATTTCAAACGTTAGTAAAATTTATTGAAAACACAACAGTTAAAATAACTGCAATAGTTAATTGGGATTAATTTTGTCTGTGCAGTTATGTCCAGGTTAACAAAGTTTTTAAACAATATTTAGTTTCCTAATTTAAACAATATATTCGAGTTGCATTATCTGCCAAACAAAAGCAAGACCAACTACAGAGAACAATCTCAGTGGGTTCTAGGATTTCATTCCAAGACTGGATGAGTCACAGAACTTCGTGCGGTATCTCAACAAAATCCCTGTCTCAGTGGCGTAGCGTGGGGAGGGGGTGCAGAGGGGGCCATGGTCCCGGGCGGCATAGGAAAAGGGGTGATGGCAAGCACCGCGATATTTAAATTCAAAAAATATTTCAAACTCCAAATTGCGCCCGAGCGACAAAACTGACGGAAACGCTTATAATACACGCACAGATGCAGGAAGTTTATTAGTCGCTATGCAATCGCATTCGTTTTTATGTTACTTAGGCTTCTGGCAACCGGTACTGTGATGCTCAAAATTATTTGCAAACAGAGGACTAAATATCCATTAATGTGCTAAAAAAATACGTGCTTTACAGACCGTATTAGAAGCAAAACGAGAGGACGCTTTAATATATGCTAAAAGTTTATGTGAAAAGCTTGAAATTTCTTTTGAACCCCCAAGACGAATCAGGAGGAAGCATATATTTGACGACGGAAGTAAAGTTGTTCAGTTATCGTACGAAGATGACTTGAGGCGAACAATGCTTTCTTCAATGGACAGAGTAACTGCTGAAATTCGAGAAAGATTCCAACAGTTGCAGAATTTAGCGCAAAAATATGCTTTTTTAAGGCCTGAAGTGATATTGAGCATAGACGAACTTAATTTAGATCAAGCTCCGCAAGACATTAATATCGAAGAATTTCAACTTGAGCGCGTACGTCTACAAGCATTCGTAGCTGCATCAGACCCAGGCTGTAAAAAGATCACATTAGGTCCGTTCTCTGGGTTTTTAAAAATATATTACTGAGTCCAAACTTGAAGATATCTTACCAAACATTTTTATAACATCTGCCATCAGTAAGGCTAGTTGCGAGAGAATCTTTTCTAAGCTAAAATTAATCAAAAATTATCTTAGATCGACTATGTTCACGTTAAGGCTAACAAATTTAGCTATTCTGGCAATTGAAAATGACATACATATTGATATTGATGATTGTATAAAAGATTTTGCTTTGAAAAAACAACACGAAAAGTGCATTTTTAATCAATAAAGAAATTTAAAGCTGTTTTTTTACTTTTACTAATTTTCTTGAGTAATAATTAAAATAGAGAGGCAACAAATTTTTGGTCGCCCCCAGGCCGCGAAAGCCCACGCTACGCCACTACCCTGTCTACATCATGAAGCTTTCACCACATAATACAAGAGGCTCGATGATATGGGACTAACTGCGTACTTCTTGTTTCCCCCAAACCTTTCTACGCTTGTCTAATGGTTTCTGATAAATTCTTGATTCAGCCATGATCATAACGTGGGCTCAAACAGAAATAGCCCAATTCAGATGTTGCACACACCTCTTCAATCGTATTCCTCTGGATTGGGCAAGAGGAACACAAACCCAAGATAACCGGGACTACAGTCCATTCATGTGTAGCATTTCATGCACATTAGTTGAAGATAGTATAACCAATGGATGCTAAAACCACACATAGATACCACACGTAAGGATGTCACCCTTCGAATTCACGTGGCTACAATAGCAATAAATCGATCTTTCGCTGAATTGTAGCAACCAGCGACAGGCCACAGGTCTGTGTGTTTGGGATTGTTTCTATAAAATTCTATTTTAATGGAACGATGAACTCTAAAGTAAAGGGTGAAACATTTGTGATTGATTATTCTACTTAAAATCATCCAACAGAATGCCAACGCTCATTATCAATCATTCATTTTCTGGAAGTCACAGATACACGTCTATCTAGAAATCTAATCGAACCTAAGCTAAAACAACGCTTACATGCAACTCCTATAACCCTTCAAACCACTAGCCTTTTACATGATTGCCTTTTTTGCATATTTCTCGATGCGAAATCGTTACTGACTCACATAATATATTTGCATATTTCCATTTACACTTGCAGTGGATTGCAGTCTATTAAATTCAGATTGGTTTCCAGAAACACAGTGAATTTATATATATTTTCATAAAGAACCATAAAAAGGAATAATCAGAACACTTACTTTAGGAGTGATGGTATTTGGCGTTAACTTATCAACTTCATTTTCTAGTCGCTCAACGAAACCAGGAAGTAAGGTCAAGCCCCCACTAACATAAATACTTCTTGTCATTTCTCTTCTCAAATCAACTCCACATTCTTGAATTGCATGATGTACTAATTTATGTAGACCAGGATTATCCAGTCCCCATTTTTCAGGGACAAATAAACCCTCTGGCACATGAAATCGCCCCATATCAAGAATGACTTCACTGAAAATATTAGAGTAAATTATAAGATTTAAGTGCGTTTTATTTCAGGTACATAAAAACTTGATTCTAATTAATAATTATAAAAAAGCACAAAAATAAAAGTTTGGACAGGGAAAAAATACTTATGAGAACTTTTAGAAATAATTTTATGTGTTTTCTATCTTTATGTCGAAATTCTTTAAACTTTTCATAATTACTTGATGTACTCAGAAGAAATTTTTAAAATAAAAAAGAACTCTCTCTCTTTCTCTCTCTCTCTCTCTCACACACATACACACACCGGGAAACATTAAAGAAGGAATAGAAATAACTGCTAAAGTTAAAGAATTATTTTTAAAGGAAAACGTAATGCGATGTTTAATCATATGAGAAAGTTAAGTTAAAGGCAACACTGACTTATTGTTTTACAATTCCAGATCAATACAAATATTGCAATGTCTGCTACTTAAAATCCAGCAGTTATACACATTTAAGTTTTTTTAAAAAAATTCCTGTACATTAATTACTAAAATTCAAAAGGAAAATTATAGCTTGAAAGCTTACTTCCAAAGGCAATCATCTTTAAAGAAATGGCTAGTTGAAATAGACATCTCAAAATCGTCTGGGTTTGTGTGGAACCTCTGCAATTCTTCATTATAATCCTCTGCGACATAGCAAAGTTGTTCAAGTACATAACGTGCTAAGTAAGTTTCAACATCACTTACCAAACTGTAAAGTAAAAATAATTTTATTTTAGAAACAGTTATGGACATAGTTGTGTATTGATTCGATTTGAAAACAAACTCATTCTTAAGCAAATTGCATTTTCATTCTAAATCAACGTTTTTTCTTTAAAAAAGTCTTCATTTCATAAATTATAAATTATTGTTTGTCACAATTGTAATGAAAACTGTCGAATTCAAGAGAAGTCAATTTCGTTTTAAATACCTTATATTTTTTTCAGCAAGTGAATGTTTGAGATGATGTATCATTCTTTGCCCTCCATAAGGAAGTCTAGTCACACCACTTTCGACTATGTAGCCTGAAATTAAAAATTACTGATATAATAAGTTTTAACTCTTTGAAAATCTAAGTAATTTGCTGTACTAAACTATTAAAATTTCAAAAGATTTGACTGTATACTTGCAGATTTATTCCTTGTTTAGTAGAAAATATAATTAATGAAGAAAAAGCCTTTTATGTGGACACAGTTATAAAATATTTAACAGCACAAATTTCAGCGAAATGAATAAATTATATTATAGTTGAATTTTATGCTATTTTTACAGAAACATAATTAGTAAAGACAATATTGGGCCAGAAAAAGGAAGAACGGTAATGCCTAAAAATACTTAAATGAAAGATCAACTTAAATATTTCTAAAAATGCATACAATAGAAAAAACATTGATTATTCATTTAATCATAAGAATAATAATGTTACTAATTTGATTTAAAAATACTTTTTGTTTCATAATTTAAAACATACTATGAAATACTAATAATACTAATACAAATAAATATTCTTACCTTCAATTATAGGTATAACATCTAGCCTATCACCAATATCAACAATTATTCCTGATTTAGAGTTGTAAGCATGAAGAGACAATATTGCTTGATGGGTCAGATTTATACCTTTAACTTTGAAGTCATCAAGCAGCAAACGAGCTATTTTTAATTTTGTTTGAAGACTTAAATTTCGAGGCATGCTCAGTTGCACCTATATAAAATTTTTAAAAAAACTACAGTCAAACAATAGATAAATAATCCAAGAAATGAATTAAATTCAGATGAATGATCACTAATAAAATAAAATGATCAAAAGTTAGAAACAGAATATAAAAAAAAAATGATAATCATAACTACAGCCCAATATAATTAAAAGATAATATAAATATGAAAAATATTGCCCCAAAGAAAAACAAAATTAATATTATGGCATTAAAAACAAAAAATAGTTTAAATACCATGAAATTTACATTTGTAACTTAAATACACATATGGTGGCTTGCATAAAATAAATGAAATATTTCTTGATTCAAAAAGCCACAAAAAATAAAAGCCCTTTAAAAAATTCTCAATGTTGAACTAACAAACAAAAATTCTTTTCATAAAAATATTTTCATGTATATTCTTTTTGATGTAAATATTGCGAGTTTTTAGATAGATGTGTTGTGTAGTGTGTTTACAACTTTCCCTCTTCCATCTTCCAATTCTTTACCATTAAGAGCGTTTTTAACAAATACAAATCATTATCTATAGTGGGAAGTGAGTTATTTTAACATAAGTGTTCAGAAATATTTCTAATTTACTAGAGTTGGCTTAACCCACTTTGAGACCCTACACATTTTTTTTTACCGACTCCCCCCTCAAATGGTTTTCAGTTAAAAAAAGTATGAACGACAAATGAGAATACCAAATATATTAGACTGTTATGTGTTCTGAGAGCACGGGCAAGCTTTGTGACCATATAAAAAAGCAATATATTTTTATTTATTTGTTACATACAGTTGTAAAACAGAGAAGTTAACTATCTTATTTACAAATGTAATCAAAATAGCAAGTTTTTTCGGGCCCTTCAAGAAACTGGGTTCTAGACATTTGTCTCATTTCTCGATGCGATGATGCGACCATGTATATTGCTTCTTATATTCATTAAAATTATTCCCGATTTTTCAGAAATCTGTATGAACCAATATTTTTATCTAATATAAGTTTTTATCCATCACCGGACCCAATTTCTTTCATACATGGGAAAACTACTAAAGGTTTCACTCTTAAGTATACTGTAAACCAGTGGTTCTTGTACACCATTATATATCAACCAGATATAACGGAATGTTGTAACTCTTGTTCTGCGGCGCTGCAGTTGCTTGTTTTCAAGTGTATATAGTATTCCTATTTGTCTTGTTTGTGTTGTAAAGGGTGTTTTTTTTAGAGGTATAGAACTTTAAATTGCAATAAAACAACAATGTATTATTCGATTGAAATGAATTTTTTTTATTCGAAAGATAATCTTGTGGCATTACATTTTAAATATGATCAAGCAAGGCGTAGATTCGTCGAATGGGCCCAAAACGAGATTGCCGTTGTTCCCGATTTTCATAAGCGAATTTTGTTTAGCGATGAAGCGCACTTCTGGTTGAATGGCTACGTCAACAAACAAAACTGCCGCATTTGGAGTGAAGCTAATCCACAAGTGTACGTCGAAACACAGTTACATCCAGAAAAACTGACTGTTTGGTGCGCTTTATGGGCTGGTGGAATCATTGGTCCGTACTTCTTCAAAAACGATGAAGGCCACAACGTTACAGTCAATGGTGATCGGTATAGAGCCATGATTACTAACTTTTCATTCCTGAATTGAACAATCATGATGTCCAGGAGCTGTGGTTCCAACAAGACGGCGCAACACGTCACACAGCTCGTGCCACAATCGATTTATTGAAAGATACGTTTGGTGACCGCCTAATTTCACGTTTTGGACCTGTGAATTGGCCTCCAAGATCTTGTGATTTAACACCGCTAGACTATTTTCTGTGGGGCTATGTAAAGTCATTGGTCTATGCGGATAAGCCACAAACGCTTGACCATTTGGAAGACAACATTCGCCGTGTTATTGCCGATATACGGCCACAAAGGTTGGAAAAAGTCATCGAAAATTGGACGTCCAGATTGGACTACATCCGAGCCAGCCGTGGCAGTCATATGCCAGAAATCATATTTAAAATGTAATGCCACAAGATTATCTTTCGAATAAAAAAAATTCATGTCAATCGAATAATACATCGTTGTTTTATTGCAATTTAAAGTTCTATACCTCTAAAAAAACACCCTTTAAATAAACGTTTGTTCCTCAACCGAGTGGGACCATTTTTCTCGAGTCTCCACAGTCTTCTGACAAGTAAGACCTTATTTATTTCATTTTTTATGTATGAAATCGAAATGAATTTTTTAAATACGATAACGAATGAATTACGAATTTAAACATTATGTGGTATTGAACTTGAATTTGAACACGGACCCTCAAGATTTTTAACACTCCTCCCTTTTTTCATTGGGGCCAATTTAGTGATCTAGTCTAATATGACATTTTTCAATTTTTCCACGCGACTTCTCAGTCTGTAAAAGAGGGAAATCTTAACATTACACGAGAGACCTTTGCGTACCCCTGGATAAGCGCTGGGGACCCCCAGGGGGCCGCAGACCACAGTTTAAGAACAACTGCTGTAAGCCCTTTTGACTTTAAATTAATGAACTTCTGTTTAAAGTAATTTACTTTTCAAATATCCTATTTTTCTCATCATTAAAAATAATGTAATCACTTTCAAATTCGGTTTAAGTTAAATGTCATTCAACAAATTAACTTAGCTATAAAGGGTTTGTTCCATTATAATTTGCAATTTCTTTTCAGGTCACATATTGGGGGGAATTAGTTTGGTGAAATGATTAAATACTATTCAAAATGTTCAGGAAAATCATTTTTATGAGATAACTGAACTGTGCATAAAATATTTGTTTTGTTTCAATACATTATTAATTGAGCTGTAGAGTATACTATGCATACAGAGACAGATTTAAGTTCGATGGTGTTTTCCTTATACCTAACAATAATAATAATAATAACAATACGAATAGTAATAGTGGATTCGAATCAAATTTAGGCGTTATAACGCCTCACATAATGTAATGCAAAATTTTTTTTTATCCGGGATTAAAAAAAAAGTGAAGTTTTTGAGTAACCGGAAAAAGGTATAATTAAATATGGTGAATTAATATTTTGTATTATAATGATGAGCAAACAAACGCTACATTTAGATTTTTTAAGAAAAATTTATGAAAAATCTAATGTCAATAGATAAAGCTAACGAAAAATTTTTTTAGTACCTATTTGTTAGATATTTTAAATTTTACTACTTAAATGATTAATTATTTTAAAAAATATAACTCTACCCTTTTAATATTGACATCTTGAGGTTGTCAAAGCAAAAAAAAAGAAAAAAAGAAGCATTGAAATTAGGTCTTACAGTTGATAAAAAAACAAGATCGATTTCAAATTTTTGCTACCTCGAAAATTTTGGTGCCCCTAAAGATTGGCCACTCTAGGCCTGGGCTTCGCGGGCCTAAGCCTAAATCCATCACTATGTATACATACAAAATAAATTATAAAAAGTAATGCTAATTACTATATGTTAATATTGACAATAATCAAATTGTATTTTCACCTTATTTTGTGAAGTATTACATTTTAATTCATGTTTATAAGCATAAAATAAACCGAATGTTTTAGTATAAACATAATTTCAAAAATTACCTTATAATCCTCTGGATATACTTTTAACTCTTGAAATATATATTTTAACAAGTCTGGCAAGATAGCGACATCGATGCTGTACTAAATGTTCATGAAATAAAAAAATATATACTTATATTAATATTTCAAATCAGCAAAACAACTAAATAAATGGTAAATAAAAATTAAATTGTAAAATTATTTGAAGAACTCCCTTCTTAATCTTGGTATTTAAAAATACTTTTTGTACAATTAAATTTGAGAAATTTTCAGTTATTAATAAATTTTTAAATATTTTTAATAAATTTACCTCTAATAAGAACACTGAACGTTTCAGAGTGGAAACAATTTATATAAGAAATTGGAGCATTAAGTAACAATGGCATATAGGGGGAGGTGTTCAACCACCATAGGCTAAAATATTTTTAATTTTTACCATAGAGATTACCCCTCAGAGCTCAAGTGTACTTGTTTTTTAAAATATAACCCCTTCCTCCCATAAGAGAGGTCTGTGTACGCTACTGATTAATAGTATATAACTTTATTCTGAAAGAATTTTATCAGATATGCTTCAATTAATGTAAATTTTTGTAGGAAAAAAACAACCTGAGTGTCAAAAATTTTAATGTATTTAATTATTATTTTTAAAAATTTTTGTGCATTATGTGAATACTTCTTTTAAATAATAACCATTTCTCTCCATCTGAAATAAAAAGTGTTTTTTTTCCAGGTATAGAAGTTTAAGTTGGCATTACTTTCCAAGATGGCGACCGATTTAACAGCTGTCAAGTGATTTATTCTCAGTTTGGTTTGGCAAATCATCAAAGATCATCACGCCTGAACAACGATTTCAAATTGTGCAATTTTAACGAAAATAATGGTCGATTTTCATAAGCGAATTTTGTTTAGCGACGAAGCACACTTCTGGTTGAATGGCTGCGTCAACAAACAAAACTGCCGCATTTGGAGTGAAGATAATCCACAAGTGTATGTCGAAACACAGTTACATCCAGAAAAACTGACTGTTTGGTGCGTTTTATGGGCTGGTGGAATCATTGGTCCGTACTTCTTCAAAAACGATGAAGGCCACAACGTTACAGTCAATGGTGATCGGTATAGAGCCATGATTACTAACTTTTTCATTCCTGAATTGAACAATCATGATGTCCAGGAGCTGTGGTTCCAACAAGACGGCGCAACACGTCACACAGCTCGTGCCACAATCGATTTATTGAAAGATACGTTTGGTGACCGCCTAATTTCACGTTTTGGACCTGTGAATTGGCCTCCAAGATCTTGTGATTTAACACCGCTAGACTATTTTCTGTGGGGCTATGTAAAGTCATTGGTCTATGCGGATAAGCCACAAACGCTTGACCATTTGGAAGACAACATTCGCCGTGTTATTGCCGATATACGGCCACAAAGGTTGGAAAAAGTCATCGAAAATTGGACGTCCAGATTGGACTACATCGAGCCAGCCGTGGCAGTCATATGCCAGAAATCATATTTAAAATGTAATGCCACAAGATTATCTTTCGAATAAAAAAAAATTCATGTCAATCGAATTGTACATCGTTGTTTTATTGCAATTTAAAGTTCTATACCTCTAAAAAAACACCCTTTATTAATGAAATCAAACTGTATGTAATTATTTGTCCAATTCTCTTCAGGTATACGATAATTATTACGGAAAGATAAGTATTGTATCAATAATAGAAATCACGAGATAATTTTAGTACCTTAGTTACTTTAGCAGAAGGATGTAGTGGAAATGATAATTGACTCTCTTTCCTATTATCAGGTTTCAAAGCATCAATTCCAAAAATCTTTTTATTCCTGCAAAGTGGGAAAAAATACAAAATAAATCAGCATAATAGTACATTATTAAAAGAGTACACATATTCATGATTTCTTACCTTTAGCCTCGTTCCATACTAGTGATTTGAAATTTATTTTTGTTTTTTTTTTTAAAAAAAAAAGACTTTGAAAGTACTTCTTACCCAATAAAAGCTATATCAATCCAGATAAATCTATGACAGCATTCTTAATTTATAATGGGATTTTACTCACCTTTTTAAGGCATTAAAACTTATATATTACAATATTGCCCAAAAGGGAATGATAATTTACTAAATGTGTCAGTAACTTATTAAAACATTTATGGTATGTATTATAATTCAATTAGTACAAAATATTAAAAGGAAAAATAAATTGAAAAAGTGATAAAATATGGGAATTTTACAGGATAATTATGACATTTTTTAAAAATTCTTTTCCTTCTTAATATTATACGTTAGTTAAAATACATATTTTATTTTACATTCAGAAACATTTTCAGGTGAAATCAAATAAATGATGTTAGAGTGATCTCAATGGTATAAAAAATATTTATGGTTTTGATGTAAATATTTTATTACAGAGGAATAGATGCTTTGATGTTTTTAAAACAAATGTGAATTTTCTTCTGCATTTAATCCTATGTATATGCTAATTAATTTTTAATTTCTTTATGTAAATTTGAATATAAAAGTGAATAAAGGTTTACCTTAATTTACTACTTGCACATACTGTTGGGATAAATATCTGTGGAAGGGTAGCTGTAAAAGAAAAAAAATCATAAAATAAAACTTCTACAGATTTTTAGGAGCAAAAAGAACAAATACATCAAAGTTATAAAAAAATTACGTCTTTTTTAAAGTTTCTGCCACAATTATGCTCTTTATTTTTTCAAAAGTTTTGGCTTAGATATTTTTTTTCTCACTAACTTAAAAATTACACTGCTGGCCATTAAAACTGCAACATCAGGAAGGAAAGCAAGTAACAACAATCAAACACCCTCTGTGTCAAGGCAGGTCAGAACACGACAGACAGCATGCGATCTTGTTGAATATAATGTCTTTAAGGCTTAAACTGCCCCCAATAGTTGAGCCATTTTCACATTGGAAGCATTTTCAGAATACAACAATTATTTAAATTTCTCTTCACATGCTATCATTAATACAGTTTTCTCTTCAATAAGCTTTAGCTAACTAATTTTATCAGCACAATTCGGTTGAATTTCTTCTTCGTCAAAGGAATTACATGCACGAGTAAACAACCTTCTATGTTGTTTTCCATCTTTCAAATGACAATATCAAATGAAAACAGCCTCGTGCATTCACCTCGGTGCTTCCAGACACATCCATCATGATACTGTACTCAGAACCAGGACTCATCTGAAAAGACGACATGATCTCACTCCTGTATCCTGTTTTATAGTTTGGCGCACCACTGTCGCTCGCCGCGTGTCTGTATGCTACAGTGTCAAGGAAAGCCACAATAAAGGTCACCGAGTAAATATTCTGGGCTGCTCCAGATATTGTCGCAATGCCCTTGTGCTGCAAATAAGCCTACTTTTTGACTCAAGAACCATGTGATGTGGCAGTAAGTTCTACAAGACCGACCTGCCAACATGTCTGTTTTCTAAAGCTTTGGTGTCATGGAACGTTTAAATCTTGCATGACGTTTCGTTTGATTCTCCTGAACTCATCCATTCGATATTCATTTGGCTGTCATTGGATTCCGATCAATGGGAGTAGAATATCAAAGAAAGAAACTACACCCTCGACAAGCCATAAATCCGCCGCTATCGAATTCCGACACGAGCTAGCAGCTGTTTCTCCTTCTTATACGAAGCATAACATGATCTCTCTTCTAACAAGCAACCAACACTCATATGCGATTACGGAATGAGAAACCTGCAGCGTAACTTCCCTTTTATACAAAGTTTTAGATGCCGTTTCTCCCTCCAGCTTCCTTCGATTGAGCTTAAATGCTCCTCCTTTGCATATCCCAGGATCTTCTTACATTCATGCAAATTTGGCATTTCTATCATCCCTCCTTTATGGTGGTGTAATTTTAATGGTCAGCACACAGAATAAGTAACATATATTTAAATAAAATATGCTTACGTTTTGCCATTAGAATTCCAGCTCGAATAGAGCAACTACCAAGATCAATGATGATGACATTCTGTAAGAATAGGAAATTTTGTAAATAGTTTATATATAAATAAATAACTTGATATTAGAAAAAATACACACTGAAAAGTATCTGAAACATTCGTAAAGTTAGATGATAATTTACCTTATTTATTGGCAATGGACGAAGACAAGGACTAGTATAGGCATTAACAAAATCTTCTGCACATTGACTGCGTAAGGCATTTTCCCAAGATTCAGTTTCAACATCATCAGAGCATCTTAGAACTACATAATGCCCTTTCTTTAAAGAAAATAAACACACAAAGATAAGTTTTCATTATTTTTATAACTTATACAGTATATTCACATAAATGAAAAAGCGTGATATTACTATTCTTGAATAAAATTTTCTGAGCATTTACTACTATTTAAATATAACTTTTCTTTTTAATACATTTCAGTTCTCACTTGTCACATTTTCTTAGTTCTAATATGAAATTTGCTTTTATACATAAATATTCAACATCGTAATGGTAAACAGTAGTCTAATTCATACAGGAAAAATTTTCGAAAATGATATAGATTCGTCTTCAGCCACATAATTTTGAGTACATCATTATTATATAAATTAAGTGAAGCATATTTTCTCTTACTTGATGATGATTAAAATTGATAGGCCATTTGAAAAGATAGTTCAAAAATACTAAAAATTTTATAGAGTTTCTAAAGTGTATTTGCTCCTAAATTTACCATTTGAAAAAACAGGTCAAAAACATAACAAAATTACAGTTGTGTGTGTGTGTTTTGCGTATTTGAAATTAAATTCTTACCTGATCATCAACTCCTAGCATTTTATTTTCTAAGGTATCAATATGGCCTCCCATTAACTGAAGGGTCATTGATGGTTTTTCTGTACGGTTGTTCTGAAAGAAAATTTAGATTATAATTACTTATTTAATTAAATAATACTTATATAAAAAAGGGTTTTATTTCAAATTTTATTTTTCTAAATATATTTCGCTAATATAGTTCACGAACTGATCACAAAAATCCTAAATAATACATACATAGTTGTTGATAAAAAGTTACTGCAATCGAGCTAATGTGTGTATTGGTACCTTTTTAAATTACTTCAGAATTGAGAGGACAAAAATAAAGACCATAATTTATTTAATAAATTGCACAGTTCTTGATTTAAAAATTATTTTTTTAGCTATTGGTGCATACATACGCATACATTATCATTTTACTCACAAATGTAAAATTTCCGTTAAAATGCTTTAAAATGTTTAATATTTCTCAGGCTACGTCTATAAATAACAAAATCATTTACAAATATCTGTATTACGAGGTCTGGCTATTAAATAACGAGACTGCGCGCCTAGATGGCGTCCTAGAGGAGCGGGGGAAAAAACAAGTAGTGCGTTGGGTATCTGGAAATCTTCTCTATTCACGTACCAAAAGACGTTTTCGTCACTATTTTAGTATTTGTGCAGTAGCGTTTTGAAACGAACGTGTTTTTTTCTCGTGCCGAAAACCATGTGTGACGAAAAACAGGAGCAACGTATCAATCTCAAATTTCTCGTTAAGTTGAAAAGAACTCCGACTGAGTGATATAAATTGCTGCAAGAGGCCTATGGGGATAATTCTCTATCTCGTGCGCGTGTTTTTCAGTGGTGTAAGCACTTCAGTGTGGGCCGAGAGAGCACTGAAGATGACCAGCGCCCAGGTCACCTTGTCACTGTTTCCGGAGTTGAAACAGTGACCAAAATCAACCAAATTGTGCGTGCAGATCGTCGAATGAGCATCCCGATGATTGTGGAGGCTGTAAACGCTGATAAAGAAACGATTAGATAAATTTTTCACGAGGAATTACACATGACAAAAGTCTGTGCGAAGTTGGTGTCAAAAAATCTGACTCCTGACCAAAGGCTCTTGCGTCAACAGGTCTGCTCAGATTTCCTTGAAAGATTAGAAGAAGATTCCTGATGGATGAAAAACATTATTACTTGCAACGAAACGTGGATTTTTCAATATGATGTTGAAACAAAGCGGCAATCGATGCATTGGAAGACGCCTGAATCGCCCAGAATCAAAAAAGCAAGGATGTCCAAATCAAAATTCTAGGCAATGTGGATCTTTTTTTTCCCGACATTAACGGTATCGTGATGACGGAATGGGTTCCTGAGGGTCAGACTGTCAACCAGACTTACTATTTGTCAGTTTTGGTAACACTGCGAGAACGAGTTTGTAAGAAATGGCCCGAGTTGTGGAAGAACAACTCGTGGATTTTGCACCAGGACAAGGCACCTGCCCATAACCGCTATCTGTGAAACGGTATTTGGGCGATAAACGCACTTCAGTGCTCGAACACGCGCCGTACTCGCCAGATTTGGCACCGTGCGACTTTTTTTTTTGTTTCCGAAGATAAAATCTGCTTTGAAAGGGACCCGATTTGAGTCGATGGAAGCGGTAAAGCAAAAAACGGCAGAGCTCCTAAAGGCCCTCACCAAAGAAGACTTCCAGCACTGTTTTGATCAATGGAAAAAACGTATGGAAAGGTGTGTGGCGAGGGGAGGGGAGTATATTGAAGGGGATCATTCGAATGTAAAATAATTTTTATAATAAAACCCTTTTTTGTAACCAGTCTCGTTATTTAATAGCCAGACCTCGTATGTCTTCTACCCTTCGAAAAGAAATTGCCATTTCTGGATTTAGTTTGCAGTTTCCAGTATAAATAAGGCCACAGTCTTTTTCCAAGATAAACTCTGAATTTAACACATTTCTAACTATAACATTAGGAGTTAATATTAATTTTGGCGTATAACCACCGAAACATATGTATTAATAATACATGGACAAAAACTATTGACAGAAACAAAATGCGATGGTTAACCTACTGTTTAAGTATATTTTCACAGTATAAAAACATACTAAAATAACAAAGTAACTCAAATGATTTAAATTGTAGATAAATATAATAAAATGCGGTAAAAATGTTGGTAATATAAAATATTTTGATGAATTAAATGCTTACATCAAAACATTGCAAGAATCCATCCTTCAGTTTAATGTATTTAGTTTTCCAAGGGTTCCAATACGTTGCTTTTTTTCTTCCAGATGGCAATTTTTCTAAATATCCTTCTTTATTTATGTATCTAGTTTGTTTTCTTACAGGCTGTATAAAAAGAGAGAAAAGTACATTTTAGGTTATTTAAATTTCACGTTGTTAATTTCATGCTGTAAATTAAAATACAAATCAATAAAATGGCATCAAATAAGAATGTGAATAATAATTTAAATATTTTTATCATTCTTACCTCAGTGGGAGTATCTAGTCTGTATAACACTTCCAATAATTCTTTCTAAAAACAGAAAGAAACGATCTTTAAAAACAACTTTTACAAAAATGCCATTTATCAATTTTTAGAAATCAATTTAAACCAAGTAATGAAAGTAATCAATATATAATAAAAGAACATGACGCGATATGCATCAGTGTTAAATTACTTATTTTTAACTGAAAAATATTTACAAAAATATAAATAACTTACGATTTGAAATTTTTGAAACTCTTAAGTAAAAATATGATAGTCAGAAATGAAGGACAAACAATTAACCATATCGTAATATGCATGTGATAAATTCGAAATACATTTGTGTATGAAACATAATTTTCATCATTTTTTTTCGAATTTTGTGTGTATGGTAACATTATTTGGCTTATTTTTCTACTTCATTGAATTACAAAAATCGTCAAGAACTGCAACTCGGAAGAGAATTTTTAGGTCTTTGGGTAAAATTTTACTTTTGTTATTTTCATGTTTATGTTTTTGTTACTAAATATCTCTTTGATAATGAACTTGAAATGTATTTCATAATCTGCTCTACCCACCTATCACTTTGGTAGGGGAAAGGAAGAAAATTAACATTACGAAACTGAATTAGGAATCAAATTTTAGCAAAATTAAAACATTTCTTGAGTTGCAGTGAAAACAATTCATTTATAGCACAAAAATATGATTTAAACGATCGATCATGAATAATTTCAACCAAAACTTATGAAAAAAACATAATCACCATTATTTTTTTTATAGAATTAGACACTTATTAAGCACTAGGAAAAAACTGAGGAAATCTTCTATAATTTGTGTAGAAATTTTGAAGCTTATACTCATCTTCAATTGTTGATACTAAGATATATATATCTAAATACTGTTAGATTTGGTGATCGGACGAAATTGAGTCCAAAGATTCTGGGATTCTGAAAATAAAATCCACATAAAAAATACCTATTGCATACCTCCCACGAGTACAACCTTTACGCATGACTATTTTCTACCTTTTTTATCCGAAGGAGTAAGAAAACAGTTCTGTGCTCATCAGATCATCTTAGATCATTACGCAGAAACAGGGATAGGACAAAATCTTCTTCCACAGTACGTAGACGTCTTAATTATCAAGGACTATGTAAGTAAACGTGTGAGTAACCCTCTAAATCCACGACACAGAAATATCTATTTACTTTGGGCAAGGTAGCCCATTATTCCAAAACAGAAATTGGATTTTATACATTTCACTTTACTTTGGGGCATAATTCAGGCCATGTTCTGATCAGGAGAGAATAAGGGACCAAATGCTATCAATCTAAAATTGTTAAAAACCATACATAGTAGATAAAATCATGGCTTGGGCTGAAATATCTGAATGGTCAGACTGATCTAAATGTGCTCTACGGGAGAACTCTGTTTGCAATGAAATATCATTAAGAAATCCTGTCTCCGCAGTCGCACCATATACTGGTGGCATTGGGGGTGAAATCATACTAATAGATAATGCTTCGCTTCACTTCACTAAGGTAGGTTTGTCTTGAAGGTCGATCTTTAGAACAAACGAAATAGCCAACTCGATCTTTCGTGCTAATCCGGTAGAGTATTTTAGGGACAAACTCGGCAGACAGGAGCCTGCCTAAAATCTTCTGGCGAGGTAGCTGAATGATCTTGAACAACAATTGCTCCATATCTGAACGTTGCTTTCCTTTCCAACGTCCGGCAACAGTTGGCAGTACAGAAAGTCGATGCCACCAATGCATAATAAGCAGGGGCGTCGCTATCACCGTATCAATGACACGGGGCCCCCAAGCTACAAGAGCCCCACCACATGTAACTACAGTCCCACTTACAAAAGGTCTCATATCCAAAGAAGGGTCCCAAAGGAATCCTGATACAGGGCCCACTCAGTACGCTAGTGATTATGAGTCAAAGCAGATTACATTATTAATATTTTTTACACGAACATCTATGATTTTTTTTTTATAATGCTATGGTATTTTGTAAAAAAAAATGTATTTGTTTATTTGTAATACATACCTGTTGTTAAAATTCATAAAATTTGATAAATAACTGTTTTATGATCAGTTCTTCTAAATGTTTTGTTTTAATGTTAATTTATTTTTAAATTAGATACAAAAATTTGGTTGTATCTTAGCTTTCGGAAACCAAAATAAATATATACCTTATTTTTCTTTTAAAAATATTTCTTAAATTTTTATACTGATATTGTATTAATTTTATCTTTCATGGCCTAGCCTTATAGTTTGTTGCTTTAACTTTATAATTTTATCTGCTTTTTATTTAACTGTATAATACTATTAGCTTGAAGTAAAAACTTGTCTGTAAATTTAGGATAATGAAAGAGCGCTTGCGTCAACTTATCAGTTGTGATTGGTTATTTTCCCTGCACAGTTTAATCTATAAATTTTGCAGTCACAAATATTTATAAAAATTTAACATTTCCTCCAAAAGTAAAAAAAAAATAAAGCACATTCATTTAATTACTGTTAATTTTCGGCTTTCCCTTTAAGAAGCAGTGAAACTATATTCATATAAAATTTATCTTTATTACAAAGAACTGATTTCAAATAAGTTTTCTTTTCGATTAATTAACAATAAATATTTAATAATTCATGCATCAACTTCTTATGCCTTCATGCCAAACGTTGAAACAATATTTCTTTCAGTAAAAAGGATCACAAAAGATAAAGTCTGCGAATCCTTGCTTTAGTAAATTGTATATTATCTTACATAAATTGATTTTAAAATGTGGCATAGGGTGCGGTATTTACGAAAGAACTCATTCAAAATAACTGATTGAAAATATGTAGACAAAAAATCGCAGTCAAAGTTTTCTTGTTACATTTCTACGTACTTATTCACAAAATATGGTGATGAATAAATCTCAAAGATTTCTGGGTTTTTTTCAATTCCTACTTATTAGTTCATATAAGTTCATAATCTACCTATATATATATATATATATATATATATATATATATATATATATATATATATATATATACAGTGGGTGATCGGTTAACGAACTTAATCCGTTCCAAGACTATGTTCGCTATCCGAATTGTTCGTTAACCGATCATCGATTCCCCATAGACTTCTATGTGAAATCAATTAATTCGTTCTGGAGACCCTAAAAATTAAATTTTAAAAAATGTATAATTTCTTAGTAAGTTTAAAAAAATAATACATACATATAGTCTTCATATTAATCAGTCCTTTTCATTTTTTGCTTATTGGGCGTTGTCCAATGTCGATTGCTTTTCTCTTTTTCAGGATTTTCCGGAAGTAATTAATAGCATTGTCGTTGTAAAGTTCCCCAACTCTACTGACATCAGCTTGGTTTGGGTGCCATTCTAAGACCATTGCTCTGACAGCATCCCACTTTTTAAGAAGATCTTTAATGGCAGATGTCGGCATTGGTCCTCTTTCGTCTTCCTCTAGTTCAGAAGGAGACACATTTCGATGTGTTTCTTGGTGTTCTTCATTCAAAATTTCTTGGAGTTCTATCGTCAGTTCATCTTCATGTCCCATTATGAGATCTTCTATGTCATCCTCGTTCACCTCCAATTCCAGATCTCTAGCAGTTGTCAAAATTTCATCCATAATTTAAGGGGTGCCTCCTTGATCACCTCCGAATATGTGTTCGTTGTCCAAACACAAAAAATCTTTCTTGAAAGTGTTCGTTATCCGAACACAAAAATCTGTCGTGAAAATGTTCGTTAACCGATCACCCACTGTATATATATATATATATATATATATATATATATATATATATATATATATATATATTATATATATATATATATATATATATATATATATCTTGTTCAAATTTTCAATCGTTATTTAAGTACTTTCTATTCGTGTTAATGTTTATACAGTTTTTTTTTCAAATATTAATTTATTATTTTTTAAATTAATGAATGAATAGACAAACAAAAATAATAATCTAACACCATATATAAAAAGGAAAATCGCTCTTTGTGTCCCTGCAGCGCAATGGATAGCGCGCGCGTTGGACTTCTAATGCAAAGGTCGTGGGTTCGAATCCTACCTAGGATGGCCTAATTTCTGAAAATGTGATTTATGAATGAATAAATAGTAACAAAAACAAAAATAATAGTACAACACCATATATAGAAAGAAAACTGAAAAATCGCTGTCTGTTTTGCCACTTAATATTGTGATTCTTCCATATGTATATACATATTTATATTAATTGTAAATATTTAATAAAAAGTAATTAAATAAAATTTCTATTTGTTGACCTAAGTAGGAATTGACTTAATTTTTTTTATATTACTTGTTTTCATTGGAAACAACAATAAAGAACTTACGGGATCCCAGGAACTTGTGACATTTCTCACTTGTCGCATGTCATCAGTATCTGTACCATTTTGGTTGATATTTGAAACAGTTACAACATCTTTCCCTTTCAGCTTAGGTTTCTCATAGTCTTCTATAATTCTCTTGGTGGGATAGTGTCTTTTGTTCGATTTATGGTACTCGACGTTTTGAAACATATTTGCTCTTTCGTTCGTAGGAGATTCTGTACTGGAGTCTTGTAGAGGCAAGGAACCTTTTGCACTATCTGTGTCATCTTCTATATCACATTCTTCTGCTGTGCTGCTGCTACTACGCTGATCATCCGTGAGGCCAGAGTCGCATTCACCATGATTATTATAACGAGAGTCATCGCTACTTGGATTAGAAATTTGGAAACTCCCTGGAAAAGAAAGACATTATGTAGTCAAATTTTAAGTCAAAGTACAGTATCGTTTTGTAATGGGTAGTACAGACTCAAAGTTCTTCCAATAGTAAGCATAAGGATTATATTTCTCTCTTTCTGAATTTCTAATAGCTAATTAAGATTTTTTTTCAATTCCTACTATTAGTTCACACACTCTACCTATATATATTTATTTATATACGAGGGTTGGGGCATAAGTCATGGCAACTATTTTTCTTCTTGTATATATGGGAATGGATCACAAACGTATATATGTCGTGTGGAAGTTCTGCAAGCATAGTGTGTATACTAAAGAACAGATGGCTCTGTGATAGCTGGTTGTAGCGCAGCGAGGGCTGTGAAATCAGTCAGTTGGTGAGTGTCGTGTGATGGAAGCAACCCGTGTTGAGCAGCGTTCTTACATCAAAATAGCCGTTCTCTGAGGGAAAAATGCGATGGAACATCACAGTGAATTAGTGGAAGCCCTTGGAGAATTAATGCCTTACCACATCATACAGTAGCACGGTGGGTGTACTGTGTTGTCATTATTTTGCACCGTGAAGACCATATTGCCCTGTATACTACCGTAATAAATTAGTGTGTTACGATATTTCAGTGCCATTCATTGTCCACACATGTAGTTAACACCTTGTACTTTCGTCTGCATATGTCACATTTTCCAACCGGACTGGTATCTTCAAGTAAAAAAAAAACAGTTGCCATGACTTTTGCCCCAACCCTCGTATATATCTTGTTCAAATTTTTAATCATTAATAAAATACTTTTTATTCATCCATTCAAATTCAAATACATCTTTTTAAACTTGTAGTGGATGACATTTGATGTTAATACAATTTTTTCAAATATTAATTCATTAGTTAAATTTAATTAATGAATAAAAAAAAATAATAATAGTCCAACGCCATGTATAAAAAGGAAAATTGCTAGTTGTGTCCCTGTAGTGCAATGAATAGCGCGCGCATTGGACTTCTAATCCAAAGGTCGTGCGTTCGAATCCCACCTGAGATGACCTAATTTCTGGGTGAGAATGTGATTTCTTTTTACTAAACTATTTTCTTGGAACATTTAAATTTAATTAATGAATAAATAGTAACAAACAAAAATAATAAAACAACACCCTATCTAGAAAGGAAAATGGAAAATTGCAATGTGAAAGCCGCTTTCTATCTTGCCACTTAATAATCTGTTATATGCACATACATATTTATATTAGTTGTAATTATTTAATAAAAAAGTAACAGGAGTAAAACTTTTCTTTGTTGACCTATATATATATAAGTAAGAATTGGCTTTATTTTTTTATATTACTTTTTTTCACATTCTGAAAATGGGAAATTTCGACACATGGATGTTTTATTGGAACACATAACTCTTACAAGATTTTATCTCAAGTGTGGCTCATCTAAATAACTTGGGGGAGAGGGAGAACTACACACTCGCCAAAGAGTTAAAAGATTAGGAAAAAATTAGAAAAATAAAAATTAAGTAAAAAATGTAAAACTAAAATTTAACGGATGTATTAGGAAGAAAATGAAAAGGTAGTTCAACTATTTAAAAAATATATTTAATACAAGGATGTTGTACAACACATGGCTGAGGTTATGCCTGACTGTCTGAGAAGCCGGAAAACGAGATATTTCTATGTGTGAAATCTGTGCTTGGGGACAACGGGGCATAATACTTTAAAAAAGGGAGGATTGTCTCGTTTGAAATGGGACACACATGGTCACACACACACTTTCACATATAATTCCAAATGAACTGGTCCAAAATAGGGAATCATCCACATGGCATTAAGTGCACAATATCATTATTCATTTTTAAATTGCTTTTAGCACAACACACACACAGAAAAAAAAGCATAATATTTAGGTTAGATTTAATTTAAACATTAACTCTGTTCCTTTTTTAAAAAATCTTTATGATTAGATAAAACATTTAAAAAATTCCATCTAAAAATCATAGTATATTTCTTGCAGTTAAAAATAAAAGTATTTTTAATTTCTAATTTATTCATTTATGAGCTAATCAAACTTTTATCATCAAATATTCTCTCCATTCATGAATTATTATTCGATTACCTGTATATAGCTTTTTAAGATAAAATCTCTCCATTAAAAATTCGGGGGAAAAAAGAAGTTTCTTAAGCATTAGTATAATTTACAATATGTTTACTTAAACAGAATGAATAAATGTATATATATACAGCATAGAATCATATCATTGAATTATATTCCATTAAAGCACGAGGAAGCAATACGTGTGTGTAAAAATCTATATTTAATGTTTAAGGAAAAGGTATTTTCCCTGAGATTCATGCAAAGCGCTTAAAATTTAAACACATTTCCGATTCAAATCATGGTACACATTCGCATCTTAAGTAGAAAGTGCTTATATATATTTATCGTTTCACAGTTATTTAAAAGAATGTTCTTTAAGTCAGTTCATGAAGTCTATTGTTATCAAAACAATATGAATGAGAATATTTATCTTCTTTCATCCCACACACAATTTTTCAGCAGTACTATAAGATAAAAGAACACGGTCGACAGAGCAAACTAAGACCTAGGGAGGCTACTTCCCGGGATCTCACTTTGCAGGAGCTGTACCAAAGAAGTCGAACCTCTATTAAAAACAAGTAAAACAGGATTTTTATCCTTATTTGGCACTCAATAGACTTCAACTCACGGAAGCAATTTCAAAGAGCAATTTATTAAAAGCATCATTTTGAATAATAAGATAAACATAAAAAGTAGTTTTCTTTGGAGAGGTAAAATATCTTAATGTACAAAGAATGAAAGAAGAAACCACAATAATCAGAACTGATAAAAAATGAAATTATACATTCATAAACTTATCCATTGTAAGATATACATATAGAAAATGACTAGAGAGTGATATAAAAATACTCGATTTAAAAAATTAAAATGAAAGCACAACCTGAACTTTACTGCAATAACTAATTTATTTTATGATAATGTGGTGAGCACAATGATGATTCCAATTCAAAAGAAAAAAACTTGAAAAGAAAATTACATATTTCGGAATGAAAATCTAAAATAAAAAAGTAAATATTTAAAAAAATTAAAAATATTTTTGAACATTTTAAAGGGAATCAGATCAACAATGACCTTTTTCTAAGGTTTCAATAACAACGTTGCTAAAATAGCTGATTAGTTTTTATCGTATATGGGCCGATTCAATAACAAAGTTAAGAGAAAGGTCAAATGCATTTATTAAATATGTTTAAGACAAGTTTATTTATCATAGGAATCTATAGTTGTTGATGATATCACTGAATTAATCAATCTCACGAATGAAAATTTCTGCGTGGGTCGGCACCTCGAAGGCGTTTCCTAACGCCTTACAGAAAATGTGTTTTTTTGACTCTTGCTCTGTCAGAGTATAGAAAAATCTAAGCATTCTCTGACAGGATATGCGGACTTTAAAGTAAAAAAATATTTTTGACACTATAATATCCTTTGATTAACTTACATACATTATGAAAATTCTTATCTCTTATTCTCATACAAAATTGGACCATACTGAGGAAATATGTAAACGCATCATTGAAAATGATGAGAAGTCAGGACGATATTTGATAATGAGGAAACATTAAAACCAATGACATTATAAGAGTTTTTGTGACTAAAGGTCACAAACGGGTCCACATAACGGGTTTTAAAAAGGAATCTACTTTTTAAAACCCGTTATGTGGATTATTGAGGTAAAATTTTGAATGAGAATTATTTTTTGTATGACTGAAATCTAACCAAGATTAAAATGCTTTCGATAATCCAAATATTAAACATCATACTTGAAAGGAAAACTTAATATTTATAATAGATATCGTGCTAATTTATAGATAATACTACCTTATTGAGGATTATATGTATGCATATACACACTAATCAAAGCTCAACTGAAAAAATAAATTTAAGTGTTTCTTGTTGAAATATTTACTTTATATAGTAAAAATAATTTTAGATTTGTAAAAACTTAATGTAATAATCCGAAAAAAATATTTATATTTTTTTTTCGACTTTTGTTCTAGAAAATTAAATAAATACTTCGTTTCTCACATGAAATTAAACTTATTCAAAACTTTAAAATTCTTTTTCGTATGGATTTACTATATTCATTATGGAGTTTTTAAAGAATAATGTTAAATATGTAGAAATTATGACACATAGGTGTGCTATTAAAAATACTTAGTCCATTGTTACCAAAGGAAAACTATATATATAAGTGGTTTCTTTTAAATAGAATAGCTCCTATATGTCATTGGTTTGTCTTGTAGAACTAATTTAAATAACTGGAAAAGATTATCATCTCGGAAAAGTACAAAACTATTTTAACTATTATACTAAAAGTTTACTACATTTGATGGTTTGTATAGAAAATAAAATAGATTGAATTCTCAAAATCTATACAGCATTTATAAAACTTCTGTTTTATTTGTCTAATTACAAAAAAATAGCGGCAAAATTTAATGTAAATTTTTTTAAAATTTATTTAATCACTTTAAATACTTATATAAATAGCAATCGATGTCTAATAGTTATCAATTAAAATAAATTTTTCTTAAAAAAGAATGGAATCCTATTTCAGTCGTAAGAGCTTTAAAGGTTCTAAAAATATTCCTTCAATCACACTAAGTTATATGTATAATTGTGTTAAAATGAATTTTATATACTGTTCTTAGTCCAAAAGTGTTATTTACATAAATAAATAATTTTAAAAAAATAATGATAGTAATTGAATAATATACAAAAAATGAATTTCATTAACACAAAAATAAGTGGTAAGAATTACGTAATTTGTGAAAATAAAAATATTAGGAAATATATCTGACATTATATAGATAAAAATAAAACTAATACTGATGCAGTTAAATGATTTTAAAATATAAAATAAATTTGAATAATGTTAATGCTTTTTTTTTTTGAAAAACAAAAAGTGTTTGGAGATATCACGATATAGATAAAAGTAAAACCTACCTGGAAGTGTATTAGTTGATAGAAATCAGTAGAAAAATTAATCTGACAGCTAATTCATTATGGAGAAGAATTCTTTGTTTTTACACAGTCGTAGGCAAACACCACTCTACTTGGTTGATGATCCACAAGTGGTGGACATAATTAAGATACTAGTCCTACAAAGTTGACTTTTTGAATCCCACTCAAAATGCCCACTGATTTGAAAGGCCTTGAAATTTGCGTATTGCTTATCATTCCTCGTGGGCAGAATTTCACCGCACAATTATTCTATTCATTTAACTGAAGTAATGAACGAATGAGAATGTAAGAAGCAAATCATCTATTAATTGTCAAAATAGTAAAGAAAAATTTTTTTAAACTTTATTCCTGTAATTATTAAAGCCTTGTAGATGGTATTCTTATATTTATATAAGGAGATTTTCCCCCCTCAGACTATAAAAGGATAATTAAACGGCACTCATTAACAAAATTGGAAATCGAAATGGAAAAGCTCAGTTAATGTGTATTCTAGTATAAATGTAAGATTTATGTTTACTAAATAGTTTTGCTTATTTATTTTCATATTTATTAAATGGGAGCGTGTTTGTAGTTTCATATGAAATCAGAACACAAAACTGCATCTAATGATTTACTGATTTGTTAATTAGTAAGAGATCATTTTAAATTCTAAGCACGAAGAAAACTGTTTGTTTACATTTTTACATTATGCAATTTAAATGCGAATAACTAAATTTAGTGAGTGATTGAATATTAACGTCGCACACTGTTCAGCTACGCGGGGGCTTTTGGCGACCCTCTTTATTTTGAACCATGATCAAGTGGCAAGGACGACATCAGAGCTGGAATCACCCCTCTCCTAACGACCACACCAACGGGAGGACATTTGAGCTCTCGACAGATTTAACGTGCATGGCGCCCCTACACGGCGGGACTCCAGTGGTACTAGGCTTACGAGTCCGTTACCTTGACTACTAGGCTACCACGGCCATTCTAGAAAAGAACGGATATTCAAAGCATGGATTGTGTCCGGCACAGTGGCGCACACAGGAATTTTTCAAGGGGGTCCGAGTCAAAAGTTCACCATTCTTGTATCATGCTCCTTTTGATTTTGTCGATTTTCGGTAACAAAACACAGTAAAAAACTAGTTTTTGAATAAATAATTTGCATTAATTAATAAAATTAATCATTAATAGCAAGTAATTAATTAAATTTTACGTACTATATACTTAGAATTATAATCAATCGGAAAAAAAATCAAGGGCTTTCGGGGGGAGGGGTCCAGACCCCCAGGACTCCCCCCTCCTTGTGTGCGCCACTAGTCCGGCAAGATCCCTAGTTCTAAGTGCATTTCAACACTTTTGGAAAATTCTAGAAAGACATTTGAGAGCATGACACTAGCGGCAACAAATGATTCCGGTATTGTGATTGGAGCTATAAAAATGGGTAGCCATGTCATAACTCGTTGACAACCAGCATGGCATGCACATACGACAATGAATCCTTCATAGCAGTATTGAGGCGTGGATATTATCCCCTACTGAAGGCTAGAGTTTTTTACCAGTCACGTGGATATTTCAGTCTTCTGTCCCCAAAATTGTGCTCAAAATTAATTTTTCAATAAAGTTTTCTCTCCATCCTTTGGATCTCTTATTTGTAAAATTGTTTATTTTTCTCGTGTTTTTATTTCTCTGTTCCTCATGTCTTAAGGATAGTATGGAATTATTTGTATTAAATACAGTACACTTTTACAAGATGTTGTGTTAGAAAAATAAACTCGTCACCACCTCATCACTAGTCTCAGTCAATTACTGTACTGTCCATAACGACAAGTAACATAAAAAAATCTTTATTCTTGGGACACTGTTGATTCTGTAGTTCGAGGAATGTTGAATTCCCGAAACAGAATGTTCCATTCGTCCAGCTTGAACTAGCTTTCCGCATTCCAAGTCTGTTAATTCCCGACATGCGCGCTTAATAAAGTCAGAAAGCTTTTCAAATGAATCACTTGAGTAATAATGAAATCCATGATAAGGCGTTGCCCATTTATAGTACATTTCTTTCTTTATGCTACTGCATCTGGATATTTGTATACTCCTTTCTCGCGATGTTTTTTGAACTTTTAGTGTTATTACATAAAGAACCATTGAAAAGAATTACAGTGTACAGTTCATTGATTATTTATTTCTCAAATTAAGGGGGAAACAAGATAAATATTAATTTTAAATACTTTTTTGCACATACTTAAAATTCTCGTTTAATGCTGGAAATAAGGAAACTCATTCATGTTTCGGTTGTAATACGTTATAAAAGAAATATTTTTCAACAAGACATACCATGCGAATTTCAGTTAGTTTCAATGACACAAGAAAACTGCTCTTTACACAAAAATATAGAAAAGGAGATATGCATCAGCATTGTTATTCGGAAACAAAGAATACATGCTGAATATTTTTCTTCTAATAAAAAAAATTCATACTGCAAATTTTAAATAAATACATAAAATGAACATAACATTGTGGTAGCAAATCGAAATGCAATATCCATTATTAGTATTAACTAATAAAAATAGAGTAATAATTTTTTTACATGTATAGTTACTATACACATCAACAGGGTACATATTTAAAAAAACTTTAATCATTACTGTATATTTTGAAAAATCACCATGCTTTACAAGTTGACTTTAAGTATTGGGCAAATGAATTCCTTTTAATCAATGCAAGAACTCTTAGTAAAATGTAATTATGAATGCTGTGTGAGGGGTATATATTTATAACTTGGATGATCAAGTACACAACTTCAGATATAATTTTCCCGATAGTTTAATTCCTATCAAGGCAGAATTTTTGAGAACAGATTGCAAGAAAGAATTTAGACTTAAGATACGAGAAAGATTAATATTTAAAGCTAAACACTAGATAACGCCTGTAAAAATATGAAGTAAACATCCTGAAAGGCATTTCAAAATATAACATTAAGTCTTCATTAATGCAAATAAATAAATTCTCTGTATTTAAAAACATTGATATCATAAAACTGAAATATTCACTTAAAAAAAAAAATCTTAAAATTTCGAATTTATTCTTAAATGAGAATGTCGATAAAAATTCAAAACATCATGTATAATGAAATTTACAAGGGACTACAACATCATGATTTTTGTTCGAAGAAAAGAAATCTTAAAATATGACGGTTTATCTTGAAGAATTCTTGAAATCCTTTAAAAGTAGTTTATCCAAAAGCTCTAAAATATAAAGTTTCATCATTTAGGGGTATTGCAACACAAAAATTTGTAATACAATAGAACGTAATGTATATATAGAAATGTATAGCGAACTCTGATGGCTCCAAACATAATGGTGACAAATAACATTAAAGTATTAAAAGAATAGGCAATTATAGGTATTTAAACAAGCGTTATTTACGAGTATATTTTATGTTTGCCCCACATTAGGAAAAGTTATATTACGAATGCCTGATATAGCAATTTCAAAGAAAAATATATAATTGAGTTTGTTGTGATAAGCAGCTCAACCGGATTTATAGATGAGAAAGTGGTAGAAAGAGGATTAAATAACAAAAACAGATAGTACTGAAACTTTTGAATCATCATCAAAAGCCGATTTCGCTAAAATAAGATGCGGTAAAAAAACTACTAACTATTCAAATTCCAATGACGAATTTCTTGGGCTGATTTTACAATCCCTTTCATGTAGCATTAAATTTCATTTTAATGGTTAAATTACAAATAATGTATATTTGGGGAACCTTAATAACTTTTGCAAGATATTAAGGTTACAAAAGACCTAGACGTCTAATCTAACCGAGTTCTTCAAGAATTTGGAAAGGCGATTTTCTTCGATAGCAATCAGTGATTTATTTGTTTCAGAAAATTGTAATACCATAAGATATAGCTTAGAAATGGGTCTAAGGCATTTGAGAATACTTTTATTCCAATTTTCGTGGAGAAGAATCCGAGCTACATGCCAATAATAGTAATTTAAGCTAAAGCACTAAACACCAAAAAGAAACTACTTATTTACGTTCAGGTGCTTCACAAATATAGTTATACTATTTGGATTAAACATTTCTCAGTTACATACAAGCACACTAACATATAAAAAACAACCAAAGCAGTATTAAGACAGTATTTAACTGTCACGAAAGTTAACAGAAATGAAGTACTCACCATTAGAAAAATACCGCAGGAGCTGTTTCACTTTCGACATTGTTCAAAGCCACACTGACCAAAAGGAAGCAATTGTTTCTTGGCCTATCGCCTCAACGCCTAGCGGGACAGTTGGAAGAAAACATTCGCTGTTATCTATCATCTAGGGATAAGGATTATGACTAGCGTTACTGCAAGAGTTTTCCCTTTATCAGTAGCTTGAATCGTCCAAAGTATAAGCCAAACGCAGACCATATAATGACTGTATGGGGGCACCGTTGTGTCGATAACCTGCTATTGTGTCATTGTCCAACTAAAATAGCAATTACTTTGCTCTACATCCGGTACCTCATTAAACGATATAGCTTCATAATCAAATAGTAAGGCTCTCAGTGATAAATTTACCATAAGCAATTCTTCTTTAAAGATATTAATAAAAAGAAGGAAAAGAAAAAGACTGCCACCTTTTGTAATAGGCGACCAAATCCATTGTACACGGAAAAAGTACTGCTTTGAAGTGTAAATAGTGTCTAATTCTCGATTTTTTATTGATCATTATTTATGAAATACGCATTAAGCTCGACAGTATTAACAATTTGTAAAGTATAATACTTTAGAAATAAGCTTTTGATCTAGCGAATCCCGGGTATTTTCTTAAATGAAACATGCTGATATAGTTTATGCCGGCTGATATAGTTTTCAAAAAAAGTAAGTTTTAACCAACAATGAATAGTTATTATTTAATACAGGTTTCCTGTTTGATAACTCAGTTTTCTGAAGTCTATTGTTAGAAGATTGTAAGAACTTGTTTTATTTTTGTGAATTGCATAAAATATTTGAACACTATTTTTTTTAATTCCTACTATTATATATATATACTAGTGGTCCCGACAGACGTTGTCCTGTACACATGTCTTAAATCTAAAAACTACAAACTTTTTTGAATAAGTTGTAACAATCTGGACCATTTTGATGAAATTTTTTTTTTTAAGAAAGTTATTATAATACCTGACATCATCACATGTACAGTTACCACAATTCGACCTATCGATTGCGTGTGAGTTTACTATGAACTAAGTTAAATATAGAAGTTGTTCTGAATAGAAATTTAAACTTGTTTTAATTAAAGGGTAAAAAGATAAAACTCGAGCTATTTTCATAACAGGTATATTTTTTTTAATGAACAAAAAACAAATTTATCGTAATTCCATTGAAAGTATAATGTTTTTGGTTAATTCTTAGGGGTATAAACAAACAAATGCGATGGTTTTTGCCAAACCTCGGACATGCAACATATAATTGGCCGTGGGAAAAGCAAGGATTTTCTAAATCTAAGCCACAAACTGTCATTGTTTCACCTCGTGACTTATTAATAGTCATAGCAAATGCCAAGCGAATTGGAAATTGCAAACATTTGAATGGGTAGGTGAGTCTGAAAGAATCATTGGGATCTGTGGTTTCTCAAAATAGAGGCATCAAGATCAAAATGGATTTATTTGCTGCTCAAAATAGAGACCTCAAGAATATTGCCCATGATTTTTTTTATGAACAATCGCTCTTACATAATTTTTGCGCATTTTTAACTAATTGCGATATCGAACTGAATTGTGAATCTAAATCATTCTCGAGTCCACTTGAAACCACGCAAAAAATGTCATCCAAATCGGTCAAGCCGTTTAGGAAGAGTTCAGTCACATACACATGCACAGAAGAAAGTGCATACGGTATATAAAGATATGTACCGTATCGTGGCGAAATGAATTAATCTTTCCGATTCTGTAATTATATTAGTTCACAATTATCCTATATATATATATATATATATATATATATATATATCTTCTTCAAATGTTCAATCGTTTATAAAATACTTTCTATTCGTCCATTCAAGTTCAAATACATTTTTAAAAATTTGTAGTGGATGATACTTGATGTTAATACATTTTTTCAATTATTAATTAATCAATTAATAGAAACAAACAAAAATAATAGTCCAATGCCATATATAAAAGGAAAATCGCTCGTTGTGTCCCTGTAGAGCAAAGATTCCTAAAATGGTCTATGACGACTTACAAGGGATCCACGTCAGTGAAAAAATAATTTAAGAGTCCATGAGGTGTGTAAATGGGGGTCTACGATAGAGGCTCTTATCAAACCAAAACATAACTTTAATTTTAAAAGAAAATGTAATCAAGGGGAAACTAGATTTTATTTATTTAACAGATTTATGGGCTAAATTTAATGAGGTTAATTTGCACAGTACAAGTTGACAGCACATATTTAATTTAAACAAGGATCATCCTTTTAGCTTTTCTCGTCAGAATTAAGCTAAAGGAGTATTATATTGGGCATCGCAAATTTTCCCAGTTTCTCATTTTGTTACAGACATTCTGCCAGGATACTGTTTTTTGAACCTACACACACATTCATTTAAATACCCTCTATTCAGATTTTGAATCGAGATTTGAGAATGCTTTGACTATGGTAGACCGAAAAGGAAAGAAAAAAAAGACTAGTCATATATATATATATTACTAACCGAAGAAATTTAAGATTAAACTCAACAAGATTGATGCCAAGTGTTGAAAATTTGTTATTGAAGCGCCAGATTCATCCCTCCTATTAAAAGTATTTTTGTTTCATGCTCAATTATTTTATGTATTATCAAATTAAAATAAATTGATATGTTTTTTTTCAAGTTTTAAACACTATACTTCACTCCAGTTAAAAAATTTTAATCTTTTAAAGTAAGTAGCTCTGTAACATCTGTCAAAAAAACATTTAAGTTGATCAGTGTGCAAAAATTTAAGATTATGTAAGCAGGGGTCTACCCAAAGACGAAAAACATGGCAAGGGGTCTATGAGTCAGAAAAGTTTGGGATTCTTTGCTGTAGAGTAATGGATAGTGTGCGTTGAACTTCTAATCCAAAGGTCGTGGGTTCGAATCTTACCTGGGATGGCCTAATTTCTGGGAAGTGATTTATGAATGAATAAATAGTAACAAACAAAAATAATAGTCCAACATAAATATATAGAAAAGAAAATAGCTTTCTTTATTTCCTCACTTAATATTGTGATTCTGTCATATTTATATACATACTAGCTGGTATACCCGTTCTTCGCACGGGTGAACTGAAAAATTAAACAACACAGATTGAAGGATAAAGAAGTTTTTAATGAGTTAATTTTACGTGAATTGCAAATTAAACAAAACAAAAAAAGCTTTTGGCGTAACTAAGGTAAAAAAAAAGAGAGAAATAAAACACCTTTGTTAAATTTTAAGTATGTAGGTCTAATAGCTGATAAAAAGGATTTTTTTTTTATTTATAACTCCCCGTAACACTCTTGAGGGTTGATTTTTGAAAATACCTTCCTAAGCTGATCTCTGCTCAGCAAAAGTAACACATTGTTAAAAGTTTTGCGTAATGAACACTTAAAGTAGCGTAAACAATTTATATCTGAAAGTGTAATACATTAATATTACTTTCTGTTGTATTTACTTTATTTTAAAATTGTAATAATCGCAAGCAACGCCGTTTCTTAAATTATAATGACGATCCAATGAAAAACATAGTGAAATGTTAACGATAGAGTCAAGTTGGCAAATACCTAGCTACTTTCATAACTCGAGCTTTATTAGAGCTTTGTAAGACCCGCCGTGTAGGGGCGCGATGCACGCTAATACTTTATCCAACCGCATTATGATTTACTGCAGTTTTTTTCATACAATATTTTTTTGGATCGCTACATTTAAAATTAAGGGATATACATAAACAAAATACTCCACTTTGGAAAATTTAATCCGTTAGAACTAATAAATTAAATAGATATTCCACTGTAAAATTAATTATATATATACCGTTCACTTAAAATAAGTAGTCAAATCATTTTCTAAGGTCTTCATTAACATACAAAAACATAAGACACTTAAATTTTGACAAACTATTTTTTCCGCTAAAATACTCATCATGGAACCCATGCTGCCATATATCTTGGAGAAGAGTGGATTTCAAAGAATATTCCTGCTAATTATTGGTAGAATATTCCTTCTAAATTGGTGTGGTGTGGTAGTTAGGAGAATAGGGTGCCAGCTCAGATGTCGTCCACGTTACTTGACTATGGTTCAAAATTACGCGATCCGTTGCCAAAAGCTCTCGTGTAGCTGAACAGTGCAATATTAATATTCACTCACTCTCACACTCCAAGAAATAAAGAACAATAGTTATTGCGTTTTTAAGTGTAAAAATAATTATATCTGCCTATTCAATTAAAATTATAGCGTTATAATTAACTACTAACCACAAATAAATTTTGAAAATTTGTTCAAATGATGCAGCCTGAAAGAGAAAGCTTATTTACTTTAAGTATCAGAACTGATAAAAGCATGAAATCCATTCAGTAGTTTTTGCGTGAAAGAGACCAACAAAGATTTTCACAAACTTTCACATTTATAATATATATTAGATTTATATTAATTGTGATTATTTAATAAAATGTAATTAAAATAAAAATTTTCTTTGTTGACCTAAGTAGGAATTGACTTAATTTTTTTTTATATATACCTATATTACTTGTTTTACTTTGGATTACGCAAAGACATCAAATAAATAATATAATTCACTAAGAATCCCAATCAAAATTTTATTGGAATAATTTGTAATATCATCTTCAACAACATCATTTTTTTATTTGTTTTTGATCCTTAAAATTTATTATAAAATAAAAACTTTTTTTTATAAATGTAACTGTTTCGTTATTTTTATGAAACATTATATTTATATAAATTACTCTGCATTTTAGAGTTCTCCTTTTTTCTTTTAAAAAATTATAATTTATGATAGAGAAGCATTTCTGATTTTATAACTTAAACTTCACAATGTTTTATATATAACTCTTTAATCAATTATACAATACGTAATTCTGTTTGAGCTATTTTTCTGGTTTTTATATTTATCACACATGCCTGTTAAATTGTTATGGGTTTCTTTTACGAAAATTCTTTCAGTGTTTATTTGATTATTTTCTAAATTACTGACGTAAGATTAAAGCTCGAATAATGAACAATACAGTTTATGTAAATAAAACTTTTTTTTGTTAGCTTTATCTAAATTTTAGCTTTTAAAATGTTAGCTTTTGTAAACTTTATCAAAAAAATTGTATTTGTCTTTTTGTTATATTGTTTAACAAGAATGTCCTGAAGACAAATAACGGCAAAGTTTTTCTAAATGAATCTCGTTTTTGAACATAAGTGAAAATTATCGACGGACAATTATATAGCACATTTAAATGATACAAACGATGTATGATTTCGATTAAATTGCAATCTTAGTAGATAGTAAAAAAAGATTTTTTGAAATTGTAATTAATATGACAGAAACAGAACATTCGATCATTTAAAACCATTTAGAAAGAAAAAAAAACGATTGAATATTTAACATTAATTATTTAGTCCAGACATTTAATTACCACTTTAAAATGTATGTCAGCTTCTTAAAGCATTAGTCATATTACATTAAATAAATTATATATTTTAAGGCAAAAATAATAAGTTTTTTTTTTACTGGATGTTATTTTTATGTTTTCAGTTACATTATAATAACCTTAAATCATTATAAAAGTTGAGGGAAACAAAGGATTTAATGAATAATGAAATATAATTTGCGTTATCATTTTCTTTCCCCCTAAAAGTTTCAGCTTCATATATTTATTAATGTTTTTGATCAGATTTTTTTGAGGAAAAATGAGAAAAATAGAGTATTATCTATGCAATAATAATTCATCTTTTCTTAAACATAAATTCTGAATGCTTTTTACGATTCATGACGTTAATCTTAATTATTTGCACTTATAAAACCAAGTAAAATGTATATAATTTAAAAATAAAATATAATCTCTCAGAATCTGCAGTTTTTCTTTAAAGGTGTTAATTAATTATCCTTGAAAATAACATAAATCATTTTTTAATTAACATAGGTGACGCATTTATGTTGACCTAATAATTTAGTTCTTTTTTTACTGATTAGTTTTCGCTAAAGCGTTTCTCTAGGAATATTGCTATATAGATTCTTTATTAAATAACAAACTATTCTACTTAATTTCAGAAAACAAAATCACATAAGAATATTGAAAGATACGAGTATATCAATCTTAGTTAATCAAGTAATTAGCATGCAAATTATTCATTCTGATGACCATGAAATAATGCGAAAATGTTTCCCCTAAAAAGCTTGAAATGTTTTTGAAGGAAATAGTTTATATAAACACCGCGCACATTTAATACTTGATGGATGGAAGCGAGATGAGAAAACAGAATGTGATCAAAATATTTATCGATTGAGATTTAATTTACGCATTTAGTTATAAAGGTTTACAGGTTACCTTATTCAATAACAATAAAACATACAAACACATTAAAATGAATAAAGAATGCAACACAAATACTAAAAATAAATAGTTTAAATATCCAAAAATTAAGATTCGAGATTATTATTTTAGTTGTGTATATTACCTATTTATTACGTGTGTTAACCGTATATACGCTTATCAACTATTTTACTGCCAAACAGCAAATTGATTGTTTATTAATGTTGTACTTTAAAGCAACACGAGTGGTTTTAGCGATCAACCATCATAATTCTGAATCACTGTCAACAACCAAGGATAATATCTGTGAGTTACCACCTCGCTCTCCAAATTTCCACTCCACGCCCAGCATGAAGATTTTGAACCTCGACCGACCTGTCGTGCTTCAGTCCATCTGTATCTATGTCGCAGGGAAATGGCGAAATTAGGAATTTCATCAAATCCCCAAGGGATATGATAAATTGACGGGAGATGGTAAAGTAACGAAGAGACGTTACTTTAGGCCATTTCCTTGATGAAAGTAAATGATTTTATCAAATCTCTGAACTGTTTCAGTGAAATAATGAAATGAAATAGTCAGGATTTGCATTGGCAAAATGCTATACAGGGGGGAGACACATGGGGGTCGAGTCCTTGTTCTTCCCAACCATACAGGTAGTACTATCGATTCCCTAAATATCAACCCCATATCTTAAAAAATGGCACCATAGGATTAACATAGGGATTGATATTTTAGTGCGTAAGGAATCGAGAGAAAATATGTTATACGTCAAAAAACACCAGCCTAATTTTTTAATTATCTGTTCATTAGTTTCGAATAAATATAATTTGTATTTCATTGACTATTGTTGTATTACTTGCTTCTATTTTTAATAATGCACCCTATTTGTTAAATAAACACTTTTAAATTCTTGACACTATTATTTCATCATTTCACTGAAACAGATCAGGGATTCGTTCAAATCCTTTACTTTTATTAGGGAAACGACCTTGAAGAGAGACGTTATTTTAACATCTCCCGTCAAGTGATCATATCCTTAGGGATTTGATGAAATTACTAATTTCATCATTTTCCTGCGACATCTATACGATGGGCCTTTATTGTCACCGGGATAGTAAATTTATAGTTTCCCTCATTTAGAAAAATAAATAAATATGACAAACATATTCTTAAACCGTTGCCAAATTAACTAAATAAAAAGTGTGCATAATAAAGATTGTGAATAGAAATTCTTCTCATTTTTAATAATTTATACATTTTACAATTTTTAAAATCTCTTGGTTAATTAAAAATTTTAAAGTAAAAATCAATTCATATTCAATAGAAAAAGATTTGTTTATCGAAGAGTAATCAGACCGTTTATATATAATCCATGTTATCCTCTAATTAATTAAGAACGCATGTAAAAGCAAAAATCGGTAATATTTAACGGAAAAAGATTTAAAAACCTTAACTACATCTTTTTTAAGTATTTAAAAATAGCCACACCTTACCGTGAATACTACACGCGATAAAATTTTCTTAGTTTTTTTTCGTGTATTGTTAATGAAGTCATCAACCTTATTTCAATAGCTATTTTAAAACGGTGACACATTGATCAATTCACAGTTACTCAGACATTTTGCAATAATTAGAATAATAAAAAGAGACTTTTATCTTCTCTTAATCTTATCATTATCTTCTTATTGTATTACCGCGATATTTAAATACAGACATCATGTGTGAATGTACATACTCATATTAGCATATTTAAATAAACTAAAGTGCATAGCTCTGAATTATAACATGAAGAAAATGTTAAATTTTTTTAAACATATTTATGCAAGAGTATATATCAATTGCTTTTACAAATTGTGAAGTGTAACTATTTATTAAATATAAAATTACAGTTAATTTTAAAGAATGAGACTTATACCGATTAAGACGTATCAGGGGTGTTAAATTTTTCTAGAGGTCTGAAAATATAAACAATTTTCAAACAGGTATAATTCTTTTAAATTTAAATTAAATTATTCGAATCTTTTACACATTATTTATAAAAGAATGGGGCTTCAGAAAGATATAAAATTTTTAAATTATAATAATAATTTTAAAAATCATAAGCATATGAAAATTCTATGATAAATATTAAGTATTTTTTGCGTTGCGCACGCTATTTTCTAAAATAGTAGCCTCTGATGTATAAAACTTTATAGAATTATAAAATGCACCATATTCTTTAAGCCCTACCTAATTTTAGTATTATATATCTTTTGTATTTCAAAATATTTTTTTTTTGTAAAACATTGCAATTTTTTAAATATTTTTAAAAATTTATTTTTTTATTTATTAAAATATGTTATTGTTCCATTTATATAAAAGTAGCTACAGTGTAATGAGAATACATTTAACTTTACTAATCAACTTATAGCTAGTAATTAAAGCTACTATTTCAGAAAATAGCATGCGCGACGTAAAACTTAATAAATATTTCTTATAGAAAAGTTTCTTATTTTCATATGCTTATAATTTTTTAAACATTTTATACTTTTCTGAAGCCCCATTCCTTTATAAATAATGTGTAAAAGATTCGAATTATTTAATTTGAATTTAAAAGAACTATACCTGTTTGTAAATTGTTCATATTTTCAGACCTCTAGAGAAATGCAACACCCCTGAGACATCTTAATAAACTGCCATTAGGTTTTTGAAATTATTTTTCCTTTAAACTCAATAAAAATAATAGTTTTCATTATAACTGTGGGAGACAACAAGGGGTCCAAGACGTTGGTCTATCTTCTATTTTATTTTAACATTAAACAAAAATTAATTAAAACGGTAGTTTTTACAGATAAGTTTGACGATGATATTCAGAAGGTAACGCCTGCTCGCGCACCTCTCGCGTTCTCCTTTTTTCTCTTTCTCTGCTCTAATGTCCAAAAGTTTTTGTTTCACTTTCACTAGTTCAAGTTTCAGTTTTTGTTTGCTGCGCCTGCGCGCGAAGACTGCTTGGCTTTGGCTGCATGCCACAACGGCCATTCTGACCGTACGCTGTCCGCAGCGGTATTTCCATGGAGACCAGAGGAGAATCTGAAACATACAAAAAAAAAAAAACGGAACAGACAAGGACTATACGACAAATATATAGAGATTAAACATATCATAATTTTTCTGAACTAGACAGTTTCTCCATCATGTGAAGGCACCTCTTCGACATCCGGAAGGTTCCACAGGAAAACATTGTGTTTCACAGGCATGAAAACGACTTTTTTAACAAGTTGATCTTTGGTTGAACGCATCGATATTTTCCTCTGTAGAGTTCTGGACGTCTGTTCAAAACGATTTCTCTTTTTCCTTCGTTTCCACTGCCAAGGCTGAAAGATCCTTTGGAGCAACACAAACCGACGATGTTTACTCTTCATAGGTAAAGGGTTAGGTGAGCGGGAGATAAATTCCACGGAACTCGTTTTCATGGCACCATTGGCTTTCTTACACAATACTATATCAGAACATTTTTCTCTTACAATACTCAATTTTAACTTAGTAATCTTAATTTTATTACATTTATAATCCTTAATTAGAGAACTCGAATCATTTCCAGTATTAAAGTTTTCAACATATGGCAAATCATAACTAGAGTTTTCTATCACATTTGAAACAGAAACATTTGAATTAAAATGAACACAAGCATGAGCACCTAAAGAGGATTCACTTTCATTCAATAAAACATCGCTCTTTGCGTGGCCTAGTTTTTTTATTTCAGAATATACACTGGGATGTATAATAAATTCTTCGGTCAAGGTCGGTGATATTGCCGTTCCAACACTTAAGCTAGGAGAGTGTTGATTAAGAGAAATATTTATGGGTTTAACTTCTACCATACGCTGTTCGCCAAAACATGAGCTTAATGTTATGATTTCTTCGGAAGGTGTTTGCACTCTAATTAGTGAGGAATTTAAAACTGGGATCTGGCAACCTGAATCAATCAATGCTGTTACGGGCTGATTTTCCACAAAAATGTTTACGTATTGAAGATTTGCGCATTCTTCGCTATTTTGTTTTTCGCTCTCGACTTTCAAAGTATTCACGTTTATTTTATTATGTATGTGATTATTAGATTCTTTAGGTTTAAAACGCTTCTCACAGTCTCTTGCGCAATGAGATGAATCACCGCATATATAGCAATTTTTATTTTCTCTTTCAAGATATTGGGGATAGTTCTCTTTAATCTTTGGTTTAAAGTTTTGTGATCTGTTTTTAAAGGGGTCTTGGGTATATCCATAAGTAATAGGAATTTCTTTATGTGATCCGCTTCTAGATGAAATATAAATATCACACTCTTTAGCTAAATCAATAGGCCTAAACCAATCTTCTGCTTCTCGAATGCCAATATGAGTTGCAGTTTCCTTATTTAAAGTTTCAAATAATTTATCAGAAATTATAAGATCACATAGAGATTCAAAGGAATTAACTTTTCTTAACGAACAATAATATTGGAAGTTTGCCGTCAATCTTGCAGCAAATTGGATGTATGTCTCGCCTGATGATTTTACAGCATTTTTAAATGAGTTTAAACACTCGCGAGGGGTTAATTGGAATTCTCTGAGTACTAAAGATTTTAGTTTTTCATAGTCATTTAATTCCTCTTCTTTAATATACAGTAAGACGTTATGAGCTCTTTCGCCCAGAAGATTTATTAAAATTTCAGATTTATCTTCGTCATTTATTTTCTTGGTTAAAAATGCGCGTTCTAATGATTGGAAGAACAGATTAAAATTTTCAGATCTGGTGGGAACAGGAAGAGATAAAGTTTTTATACTTTTTTATCATATTTTCTATGTTAGTTTCGAACTGTTTTTCTTCGACTTTAGCTGCAGGATTTAAACTTAATGCTTTATTTTTAGCCAATTGTAGTTCGATTTCTTTTTCTAATTTTGCTAACTGAAGTTTCGCGAGCTCAATTTTTTGTTCTGAAGTTACCTCTCTTTCGTTTTGCGATACTCTCTCATCTATACAGTTTTGAATTAAAGTTTTAACGAAATCTGGATCACTTTCAAATGTACTACTGTTCTCAATTTTAGTCTTTAGTTTAACTATAGTGTCAGTACTTTCGACAATACCGTCTAGCTCCTGAACAACTCTTATGAGATCCTCTTTAAGAGCGTTTTTATACATTTTAGAAATGGAAAGATCCTACCTTTTTTTTTTTTTTTTTCTGGCTCCCTTGTTGCTCGCACGTACGATGTATCCAATGAAGAAAAATTTCGATTCCACTGATTTCACCTCTTCGCAGGTAATATAGTTGAAATTGTGGTTCCGGCCTCTACACAGGCGGATTATTCACACTGAATTAGTTCCAACCTCTACACAGGCGGGATTTTCGTCGATGGGTTTTCCAACCTCTACACAGGCGGAATATTTGTCGATGGTTCGTTGCAAAATACCTCTACACAGGTTATTTTGTTATTTGTTCCGACCTCTACACAGGCGGAATGAAGTTGAAAAATCCAACCTCTACACAGGTTGAACGAAGTTTCCGAAAAATGGCGGAGCGTCTCCTTCACGGACGCTGTTGTTCATTGTCCAGACTTTGGTTCAAAATCGAAATTTTGTCGATCGCGGCCGAGCCCCCATAATTTGTGGGAGACAACAAGGGGTCCAAGACGTTGGTCTATCTTCTATTTTATTTTAACATTAAACAAAAATTAATTAAAAAGGTAGTTTTTACAGATAAGTTTGACGATGATATTCAGAAGGTAACGCCTGCTCGCGCACCTCTCGCGTTCTCCTTTTTTCTCTTTCTCTGCTCTAATGTCCAAAAGTTTTTGTTTCACTTTCACTAGTTCAAGTTTCAGTTTTTGTTTGCTGCGCCTGCGCGCGAAGACTGCTTGGCTTTGGCTGCATGCCACATAACAATAATTTGATTATACTCAAAACAAATAAGAATCAAGAAATTTTTAGACAGATTAGGCATTTTGTATTAGGATGTTCTTTTAGTCAGATTGATGCAATGAGGGAAAGGAGGAAGTGTGTATGTGGCTTTTATAATTTAAACATCCACATTTTTACAGACGAACAAATGGATAAGGAGGCGACATAAAAGTGCAGCAAAAACACAAAATATATACAAACACGCGCACACTAAAGACAGTCACAAAAACATTCTTTGTTCGCTTCCAAGATCTCGTCTATTTATAATCATGGTCATCCGAAAGCTATTAAAATCATATGATTTCCGGTAAAGGCTTCTTCCGATTGGTCCACAAACACAGGTGATGCAAGATTCATCATTCTTAATTTAAAAACGCTGAAGTTTTAGTTTTGGGGGAATAAGGTTATAGTTAGTTCCCGTTAGGCAGGTAAAATAAAAATTAATTATCACGCGTAGCCTTGGAGGGCTCAAGACCAGTGGCGCAAACAAGGGGGTGGGGGGGGGTCCCCCAAAGGCCTTGATTTTTTTTCCGATTGATTATAATTCTAAGTATACAGTACGTAAAATTTAATTAATTACTTGTTATTAATGATTAATTTTATTAATTAATGCTAATTATTTATTCAAAAATTAGTTTTTTACTGTGTTTTGTTCCCGAAAATTCACAAAATCAAAAGGAACATGATACAAGAATGGTGAACTTTCGTGCGTTAAAATCTTTGGAGAGAAAATTTAAGTGAACTCACACACACAGAGTTTATTTTCAGTCGATATTACTACGCGATTTACCTTTAAGACTTTTTCTTCAATATTATTTTTTCGCGAATGTCCTTAAACCATATGTTAACTCTTTACAGCCGGGGTGGGTATTAACTCGATCGCGGTTGACCGGTAGACCGCCAAGACATTTTGGGGTGACCGCCTTCACTAAGACCTAATAATAATTCCTTCTTACGAAAGTCCAGAAATATCGGATTTATTCGAATCTAACCCGCCATCGATTCTAAGCCACGCCCCAAATTCTCAATAGGATTTTTTGAAAATTGAAAAATAGTCTAAAACGGCTTGTCGTTATCCAATTTTACGAAATTAAAATAAATTTAAAAGGAAAACTAATAGGAAGTGAATAATTAATTATATTTTATCAGTATTATAAACTTTTAAATACATTCATGAAGCCGTTATTGCTCTAAAAACCCCATGCAACAAATTTTTTCCCTTCGATTCTAAGCCGCATCCGATTTTCAGCAGCATTAACATTGAGATAAAAGTGTGGCTTAGATTCGAGTAAATACGGTATTTTAAAAAAATACGAAAAAAATCAAGTCATAAGAGAACTTTTCGTTGAATAGAAAATGCATTTCGCTATTTGGAGGTAATTTTACAAAGAAAATCGGAAAATGTTCTTGGTTTCAAGAAAAAGTTCGCTAAATAGAGAAATTCGTAAAAATGGCCCGACTGTATTGTATAATTTATTTTAGCTTACTACACCTACCCCACTGGGTTGACCGCAACACTTTGAAAAAGAAGTAGCCCGTGTCCTGGAAAAGTCAGACCACCCCTACTTTAGAGAGTATTTTGGGATTCAATTTTTGCATATTAATTTTAAAAGTGCCCATATTTCCAACGCCATTGGATGTGACAGACTAATAATCAAGTGCCAGACGTGCTCGGTAGATCAGAAGGGAGCTTTGCAGGGATTACTAGTTGATGTGTGTATCAACAGCATTAATTTGCTGTTTGGGGAATGAGTAATTCTTGCAAGTGCTACCAACCGTGGCTCGTTATTCACGTATCGTTGAGCCATCTTAGAGTCAACAATACGGACTAGCTGTGACCTATTAGATGATGGTGTACTAAACTAGGTTGCTGCAGTGTCGCTTACTGTCGCTTTCAGATTCAGATTGAACTTGCTACTACTTCGATGCCAGATTCGAAGGCGGTAACTGGAACAGAGAAGCGGGACTAGTCGGAAAACACAACTGTGTGCTTTTCCATCTTACATGCAAGCCTACCCATATGTCCAAACTAACGACAGAGTTAGTGCCATTGGGTGAAGGTTCATGAGTGCTAAGCGCTGGCGGTCAGTCGAAGTCTCTTTGTTTTTACTTATTTGTAGAATTGTAAATGTTTACATTTTTACTGTGCCTGTTATGTTTCTTGTACGAAATCACCTATTTTCAAGAGTGATATTTTTTGCTTTCACAATATCAAAATGTGTATTTTCTCATTTAGTTTAAATAATGGAATTTAATTTTTCTCCATTTTTTTTCCTTTTCGTTTTTTAGTTCTTCGATCTCGCGTCTCTCACCTTGCATGTCTTTTTAATTTGCTAACTTTTTTTTTGTTTTTCTTTTTTGTAATTGGGCCACCTCGCATCGTCTAAGACTTGAGTTCAAAAAGTTGAGAATCACTTAAAGAAGCTAAGGTATTTAAGAAGCTATGGTGACTTGATGGCAGAGACACGAATAAGGGCTCAATTGATTGATTGATTGAATATTAACGTCGCACTGTTCAGCTACACGAGGGCTTTTGGCGACGGACCACGTAATTTTAAACCATGGTCAAGTGACGTGGACGACACCTGAGCTGGCACCCCCCTCTCCTAACTACCACACCACACCAACGGGAGGACGTTTCAGCTCTCGACAGATTTAACGTGCATCGCTGCCCTACACGGCGGGTCTTTAGTGGTACTGGGCTCGAACCTGTGACAAAGCAAGCCACAGTCCGATACCTATACCACTCGGCTACCGCGGCCACGAATAAGGGCTCAAGGTTTGAGTATAGACATTTCGAATGCTTAAAATACTGGATTATATCAAAACATGGGATTTACTGAGCGTTAAGTTTGTACTAGGCCTCTAAGTTCTCAAATGACGCAGTGTGGAATTTTGGATGCTGAGGGAAGTTTTCTTTGATCACCTGTTCACAAAATCAAAGGATAACTTCCAAGTTATCTCGCTCCATCTTGAGTTTAATTAGGTAAAGCATCTCTATACGACGTAGGGTATCAGATACCGTTCATTTATCTTTTAGAAAGTAATGTGAGTTACGGATTACTAATATTGTAGCATCTCTATAATCTACACATCTTATTCTAATTTTTACGTCAAAATCAAAACAATTATTTACTAATTAACAATTATGCCTTAGCAATATCAATATATTTATTAAAAAGGAAAATATATATGCTTCTACAGTTTTTATAAGGCTTAGTTGACTTTTCATATTATATTATGGCTCATTCTTATAATCTTAAAAGAAGACGAAGGCAAAGGTTATAGAGTTTTATGAATTATTCGTTTTTGAGGTAATTTCAACATCTTCAAGCTCCTTTAAGAAATTTCCTGGAGTTTCCGGTCACTTTTTTAAAGTTACATAAAAAATGTTGAATTTTTTTTAATAATAAATGGAAGTAAAAATAAAAACCAGTTTTGTTTGTTACAATTTTGTTTCTAGTAAGACAAAAAAATTTCAGATTATTGTAAATTGAGATATTAATATATATCTAGCAGATGTACAACCTATTGAGATAAGGCATTTAATAAAATATCAAAATATACTGAATTTTAACAATAAATAATATGATTTTTGTGTCTTCACACTGCTTTCTAATTCAGGATTTAATATAAAGTATTATAATGCACATAACAATAAAAGTTTTAGTTAAAATGCTAATAAATAATTTATTACAGTAAAAAGAAAGTAAACAATTAATAAAACCAACAATCTATTAAGAACCTTTTTAAAAGTCCCACATATTCCTATCTTCTTGTCAGAGATAAATAACTTCATTTAATATGTATATATTCTACATGAATTAATTGCAATTCTGAAACATCTATGCTAAAATAAAATAGTTATTTAAAAATTAAAACATACCAACAATAATAAATAAATAAATACTTGAAAAAATTAACATGTACCCTTTTTTATTAGTAGTTACCGAAATAAAATTGTCAAAATACAAAAATTGTTATTCTAAAAATCAAAACAGTAAAACGATTAATTCTCTTGTTCTTTAAAAGTAATTGAGCTAATAAACTGTATCATCTTTTCACATAATTCATTAATTTGTCAAGACAATAACATAAAATAAAAACTTGGCAATCACGATTACGTATGTAGTATTCTGCTTATCAAAGTAATAAGCAATAATTCAATACATGTGAAAATAAACACGTGACGGATTATCGATACAATAATACAAAATAAGATAAAACAAAGTCTCAAAAAGTGAAACATTCCAATAAATTGAAAATATCAAAAAAGAAAAAGTTATGGTTTTCCAAAAAGCACCTAACTTTGTTTAGAAAATAATAATAAAATGTAGAAAATAATTATATATTGACATACTTCTCTTCCTCTAAGGCAAAGAAATAAAATCGTGACATTCAGTCACAAACCAAAATCCGGAAGACTGGATCTAACAGTGAACGCAAGCCACACCTGTTATGTATGGAAATGTAACAATTGCCAAATATTCTTTTCACATGATCTTGTTTGGAATAGAACAGATTATGTAAAGGACTTATTACATAATACGTAAGTAGATCTTCAAGAAATTCTTGTTTGAAATACATAGATTTTTTTCTTGTAATGCACTGAGTGACCTTAAAGGCGAAAATATGTAGTTTTTATGAATAAAAGTTTGCATGAACTGTTATTGAAACTTCATCTACTTAATGCCTTGTGACGCTTGTGTCACCTTTCATTTTCATTAAAAAAGTCTACTAAACACAGATTTCTGTATAAATTAAAGAATTATTTCAGTCAGGTGGTATAAGTTCTGCTTATTCAGTATCAGAAAAAATGGGCATTGAAATTAATAAAAAATAGCGCTTGCATTTAAAGTGATGAAACATTTGTTTTTCTTGAATACATTTAAAACATTACAGGTTCTTAATCAAGCTGAGTTAGGTATGCATCCCTTCGAATGAAAATTTTTAAAAATTTTAATTATCGTCCTACTACAGCAAGGGTGGCCGAACCGCGGTCCACGAGATTCTTTACAACTTTACAAAATACGATTATTTTGTGCAATATTTTTGTTTTTAGTGTAGTATTTTGTAACAAATAAATCCCATAATTGTTTCTATTTTATTACATTGCTTCTGTTTTTATAGATACTTAGAATTAGTCAGTATTGTATTTCAGCGATATCCCTCCAGAACATCACGTTTGATTCCTATAACTACGAATCGTTCTTTTCGAAAATGAAATTCACATCAGACATAAATCGCGCTTAAACTTGTAGCATCAATTTTGGTGCTGAAATACACGCGTTGAGATCGACGTACAAAAACCAAGTGAAAGAATTGAGAAACAAATATCTCATTATTTAAATGAATTAAACATTATTTGATTCATTGAATTATAATTAGTATATTATCTATATTGTGGAGGGTTAGTTTGACTACACATGTATGTAGAACAGTTTATAAGCAGACTTTGAATCACGTATAACTTATCTACTCAAACAAAGGTAACGCGGACTATATGTTTAAATGATTCGTTTAATGAGCGACGGTTGGTTCGGCATGCTCAGAGTCTACAGGAATACTGAATACAAATGTAAACAAAGAGGACTATTAGCACCCTCCTGCACATGCGCGTCGTAACAATGTCTGTACACCAGCGTTTCTCAAACTGTGCGAGAGCCTATTGAAAAGTCGAAAGCAAAAGATTATTCAAAAAATTATTAATTTACTGAAATTAAACAAACAAAATTCTTTCTCATATAATAAATACAAAATACACAGTTACACGAATATAATACACTTGTAAATGCATCAGTACTGTGTGTACAATGTATATATTTTATTATTAACTTAACAATACTAAGTTAAAAACAAGTGGATAATTACCAGTGGCTTGTATTATCATTTATCCTGATAATTTGTACGGATTATAATTAATTCCTTTACTGCTGATTCAATGTTATGCTATTTGCTCCCCAATGCCACCGTTTACCATGTAGTTGTGCGTATTTTGATGTTTGGGGGGCGGGAGGATAGAAAAGGAATAAATAAGCAAATCCCCTGAAATAAGTAAATCCTTCGCAAACACTAAGTCCTTTAATTGCATTCCAAAGCCTTCGGAATAGTTGTATGGATAGCAGTGCACAGAAAAGATCGTACTTCGGAAAGACGTATATATACGTCCAGAAAATTAGTGCTTTGGCTGAGCGAAACGTTTACATACGTCGGTGGCACATAAGAGATTAAATTCGTATTGTATCTTTAGTGTCAAAGTATAGTATTATTGAGTTCAGTACATTGTTATTGTATGGAGGGGGGGCGCGAAGAAAAAGATGATTGAATATTGGGTCGCGAATATTGAAAGTTTGAAAAGCACTGCTGTACATGTAAGAAATAATGAAACCAATAATAATAATTCATTCTGTTTTAAATTTTCGCCCTAATATTTTAATAGGTCCAAATCTCTAATACAAAGATATATATCTTTATATGCGGCCCGCGGGATTATGTTTTTTTCGAAATAACTCGCAAGGTCTCTTGGTTTCGCTGTGACGTCTTACGCGTCTTTGCTTTAACAAGTCCTTTGGGTTCTTTGGGCCAGAATTAATGGCAACTCTTTTCCAACCAAATCCAAGAAATGAGATGTGAAACAAAGATGTAAATAAACGGACTTTAAATATCGGATCTTAGAGTAAGCGCGATGGCAATGTAAAGGAATGTTAGACAATTGATGTGCGTTGTGGCAGGTGATGATTATTACAGTTCGTGTTTCAAGATTGAATAAGTTCTGTGTGACGTGGATACATATATTGGTGCTCGACTGGAAGGTAGCAGTAAAGCTGCATCCCATTGCAGATAAAGACAAGTGCTATTACAAGCTATAATAAGGTAGGATTGATTACTTAATATTAGAATCGAGGATTAGGCGGTTCGCTTATTGAGATTGGTCTGAATTGTGTGTGTGTGTGTGGATTAGGTCTTATTATAAATAATATATATATTGTGTGTTGCGTATTGCGTCATCGTAGATTCTCTCATATTAATTATTATAATTGAATTTGTTAAAGGTTTAAGTTGAATATCTTAATAAAGTCATATTAAGATAATGTTTGATCCTAGTTCTTTCGCTAATCCTACACCTCGAGCTCACGCTGATACTTCGAGAGATGTACTTCCAAGGGGAGGAACATCACATCGCCCCCCCCTGTATTATAGCTTTACTGGACAGCTGATGACACACAGTACTTTGATATAACAGTTGGCATACATTCACACCTCCAACGTGAGCAACTTCAAGGCTTCATCGAGTTTAAGAATCAGAAATGCTCTTCATGGGAAAAAGTTGTCGTTTATCATATTAAGATTCACATACGTCCATCCGGCATAGTGGTTAGCGACGCTGACTGCTGAGCCGTAGGGACTGGGTTTGAATCCCGGAGAAGACATGGATGTTTGTAAATGTATAGTGCCTGCGCGGCAGGGGGGGGGGTACTCTAAATAGCCGTCGAGCCGCAAGTCCTTTCGTGAGGTTGGTGGAAGGAAAAGAGGTGGGAGGCCTCTGACCACCCCCAGAGTGTTCTCCCTCTATATTGGGGTGAGTGAGGGAATGTTAACGTCGCACTGTTCAGCTACACGAGGGCTTTTGGTGACGAACCACGTAATTTTGAACCATGGTCAAGTGACGTGGACGACACCTGAGCTGGCACCCCCTCTCCTAACTACCGCACCAAAGGGAGGACGTTTCAGCTCTCGACAGAGTCGCCCTACACGGCGGGTCTTTAGTGGTACTGAGATCGAACTCATGACATGCCTGCCATGATTCGATACCTTGACCACTGGGCTACCGCAGCCCCTATATTGGGGTGGAATCGAGCTAAATCGTAATGTCACCTGTATAGTGCTCAAAGCTACGGATAACGACAGGCGTCACTTAGCCTTTTGCCATGATGAATTTCGTGGGCCTTGATCTGGCCTTTGCCGATCAGGTGGCATTAGTAACAACACATCAACAACAGATTCACATTGCCAATTCAAAAAGGGAGGCCGCCGTTAACTTTGTATAGGGTTCTCACGTCTGTTTTTCTTAACTAACCCCTGGGCTTCCTTTGCGATGTTTGTTATGAGAACAGGGTCTTGTAAAGAAACAGTGTTAAATGCAGAAGATCATTATTATGTATACAGATATGAAAAGAGGTTGAAAAAGGATTATCTAAGATTTATATTCTTATCGATAAAGAAAAAAATAACAAAGGTGAAATGCATATTTTACTTTTTAAGCTGTTTTTAAAAATATTAAATTCGTTGCTGAGAAACCCCTATTCATACCAATACCTGCATTATTAAGGGAAAAATTTTAGAATCTCAGATGCAGTCTTCAACAAAAGATAAGCTTCTATATTTTTTTATAAATCAAAAAGTTTGTCAATTCTCAGAAATTTTCTTTAGAGTCTTCGAATTTCGTTCAAAAATTATATCGTCGAAAAACATTGTTTTTCTTTTGTTCCCACTAATGAGACACTCATTTTTCTAATACTTTTCTTCAATACAAATCAAACCATGGTAAGAAAAAAGGTATTTAGTACGAGAGTCCTTTATATTATTTTGCTCTCAGTAATATTTGGATACAAAAAACACAGATGATTTTTTTTGTAGATAAAATGTATTTTTTCCTTTTTTTTTCCTTTAATATATTTTGACATATATATATATATATATATATATATATATATATATATAATATTAATAATATAATTCATTTTCAATAAAGTTTTAATCTGAAATTATTTAAAACATATTACACTCTAAATCAAAACTAACTTTCAAAATTTGATAGTTATTTTACAAATAATTATTACAAACTAAATGATTGAAGAAAATTGTATTTTTTGCATGTTATTTCTTCTGTAAAAGTACCACATTTAAAAAATTAGACAATTTACACGCTTACTAACTATACTATTAATATCCATCAAATGCTAATTCACGCGCAAAATTTCGTTCTTTTTTTGGGGGGATTCAGAAAAAAATTATATTGCTTTTTAGCATTATTGAAAAATTTATGCAAAATTAAATAATTTATATTAATTTACACTGATTCGCAGTTTAGATTAAAATTATTATTTAAAATAAGAAAATGACTTTATATATGTATAATTTTATTTCTAATCATGCAACTACAGATATTGGAATATTTTCTTTCTACATGTTATTTGTGTTAAATTATCAACAAACATAAAAATTCAAAGAATTTCTAGGATTTCTATTTTATTTAATTATTGTGTTAGATAAACAAAGAAAAGAGATACGATAACAAAATATTTAAGGTTGGTCGAAATGATATATTCAGCATATTTTCTTGATTTAGAAATTAAATAATCAATACGAATTATTTAATGTTTGATTAATTTAATCTCCAAAGGAGATGATCTATAAGAAATTTCGAATTAAATTTTGAAAAGTGGTTTAAATAATAATAAAAAAATAATTCACGTAAGGTCCAAATATGTGGATTAAGAATAATAGAAAACTGAAATAATTTTCTCTTAGATGGTTTAAAAAGTGATATGAAAAGCCAGCACATTTTTATTCTAAGAACTAACATAATAATTCAGCTTCATTATAGGAGTAGAGTATGAAAATTGTTTCGAAATGCTACAGATAAAATATTCTTCTCTTTTTTTTAGGTTAGCGGTTCAATAAATACAACTTTTATAACATTATTATATGTTCAAGGATAAGACATCGCGAAAGTCATTCTGCAGTAATATTAATATTTTTTTTATCTTTAATGATAGGAAGTTGGAAATTACCGATCCCTTCAGTGGACCAAACCTTTCATTTACAAATTATGGATTTCTTTTTTAACATTAATATATGTGTCAGAGAAGGGGATAATCTTTCAATCTTTTCTGTTAGATGTCAAGTTAATAACTATGCTTTTGCTTGCACAAAGCCTCCCTGACCTACTTGGCAGTGATAAAGATCAAAACAAAATGCACAGTTACTTCATTATTGAAATTGGAAAATATCTTCTTTGCCGGGACTGGTTGTTGCGCAAATGAAAATAGTTTTCAGGGCATTTTAAACCTCTGAACATTCTCAAAAAAAAAGGTTTACTCTCCTTTCGTGCAACAGTTTTAATGTTCGGAAATTTAAAATGTATTTTTAGATCTTTTTCAAATTTTTCCTTTTTAAGAATGCTACGATTGTGACGGTTACAACTAATATTAAATTATCCGAAAATAATAAAAAGTAACCTCTTAATAAGACGGGGAGATCAAGGAACATTTGACGGGAAATCAAATTGGTTGCAATAATGGAAAGGATTTCTATATGAGATTTTTATAGAAAGACATACTAACAATCATAATTCGATCAATCATGGGACGTCTTATAATGGGAATTCTCAAAATAGTCAGATAACCATGTATAAACTGAAGAGCTTTCATTTTGCTGTCAACTTATCATTATATATTCCTATTCTCATAGACTATAAATGATCGAGTAAATGATTTTCTTTAAATGGGAAAAAAATGGAAAATGTTTTTCTCATTATATTAATCAGTATTGAAAAATTTGAGTTTCTAAGATTTGACAATTCTTCTAAGAAAGCTTTATACACACTCAGATGAATTTTTAATAAAAAAATAAACTTGGGATTTTTATAAACTAATAAAGTTTGAACACTTTATGAGGAATTTTCAAACTTACCACGTTTATAAACTTCTTCGTGATTGTACATATCATCGTCTTCGATGTCATCTTCGTCTTCTTCTGGTATTACTTCAAGTTCTTTATCATCTGTATAATATATATAACGGCGAGGATCGTTAACGTATTGTGCACTGTTATCAATAAATTCAACATCCTCATATTGGGGTACTTCATTATGTTGAACAAGATATTCTTCTTCGTCACTGGGATAGTCTGGAGATGGTATTTCGGGATCGTTAGGAAGTTCGACTTCATATTCCTCGTTGATAGAACTGTAATTATCTTCCGACATTGCCTCCAAATAGTCTTCTGGAAAAGAGGCTTTATGAACAATAAAGTCATGAGAGTCATAATCAGATTCGGATTGCTTTTCTGACAAACTGTCTTCATCTTTAGTGATTTCTACAATAGTAGGAGTAGGTATATCATGTACTTCAACTTGAATAATTTTCTGAGGAACTGTGGGTGTTTTATTGAATTCCCTTTGAGAAAGTTTATCTTTACACTGACCAAATGTTCTGTTTGGTGATACACTAGTAATTTCCTTTTTGTTTTCTGAAGCCTGTTTACTCTTTTCAACAAATGAATCTTTCCCTTTAGAGTTTGAAAATCCATGTCCGTCAGCCATATTAGAAACAGTCTTTGATGAAGTCAAGTTGCTTGCTTTACTGAATACAGACTCATTTTGAGAAAGCGTTGAAGTTTTCTCTGAATCCAAAAACTTCCTGGAAGTATTCGCAGTAATAGAAGGCAAGCAGGATTTTGAGGGAGACAAAACATTGGAATTCCCGGGTACTTCTTTATCTTTTAAATCTGCCTGATCCGATTCAGCAAACTCTAAAGATGGATTAAAATTACTTAGAAGAGATTTTTTCCTTGCGTTATCAGATGCCACAGATTTCTGAGAAACCGAAATTACCTGCTCACTTCTCGTCACACCGCGTTCATGTCCAGAGATTTGAATATTGGAGGTTTGGTAAACAACAGAACCTAGATTACTTCGGAGTTTACTATCATCACTGGAAATAGAGTGGGAAACAGATGACAGTTTTGATCTGGAGTCAGACACATTTTTCCCATTTCGAGTGGAACAGAGAGTTTTCACATTAGTAAGTATGTTATCAACACTGGGTACAGCACTATTCACTTTCAAATTTGCTTTGTTTTCAAATTTCTCAGTCGTAAATACGTGAGTTTTGCTATGGCCATTTGTCAGCGGAGCTTTTCGTGGGTCATGTTTTGATCCATTAGCATGAACAACATCAACTTTGTCTACTTGATTCTGGAAGAAGCGTAAACTTTCTCGAAAACCACTGCTCCGATCATTACTATTCTGAAGTGTGCTTGAAGCCATTTTATGGACTTTCACAACTGGTGTAGGGTCAACAGAGGAACAATCGTCACCAAAGGAAGATCTCAAGGATCTCTGTAATAAACAAAATATCTATTAAATATTGATATTTTATAAACACAAATAAAAACTTTTTTCAATGGAAATTATTAACTTAAAAAAGGATGCAAAATTATTGAATAGGACATGTAATTCAGACTTTATCAGTATGAACTAATCAAAATGATAATGTAGTTCACATAAAAATATAAATGATATTCAATTTTAAATTGCAAAAAAATATTAAATAGTAATAATTATATGATCCAAATATATCAATATGATAAACTGATAAATTTTGAAAAATAAATAACCAAAGTTGAAATTTTCTAACAATATAATATTTTCTAGAAATGTTACATTTATAGAATATTGTTTGATCTTTCGTTATTGATACAAATAGTCCTTCTTCTGGATTAATGCAATTAGACGTTTTAAATAGAATTTCGAAACGATGCTGGCTTGTTCAAAAATAAAGTAAATAAATAAAAACTGAAAAATAAAATACTTTTTGCAAGAAAACTGTGTAGTAATTTTGAATTACATTAGTAAATTGTAAATCAATGAAGTAAATTAAACCAAATTTCAACATTTTTTTTTACATTTAATTACACATGCGATAGCTTGTATTTTCTTAGAAACATAAAAAGAAAAAAAGAAAGAAATTAGGAACTATTTTCTTTTCACTTTAAATCAAAATTTATCAAACAAGTCTGAACGTGTATACTTTTCTTTTTAATATTAATGAAAAATTTATAGAGTTTTAAATGTTCACAACTAATTTAGGAAACAAACCCATATCTATTTTGTTCATGTAATTAAAAATAAACAGGTTTACACCTGTTCGGAATCTGAAAGAAAGATGTTCGAAAAATAAATTATGGCAGACCTGATAACCGGTCTTTTACTTGTCGACCTTGTGTGCTTAACACTTCTGACAAATTCTTAAGCAAGTTCAGAATCTTCAAAGGAACCAAGTAAATTGTTCATGGCCCATTTTAGGTCGTAGTAAACAAAACATTCTTTAAAATTAACCTTTACTCCAAAAAGTCATCTTAAAGAAACAGTGCATACTCAAGAAATCATTTCTACAATAAATTTTCATCCAAAATGTGAGTGTATTTCATCAGATGCAATTAATTTCTCAGAAACATATACAAATTCCAATACACAACACTCGCAACATTTCTGAGAGAATTAAGATTCAGTTACATAATTTCTTTGAATAAGTATACCATTTGAGATTTACTTAAAAATTAAAGTTTAAAAAATTAACATAATAACAATAGTTCTATTTTACACACTAGCCATTATTTATCAAATTTCCATTAAACATATAATACAATCATGTATTTGTGAGACGAATATTAAATTTTTAATTAACACTGCAAATTTTTATTTTGCAGTAATATTTTCCATTAATTTTCTTTTATTTGATGCAAATATATAAAAAAATTAAAACATCTATTATTTAATTTTAAAGTACTAATAAATGTTACTTCCAGAGCCATAGATCTCTTTATAAATTTTTCTTCAGTAAGATATAACTTCATATAATTTTTGTAAACTCTTTTAAAAACTAAAATACATCATCATAATATAAGCAAAAATGAAAGAAAGGAAAATCTCGTTAATCTGGAATTTTTTTAATGATATTTATTGCAATTGATTAAGAATCAGTTTCAAAATAAATATATCACATTTATATTATTTTGTTTGTTTGTTTGTTTGTTTTGAGTGAATTCTCAAGAGTTTGCATAGCAGGAAAAACATTACAAGAAAGCTATTATGAATATTTCAATCAAATTACGTATTAAATAAAAACGAATTTTTTAAAGAAATGCCTTTGGTAAAATCCACATGTGGATATAGATAACCGCAGTAAAACAGTTTGATCTAAGAATTTTTTTAAAAATAATTATTAATGCTTATTGTCTATGTTATTCATTTCGTTGAAATTGATGAACAAATAAATTTAAAAGAAAAGCGCCGCAACAAATATTTTGCAATAAAAATTAGAAATGTACTAATAAAAAAATATTACCATCCACCGACGTAAGGTACAAATAACAGTTTCATAGTTGCAAAATAATAAATCCAAGAAAGGCATGGTTTCTTGAAGGAATCGCAGTAATTTCTTTCACAAATAGTTCTTTTATGCAAGGAAAGCTTCTTTGTCACAGAAAACTTATTACAATAATTTTTAGATTAAAAAATTTGTCTATCTCAGTCACGGCATAGAAAAATTACGAAAACAGCTTAACTTCTAACAACAATAGAGTGGTCAGACATTGCTAAGTCGTAAGAACCAAGTTCTGATAATTCCATCATTGCGTGTTACTTTCAGTCAGAAAAATAATCCATGCGAATATTTGGTAAGAAGTGTGATAATGATATCTGGAGTATCTATCTCATGCAATCCAATTCAATATACTAACGGCGGTACATCGTGATTCATAAAAGAAACTTAATGCGAAACCCGAACACAAATTCGCACGAAAATCTCCCCCCGTTCTCTCTATATACATTCGCACGACATATTCTGGAATAAACCTACAAAGGCGTCTAAGCGTTAGCCGGCTTCTCAGGATGATCTGCAAAATGGAATGCCTCGCTTCAGATACTGGCAAGTACTTATGATCGTCATAAAGGATCACTCAAACGCTCGAAGGCAAAACAAGGAAGATCTATCTCGCCTGTAAAGGATGAGACTAGTTCTGGAGTCGTTTGAAAATATCCGGAGAAGTTGCTGAAGAATTTGAGCAAGTGCTATAATTATTGATGTGCATTGGAGCATGTGTCCCCAAGATATTCAAAGCCGAAACGAACGCTCTGTGTTTTTTCTTTTTTATTTTGTTTCAATTTGTTTTTATCTTTTGTTTAATACTTTCTCAACCATGCCTTCGACCTTTAAAAACATACCAATTGAAGCGTGCAGAACTGAATCCTTCCGCTTACAGTAAAGCAGAAATTTAACAAAGCATAATAAAGGAGAAAATGAACGGAAGAAAACTAAGCATTTAAAGATTTTTAAGGATGAAATTACATCAATTCTTTATCACCTTTTTTTAATAGCTTTTAAGAAACGTTCCCACACATACACGCACTTTTCATATTTATTATACTTGTTACTTAGGTACTATCGCAACCATATTGGCAACATTGAATAACAGCATACGAATTCTAAAAACGGAATAGGCTGACAGGAATGTAGAGCATGAAGGTGAAAAATAATAAGTAATTATAAGTAAATAATAATCCATTAAAGAAAAAAAGTAACTAATTTTTATAATTTTTGTATTATTAATTTTATATTATTTCATTATATATAATTATTATATAATATAAATTATATATAATTTTTTAAAAATTTTTTTTATCTAAGAATTCGCTTAATCCCAGATTCGCACTATAGTATTCAACCTCCCCATATCAACGAACAGTAAGGTTTAAAATGGCGACAAGCAGAGAAATATGAAACGAAGCACATGCTTTTCAATTCAGCGCCTACGGCAAGTGCGAAATCGGGGTTGTCAGTTTGGTGAGTTATCTCTAAAGTTGGCTCGGTTGCGAAAGTACATAAGTACCGGTTCGGCTTTTTGCTTGGTCATGATGTTTGGAATTCATTAGAAGCAATTTATTTCAAAATGAAATAATTTACATTTAGAAGTCAATTTATTCATCAAAAAATTTCCAAGTCACTAGATTTAATTGCTTGATATTTCCGTTATCAAAAATGGCGCAATGAAATGAAGGAAGAATACAAACTATACATAAGAGAGAAACAGAAAAAGGAAAAATTCAAAAGGAATAAAGAGTCCTTTATTGAAGTAATTTGTCGAATTTTGTAAAATAACATATATAGATGTGCTTATTTCATTTGTTGATAAAAAGACATGAATAGCCATAAATTGAATACGAAACAAAATCAGAAAAGTTAAAAGGAAGAAAAAATCATTTATTTGATTAGATTAAAAACAATCAAATAAAGAATAATGGGCAGACAGTTGCAAAAAGAATGCAATATGTCAAATGAAAAAATTACAATACAGCATTAAAACAATATTAAATTTTAAAAAAATATTTTTAAAGGCATAGGTAATTAAGATTTTTTTATTTTATCTATTGTGTTTTCAAATTCGGATTGGAGATTTAAAAATTTTATACCAAATAATTCAATACAGAGATAAAATAGAATATAAATTTAGAATTCTAAAACATTTTAAAGTTTCATTACTGAAATAGTTTTACACACACAAAGCATTTTTATGGAATGAATAATGTTCACTAAAATATTTCGACATTATTTCGAAGCATGCATGCCCATTGTTTAGTCAAACTAGTATGAGTCGCTTTTGATACAATAGGAAAAATAATTATTAGAAAATCTATATCACGTCACTACACTTAAACTGACCCGGATTTCTTGTAAAGAAATAAAATTCATATTGTCTAGAATCTTCCAGTGAAAACCCGCTATTGTACATTGTAAGGAAACCCATAATTACGAAAAACAAATAGGTGTTTCTTTTAAAGGTATTGCAGTCACTCTTATATTCCTCCTGTCTTTTTATTTATAAATCATACTATTTATGGCATATTCTGCTCGGAATATAAAAAGAAACAGAGAAAGCCGACAAAAGTGCACATGATAAAACATTATTGTAACCATTTTGAAATTAAAATAATCAACTTTTCTTAAAAAATAAGAGGTTTATAGCATCGTTAGCGAGAATAACTTTTTGTACGTATAACGATCAATGAGATAAAGAAAATCCAATCATTTATCTTGTTGATGTTAGTATTTTTGTTTTGAATTTGAGTTTTTTTGTACTTTATGCAAAATGATTTGTCCTTGCATCCAAAATAAGTTATGGGATCCACAAATGAATGTTTTGTCCTTGACCGTAAAAGCAACGCAGTTCTTTTCGGAGCGTTCAATAAAATTTGCAGTTCTTGCGGCAATATTAGGTTTCCAGACTACTTGGAATTCAAGAACAAAATTACGATTTTTTTTTTATTTGGGAAAATATTGCATGAGGCCACGCGACAGAGATATTTTTGATTGGGTAAGAACGAATTTTCTCCCAGACGCGTTAAATGCGTGAATTTCCTTTTGTGGATTTATGTGTATATATCATACATAATTGTATTGCCAATTCGTATGACTAAGAAAGTGTTTCAATTCTTCAAAGCCCTGAGTATGCGCTAACAATAGAAGGTTAAAGAACGGATTAAATGTTATAATTGATGATTGATTCTAGAATTCCTAACTGTTGACTGGTGCAGGGTTTTACTGTTGAATGCTCTGAAAGAATTTAGATGAAGCAGCAGCATCACGCTTTGTGGTATGCGTGAAAAAAAAAAGATTTTCAAACATAAATCTTCTTAAAGTTTCTCAGAAATAATAATTAACATTAGATTTCCATTATTCATAAGGAAAATCGAAGAATAAGTACATTTCTTTACGCAAAAACAAGCCAAATTATAACTGATTAATAATTTAAGCTCCCTTTTCTTCAAATTTAGACGCATGCGTAATAGAAATGAAGCCATGCATATGAAATCATTCAGGTACAACTTTATATATGACAGTTTCTTAATGTTTTAATAGTAGTATAATATAAACAACAGTTGTATAACATCTTGTTTGAAAAAAGTAGGATTTTAAAAATATAAATCAGTCGAATTTAGATAAATAAAAAGGCGGAATTGAAATAATTTGTACATTAAACCAAATAAGTAATACATATCGATGAACGACAACAAGAATATCAATTAATTGAAGTCTTAGAAATTTAAGTACCAGTTCTAGATTCAATGAATGAAATAAGGTATACAGAATAAAACTTAAGATCCCCAAAGGAATTCTCTACGGGTTTAATTTAATAGCTAAACAGTGTTATTCATACTGGAAACATTAGTAATATTAACTGAATGATAAAATTTTTTTTAATTATGCAACCATTATCTTTTAAAGTTAATATAATGTACTTACTTAGAGAGTATGCTAAGTGAATACATTTGGATCAGCAGAACAAAGCGATAAAATAATATTTAATTGAATTAAACTTAACCAAAAAAAGAAAGAATAAACAAATTTTTTTTTACTATCTAAAACTTCTTAATATATATATATAATAGGATCGGGAAAAAGGTTGAAAAAAAATCTGAGAAACACTTCAATATTTGTTATCCTAGAAAAAGAAAACAAATAAGGTTTTCTAGATAAATTAAATTTATTGTCCCACATATATAAAATAAACAAGATCGTTTTGAACCTCCCACCAAAATATTGAACGAAATAAAGTGGTTTCCTCCTGCTTGACAGCATGGAATGGCAGAACAGGTTAAAGAACCAACTAAGAATTCGAAAAGAATATCATCGTAAAATTTCTAGAAGTATGTAATATCTTAGTAAGCAACAGATAATTTTACTATTTGAAACTTTTTAACGTGAGAATATTAAAAAAAAAACGATCTTTCAAATTTTTATATTTGAAAAATGAGTAACAAAGACATGTATATTAGGTATTTTTTGGTCATAGTCACAAACTCATGGCCGGTTTGATTTCTATTCGAGCCATGGTGTTACTAAAGATCCGCCGTGTAGAGGGGTCACACAATGCACGTTAAATCTAAGGTTAGAATAAGTAATTAAAAGTAATTAAAACAATCAAATTAGGGATTTCTTTAACGGATACCGATGTATCATTATGCTATATATAAAAGAAACACACAGATATGCCTTAATAACCTGTAATGTTCACAGTCAGGTAAATAGTAATTTCTCATGTTTACATACTTGATTATTTATTCTCTATCAATTTAATTTAAAAAGATCAGTAATAACAGATGCTAACATAAATAGCAGCTTTATCGACAATTACTGAAAATGGTCAAGTTATCATCAAACAAACAAGTGAAGAGAATTTTTTTTTTAAATCGAATGATTTATGAGTTGAATTAATGTATAATTAAGAAAAGTTATTAATTAATTTAGTTCAAAATGTTTTTATAAAAGTAGAAGTCATTTATCTATATAATGATTGTTTTATAATAATTTATCTCATACAAATTTAAAAATAGATGTTACATAAAGTGCAACTTCACTAGAAATATACCGAAGATTGAGAAAATAGTCTAACATAACTGTAAAAAGAGGTTATTGTGTGTGTGTTTTTTAAATTGTCATTATTTAAAAATTTAAGATCAAAATAAAAAGGGAAAAAATTATATTTATCTTACGACTAGATTTACATTCTTGGTTTTTTAGGGATTATTTCAGAGAACGTATTTTGTTTCTGAATACATAAGGTGAATTAAAAAAGAATTTCTAAGAATTTCCAAGTTAATTTTATTACTGGCATTAATATTTAATTTCCTTCTGTATACCGTGCATTATATGGACTCTCAATTATTCTTACATTCTTTCCTAGTAAAAGAAAGAACAAAGAAATTTAGAACTACAGAGTTTTGAATACTCACAACGTATAAATTGTAATGTAAATATCTTGCAATTAGACAGTGAATCAAATCCACAAATGAATAATTCATTACATCAACTTCAAAGTTGTTCATACCCTTTGCTTCTGTCCGAAAAAAAATGATGAAATGTACAGACTTTTTTAAAACTCTTGCATTCAACTAGCTGCCAGTTGAACTCCCTTCTGGCTACGAATAACAACTAAGTTGAAAACGAATAAAATATTTATAATAATGTTATAGGTCGGTTGATCAAGAGTGGAAAGTGGAAACAAATTTTTATGTATAAAAAATATTTTATAAGAAATTCGATTTTTGTACACATAACACGTATTGCGTGGCAAAGTTTTAAATAAAATATTGTTTCTTTTTGCAATTTTTACTCTTAACAGGCCTTACAATAATGTTTTTACAAAAATATTTTTTAGAAGGTTAATAATCTACAAATGCTTTATAATGGAATGCTTATGCATTTATTTTCCTCTATTTCTTTTAAAATAGTTACTAAAACGCCAGTTTAATATATACTTTTTTTGCAGGAAAGTAAAAACACATTACAACTCTGATTTTTTTTAAAAAGGAGGTATTTTTTAGTGAATAATTAGTTTTTATACATATATTAATTAAATTTAGAAACAAATTTGAATGAAATAAAAAACAATAACACAGAAACTTTCTGATCATAAACGTCAACACCGATTTGTTTCTCGACAATTATGGATCTACGGCATCAAACGTATTTTTATTTTTTAATTAATGTTTTATTATGTGACTTGGTTAGAAATTAATTAAAAGATTATTAAATGTCCCTTGATTAATTTTTGTTTGTATGTTACTTTGAGCAGGAATGATTCCTCCAAAATTAAAAGTATGTTATACGTAATGTAAGAACTTACGAGATTCATTAATAATTATTAATATTTTATATTTATTTTGATTGAAAAATGTGAGGAAATAATTGCCTCACATCTATATTCATTATTACCCAGTACAACGAAATAATCTGATGTAGTAAGATAAAAATTCTTTCGCTTATTGAAAATCTGAAGCACTTGAAACTTGAGAAATAAATTTCAAAATTTTGAAAGATTTAAAAAAAGTTACAGGAAATATTAGCTGAGTTAGTTAAAAACTTGCTAAGCTGCAAATATATATAACGAACTTAAGATATTTATTTATTGTAGCATTGCTGCAAATTGTCAAATAAATGAAATAAATAATTTTAAAACATTAAAAAGCAACAAAGTATCTGGGATAGAATATGTAATGTCACTTAATACATTTTTATTAGGTTTTGGTTTTATAAAACATCAGGAATCTGTTAAGGAATACAAGGTATTAAAATATTCGAATCCCCCGCCCCTCCCCTTCCTGATAAAGCTCCATTAAACTTTAAAATTTAATAAGCGATAAGAGAGTTCTCTCTCTCAACAAAACTCTTTACTACTTAAAATAGTCTACTTTAAAAATCACGAAAAATTTCAAATAATTTGAACTTGAAACAACCGAGTTCTGAATTTGTAATGACATTTTTGTAGGTTGCAATTAACAAGTTCAATACAAATTAATCCTAAGTTATAAACATTGTCTTTTTCCAATGATTTCAAAACATAAAATTAGCAACAATAATGCGAGATTGCCACTTATTACTTTGATCAGTTGACTACTAATTTTTAAGTGGACGTTTGCTTCTCCGACAAGACTATTTATTTGCTATTTAGAAATATAATTATTTTAAACCACAGCGTGACATGATACACAGATATTTCAGAAAAACAGGTCAATAACATTTAATTCAATTAGGTTGGAAAAATAACAGTGATATAAATTTACTACAAAAAGTGAGCCATTCATCAGAAACTTCAATGAACGTTCCCATTAATGTGTGTGTGTTAAAGTATTTTTGATATATCTGCTATTTACAAGTAAATGGCATGAAAAGCACATTCAAATGAATTAAAGGATGTTATTGCGCTTTATATAAAAAAAATGTAAATATAGGTTGCGCATTAATAATAATATTTTATTTTCGTAGTAAGGACAAATAAATAGACTTGACAGATAAAGATTGTAATCAAGATAAATTAATTTTGATAGAAAATAGTAGCATGTATAAATGTGTATATTTCAAATTGATTCATCTAAAAAGTTAACTGTTTCACACGAATTCAACCAGGTAGCTCTTAATATGCCAAAATATGAATTTTTAAAAATACAGTCTGACCCCGATTTAAGGAATTCATCTCGGGACCGAATATTTTATTCATTAATCCCGGGTTATTCATCATATCGCGGTTTAAAAAAAGTAAAATTTTTTTCACTTACCTATTGGAAATTATGATAGCAACTATACGCAAAATTATATTCATTGTTAGAAATTTCACACTTTTTATTCAGCTGGTAAAAATACTGCTACCATATTGAATGAGATAAAAAAGGAATTTTCTGTCTTATACAAAACTTAAGCGATATGTTACACTTATGAGCCATCCTGCACCTGTAAAGTTTAATATTGGGCTGCACTGTTTTCCGTCGAAATTTGCTGTTAACAAGAAAAGTCTTTCTGTTCTGGACAAAAAGGATGTGTCATTTGAAAAGAAATTTAATTTTTTTCTAATCTAAACTAATAAAAAAGTTTTTCGACAGTTGAAATAATTCGTCTATTCGAGGTTTATTATTCGTTAAACAGGGGGGAAGTGCCTCCATTTTAATCGTGGAAAAAGAAAAATTCATTAAATCTAGATATGTGTTAAAAAGTGTGGTTCGGTAAATCAGGATCCGATTGTACTTTTATTTTGTGTGAAGATTGCTTAAAAATAATTTTAAAATAACTAATGCTGCTAGTATTTAAAAAATAAAAAAAACTTAACATTTATTTCTTATTTATTAAGAACTGAAACAGTATTCTAGATTTTGTCTCAAAAATAGTTGATAGGAATTAATTCCGTTTGTATTTTTTCAAAAATAGCTTAAATTTCTGGAGCACAGTACATCTTTCTACTTCTTGTTCACAAATACTTCTATTAATGCTGTATAATTTGCTTACAGCCTAAATTTTCCTTTGTTTGGAATGCTATGACAGATTTAGGTTGAATACAATAAAATAATTTCCTATTATCTTCAATCTTTTCTTCAAAAAGTAATCGAAAAAGAGGAAATAGTTAATTCCAGTTTAAATTTGAAATGAGGTTAATCAAAATAAAGAAGTTTTCGAATGTGCTTGGAATATTCATTTATTGCGTTTGTTCTGAAGTTTGTTATCTGTTTCATTGATAGAAAAATTCGTTCTTTTGAAGCATTATCAGAAAAATACACTACACATCGTATAATTATTTGTATTCAGGCATTTTTCTTAAATTTGGAATCAACGTAGACGCAGTTTATAAAGACATAATTCTGCTTATTTCAAAATCTTGCGTTTAATGGGATATAAAAAAATCAAACTATCAAACATTTATCAGAAAAGGTTGGGGTTTTTTTTTTTGCAATCTCCGAGAATATAAAAAATACGTAAATTACAGTTTTTTTTTGAGATTTTAAAAAGATATATTTGATTGCATTTTCATTTTACTGAATTTAAAATCTACACAGTTTTTTAATTCAATGTCATAGTAGAAAAAATTAACTGGCAAAACTCAATGAAAATAGCTCGACAGTAGCGCACACAGAATTTTTTTTAAGGGGAAGGGGGTCCACGGTTGTAAGTCCTTTATTCTTGTATCATGCTTCAATACGCCACCCAACAATTTATTTTGATCTTGTCGATTTTCGGGAACAAAAAACAATAAAAAATTAATTATTGAATGAATAATTAGTATTAATTAATAAAATTATTAATAACAAATAATTAAATTTTATGTGCTATATACATAGGATTATAATCAATCAGAAAAAAATCAAGAGATTTGGGAAGGAGGGAGGGGGTCCGGACTCGAGGTCCCCCTTGCGTGCGCCACTGCGCTCGCCTATTCATAAAGCAAAGATATGTACCATGGATGGGGAACGTGCGGTCTCCGTGAGTGACTTAAGCGGCCTTCACAGAAACTAAATCTTGTATATATTAATTGATATTCATTTATATATTTAGAAGATAGTTTGAAATTTATATAACTGAATAAAGAGCAGTATAAATGTAAATTTCAGTAGTTACTGTAATGTACAACCAGTTGTATATTTCAAATGATAGAATATCACATAATGCAAAATGGCAACGCCACCGGACATATGTTACCTTTGATCTCTACACCAAAACTATTTTCTTACTACTAGTCCTCGTAAAAAGACCATTATTGACTTGTTCTTCAAACTTGCACCATACTAATAGTAATACAATAATAATATTTATTCTATGGCTTTACTACAGTAAGGTGCTGTTGCATTTCTATCAATACACGATACCTGAAGGTATTATTTAATATGTGTTTTACATCCTTCATGTCAAATTGCAATTAAAAAAATTCAATTAAAAGAACACTTAATGCAGAATGTGGGAATAAGACTCTTCACTTCTCTATAAGAAATAAAATGGTGTGTTTGTAGTGCAATATACGATTTTAACTGTTTTAAAAATATGAATATAAATAAACCCTATTTACACATAAACAAAATAAATTCTTCAATTTATTAGATGACTCTCGACAAGCTGCACTGAAAAATGAAAAGATTCATCAACAGGCATCTTTTAGCGTCTTTTTGTAAAGGAAAATACCCTTGCTGTTTATTTTAGCCACTAAGTAGCACATGTACTTCAAAAAGAGGTAAATCATTTAGAAATGTAGAATTTATAAAGGAATGTATTATTGCAGTAATGGCAATGTTAGCTCAAAAAAAGTTAATAAATACAAAAGTTGGCTCTTTCAAGAGCTATAATAGATTAACAGCACGAATCAGCTAAAAAATAAAACAGCAACTTTATAACACTATACAAAACGAAGACGCTTATTTTTTTAATCACTTGCGATGAAAACACTGATAAAACTGATTAGGAGCAAGTGTTTCATATTTTATTCTTACTGTAACTAAAGATTTTCTGTGACAAGAAGAACTTGTTGCGCCGGGTACACTAACTGAAAGAAACTCGGTGTTGACATTTTCAAAAACTTTAAAGTATGTCATTGATTACAGTTAACTAAACCTTTGTTCAAGATCCGCGATTTTGCAAGGCGCTCTGAATAAAGGCATTGGGGTCGTAAGCCATATTCACCTAAATGTAATGCCTTATCGTAAATTTTTCGGTAGATCTATCTTTAGTGAGGGAGAGTTTATTAACGTCGCACACACTACAAAACAACACCAGGGCTATTGGCGACGGACCTCGTGATTTATTCGCCTAAATGCCATATCGCAACTTTTTCGGTAGATGCTAACTTCAGTGAGTGAGAGTTTATAAACGTCGCAGTACAAAACAACACGAGGGCCATTGGCGACGGACCTCGTGAGTTTGAACCTCGGTCAAGTGACGAGGACTACATCTGATGTTAACTTTAGACGAGAAAACTAGATGTGATCTACCGTACTGCAGCAAGGTTCACTAGTAATCCACAGGATAGTTTTTGATAAATAAAAGTTTTATCAAAAACTATCCTGTGTACTGCCAGTCATCTTGTGATGTTCTTCCCCTTGGGAGAACATCTCTCGAAGTATCGGCGTGGGCTAGAGGTGTAGGATTAACGAAAGAACTAGAATCAAACATTATCTTAATATGACTTCATTAAGATATTCAACTTAAACCTTTAACAAATTAAATTATAATAATTAATGCGAGAGAATCAACGATGTCAAAATACGCAGCAACACACAATATATATATATATTTAGATAATAAGACAATCTAATTCAGATCACTATCAATAACCGAACAGCCTAATCACTGATCTAATATTAAATAGTTAAACCTACCTTATTACAACTTGGAGAATTACTCTGTATTGACTTGTATGCACTGGTGTGCAACTTGAATTAAATATATTCGATCACTTATAACTTCTAATCACAGTCACGTAAAGCTCATTCAGACTTGAACCACGATTCCTCTATTGGACATCAACTACCACAAACTAACATCAATTGTCATACATTACGGTACATTGCCATCCCGCTTACTCTAAGTTCTGATATTTAAAAGCTTCCTAATTTGCATCTTTCCTTCACACTTCACTCCTTGGATTTGGTTGGAAAAGAGTTGAAATTAATTCTGGCCCCAAAGAACACAAAGGACATGTTAAAGAAAAGACGCGTGAGCTCGTCACAATCTGATAAAAATCACAAGGTTTTTCTTGTTCTTGACAAGTTTTTAATTTTTTTGTCTAAAATTAAAAACTTATCAAGAACAAGGAAAACCTTGTGATTTATCAGGTAAAGCATTTTGCAGAAACATTGCTTTTTTGTCTATTATCATGGCAAAATAAAGCAATTTATACACCTACCTACAAGGCAAAACGAAGCATAAATATGAAATGTGGTCAAAGATTTCAAACGTTTCGATAAAAATAACATTTCTCAAAGTATTGCTGTCTCACTCTGATTATCTGTGCATGTCACTTCTCCTATGAGAAAATCATAAATGAGAGAAATTGTGAAAATATTTGATGAATATGTACGTTCGTGTCATGGTTCATGGAACAGAATAACATGCTAAATTTTTTTTCAAATTTTAAGAAACGTGCTCCTACTATAAAACCGATCTCAGAATTTTTGAGGTTTTTGAACTCCATATTTGTGGCACACAATGTTTTTTAACCCTATTTAAAGGTTATATTCAAGACTCCTACGGAACTACGAGTGGAGTAATTTAAGTTAAGGAAGATCATCAATAATTTTTTGAAGCTAAAAGAATTTCGTAGAAATATTAGGAAAAATTCTGCTGAATATCCATGTCAACGAAAGAATGATTATTGTTTAATTTCCTGCTTTGGAAGTAATCACGACTGAAAGTCAACATTTCTTTCTCAAAACCAAATTTAAAATTAGTTTACGAACACATATATTACATATGTTCATTTAGAAGAACAATTAAGGTCGCGCGTGTGTGTTACGAAACTTCATCTAAATATTCAATTACTTTCAAGCCAGACGCAAAAGCAAATGACCCACTAATTTAAATTTTCTATCAGACTAAAAGATAAATTTTTGTACTGCTGTTATGTTCGATATTTATGATTTAATATGATTTTTTTTATTTTATTTCTTCATAACGTAAAATATTTAATTAAAATACTTATTTTAATAATATTTAAAGTGGCATTTATAACATAAATTTCTATTTGAAATGAAAAGATCTAAATACATTTACATATGCTAAACGAATATAAAAAATATAGCGTCCTCCTATAATTATCTCAAGTATACATCTAGTTGGATCTCGTAAAGTAGGAAATACTTATAATTGTTGTTGCTAATGCCACCCTAGCAATGGTATCGTCAGATAGATCCAAGGGGCAAGGGGCTAGTTTTTACGTCTGTCGTTAGCCGCAGCTTTGCGCACCATGCAGGTGACAGTACGATTTGGCACGGTTTCACTCCTAATTTTAATGGAGAGAGTGGTCAGGGGTCTACCACATCTCTTTCCCTTCCTCCCACCTTTCGAGAGGAATTGCAGCTAGACGAATATTTAGAGTGCCTCCATGCCGCACAGGCATTATACGTTTACAAACATCTATGCCTCTTCCGGGACTCAAACCCACGCCCTACAGCACAGCAGTTAGTGTCCCTAACCACTATACCAGGAGAGGACGGCTATACTTATAATTAGAACTCATATACTATTATTAACATTTCTTATGCATACGTGTGTGCACACAAATTTTTATATTACACACTGATAATTTGTGAGATAAAAAAAAATATATAAAAATAGCATAATTCAAATATGCAGGTTTTTACTGTACAATTGTTGCTTCCCTTTTCATGATTGAGTATCATGTATATTTCCAAAATATATCACCAAAATTTAAATGAAAATGCAATCAGGTATTTAAACAGCATTTTTTTATTTCTTGTTTCTTTTAAGAATACTTCAGAAACGTGTATGCCAGAGATTTATATTGAATGAATGAAATTTGTGTGTAAAATTGATTTTATACAGATATATATATATATATATATATATATATATATATATATATATGATTATTTTACTAGCTGATCAACTTCACAATGCTTCTGCTTATCGTATCTCATTCACGAAGATCTTCAATTTTAAAAACCTCGTATTCAGAACTTCTTAATAAGAAAAAAAAATTTCATTCATGAGTAAGTACAAAATTAGTACTGTTTAATAAAACATTCTATAACTCGAAAATTGCATCATAATACACATTTTCCCTCAAAGCTGAAGTATGAGAAATCCTCAAGGCTGTCTTCAGCTTATGTTAAGGAATAGGGCCCCGATTCGGAATACTTTTTTAGATATAAAAGTACTTCAAAATTAATATTATATTCTGACTTCACTATACTGTAGAGAATCCCTTATTTATCATACTACTCATTTTTATCCGAGTTGATTCGTTTTTTCTTTTATAAAATGTGCTTCGCATCTTTTCTCCTATACCGTAATGCTAAATGAGCTATCCCTTTGCATGTTAAAAGGAAAAACTGATTATTTATGAAATATTTTGAAATTCTAAAAACACTATATTATAAACAAATGCATGAGCTACAATGTCACAATTTTTTATAAAAAATGAGGAATTGTTTCTGTCCGAAAATGTGCTCCGCGTTGAGTCCACATTGTCATACATATGGCGAGAACACACTTAAAAGTCATTGAAAAAACTTAAATTATTTGAATGCTTGATTTCTATTTCGTTTTAGTCATTGAATTAGAATATCAGTGAGTAACAGTTGTTTATAAAAATCAAAATAACATTTTAAGATTTTACAATAATTTAAATGCATCCGCATGAAAGAGAGAGAGTTTACACCTCTCAGAATGAGACACCTAATAAAGTGACACCAAAAGGAGATTAAGATGTGTTTCATATGCAAATGTATCGCCAATAGCTTTGCCAAATCTTCATAATCATGGTCAAAAGGTTACAAGAAATTGAGGACTCCCCGGTCACGGACGATAGGAGGGTAGTTACAAAAGCAAAATACATTTCTTTCTGTCGTTACTACCTACGTGAGTAAGCAGTTAATATACCTCGCAGTTATTATTAAGGTTGATATGCCATACGTAACAATACTTGTAAAATCATGCTACGGTTGATGTACAGCAATTATTTTTTGGTCTGATGTAAAAGATTATTTATTTCACACATCAATGTAAAATAGATAAATTGTGATTAAGGGACCTTCTATACCAGGGTGGGTAATTTGTTTTGGCCCGCTGCCCACATCGTGGGGGTGGAAGACATCGGAGGACCACCCCTTTTTAAAATAATTGTATTCTTTATAAAAAATAATAAATATAAGTTAAATAAAATAAAGCAGTTTTCAATTTATTTACTGTGCTAATTTCATATTATTCATAGCTGCAAGTACATTTAATTTTAGAATCAGTTTAATGCAGGGGGCACTCAATCTTTTTTCTGCTGGGCCGCATACATATGTCAGCCCTATCATGCGGGCCGCACACATACGTATGTTAACTATTTGACGTGGGCCACAACATGAAGTTAAACGGGGGGGAGGGTGCTTTAAGATCAAGATAGCATTGGAAATTTGAAACGTGGAAAATTGATCAAAATATTATAAATCTTGTTTTGCTTCTTTCAAGTACTATTTTTTATACATTTTTTTTGTCACTAACACTAAATTAAGGAATTTAAGAAACGCTCCTTCTTAATTTTTACATCAGTAAACGGTTTCATATGATTATCAATAATGTAACAAACTTCATAGGATGTCTCTGTTCCTGCTGTGACATTATCACTGACAACATACTTTGTTGCCGTTTTAGAGAATGTTCAATAAAGCTTATTTACATTTCTTGAACGAGATATTGGAGGAAAAGTGTCATAAATGATTCCTGCTTACTGGCATTTTTAAATGCCGCACTTTCGTGACAAATCAAACAAGTACTAATCCATGTTTGTTTTTCACTACAAAACAGTCAACCTCCAAAACGTTCGAATATTTTTCGCTTGCAAGGTATGAAGGACTTAAAAATTTGTTACACCCATAAAATTATCGCTACTGTACTGTTGTCTGTTATCACTAACCATATTCGCCACAACCAAGAAAAAAGAATATCAATTCACAGCCGTAGGACTTCGACAGCAAAATTGATAGATTTGATTTCTTGTCAAAGAATTTTCCACCAAATTTTGAAAACATTGTTCTCAAATAACTGGATTTTTCAGAGCAATGAGTCATGGCCGGGCAACTTAAAAAGGCTCAGTGGGCCGCATGCGGCCCTGCGGGTTGAGTATCGCAGTTTTAATGAGACAAGTGTACCTGTCACACTTTTCTCTCTGCCCCCTTTCTTTGTTTAAAATCATCAGGTGTGATATTGCTTGTTGATATTATCCTCATCACCTGCAAGTTTATGACAGCCAACTTGCATCTATATTTACTCCTGTTGATCTTAATGCAAGAAAAACTTTGCTCACAAATATAAGTCGACGAAAATATAACGAACAATTTTCCAGCAAATTTATTCATACATGGACGTGTTTCAGTTGATAAAAATTTGTAAAAGTCAATGTAGTAGCATAAAAAGTTTCCTTCACTCTGTGATTTGACTGCAAGTCCATAAATTCAAGCTGTAGCTCTTCAGGGGATGTATCAATATCAGCAGTAATGAGATAAAAAAAATTGAGCCTAAATGCAGTTTTATCTAAAATCCTTAGATCTTGTGACCTCGTCCTCAAAACTCTGCAGGTGCTTTCTTAATAGAAACACTTTAAGGTATCCGACTACCCTAAAATAGTGAATTTTGCCAAAAATTGACAAATTTTTTTTATGGTTTTATTTTATGGGCCATCTTATTAGCTTTACAAAAATACCAAGTTTATTGTTTTCCATTCACTAGAACAAAAAAGCTACAAGTTCTTTAGTAAAAGCATATGCCATTACTTTAAGCAAAATGTCATACTTTAAAATGCGTTTTACTTGAAATGCGTTTTTTTGAAAAACTCAAACTGGGACAGCGATTGCTCAAAAAGTTTTGAAAATAATTTACTGAATTTTTTTGTGAATGTTCTGAATAATAGTGTTTTAACCTTCAGATTTATCAATCACTGTTTTATTACAAAATTTACAGCAATTGTATATAATAACTAAGGTAAAGGGCTCCAGTTTTTGTAAAAATTTAAATATCTTATCTTGAAGGTCATTTCAAAAATGAATAACATAGCAATACATAAAAATTCAAAATTTATTCATTAACTTTTGGTACAGAATGGGCCCCATTTATGTTATTTTTTTTGTCAATTTTTACCCATTTTTTTCCATTTTAGTAATAATAATTTCTTTTTCTTTTCTTAATTTTACAATATTTTTCATAAAATGTACTAAACAAATCTAAAAACCACAAAAAAATCCCCATATCTCCATTTTTTTAAAAAAAAGTTGTTGCAAGTAGTCGGATGCCTAAAAGTATTTAGTTTTCCTAATAAAGGAAAAAAAGAATTCCGTTTTCCTAATAGGGAAAAATACGAATCTTTGATCGCTCACGGGAAAGAAATCTCGATTTTAAGGGTATTTTCTGATTGTCTTGGTGGGCCTTAAAAAGACTTTGTGGGCCGCTATTTTCCCCACCCCTGTCCTATACGACGCTTCTAACAAGAAATGAAAAGGGAACACATTTGATTTGGTATTTCCAGTATTTAAAATGAGAAAGATTTAGTGTCAATTATATAAAGCATTGTTTCAACCAGACGTATCATACTGTATTCCGAAGATGAATCAAAGTATTATGAAATGCAATGAATGTCTTAAATACCAACGCAATGCACATTTAGTTGACAGATGAAGACAATATAAATGCAGGTCATCGAATGCTAAGCACGAATATTTCTTTTACACAATGACGTCTTTCTCAGCGAAATTAATGTTCATCACACTAACTTTCTCCTGCAGTTTCTTAGAAACTCATAAATCACGTCCAGATGTTAAATTATTCTACTCACATGAGTAAAAATCATCTGAATGTTACTTGGAGCATTTTAAAAAGCTATGGTAACTTAACGGGGGGATTTCGGAAGAATTTAAATACTTAAACGTTCATTTTTCGTTGTTACCTACCGTTGTTTGAATTCTACAGAAAAAAAAATAGTTTTATGTACTGTAGTGATTTTTCATCTTTAGTTATTGCAAATAACTACAAATAAATGATTTAATATTAAAAGAAGGCACCCCAAAAATGTGTCCAAATATAAATAAATATAACTATGTTTTACTGTACATGCACATAATCAGAAGTTTATATTCATCAAACTGTTTCTCATGGCTCTGTATATTCTCTTAATTGAATTTATTATTTACAGTCATATTTTGCATGCAAACATATGAGCTTTTTGTGAAAACATCCTTATTAAAAATTAATAGCCTTATAAATTATCTATTGTCTGCTCTTACTTAATATAAAACAAAGTTGCTATAATGTGATTATTTTTCGAATTTTCCCTAAAAAAAACTGAACTCTGTCTAAACTAACCTAAGACGCAATAACTAAATTATTTATTTTAGCTCGACTTCTACCGTTCATAATATTTTCCTGCCTGATATGTATTGTAGCAACTGGATTCCCATACCTCATATTAATAAAGTCTGATAGCAATGAATGCCACATCAAACAATTACTGAAATATATTTTTCTCAAAATAACAAATATATAAATAGATAAAGCTTTGTAGACATAAGGATAAGTATTGAAAATTTAATAAAATCTCAAACTTGTTTTTAATTTTTTGGGCACTTACTTTTAATATTACAAAAATGTTCAAATATAAATAAATATAAATATTAAACATATTACCTTTTCTATAAGAGTTTGTAAATATTCCTCGATGAATAATAATTTTAGGCTCCACCAAACTTCGGACTCAATAACCTTGATTAAAAATCCATATTTTTCACTTCCTCTACTATTAGTTCAAGCTCTCCCTATATATATATATATATATATATATATATATATATATATATATATATATATCCTGTTCAAATTTTCAATCGTTCATAAAATACTTTCTATTCATCCATTTAAGTTCAAATACATTTTTTAAAACTTGTAGTGGATGACACTTGATGTTAACACAGTTTTTTCAAATATTAATTCATTAACTAAATTTAAAAAATGAATAAATAGTAACAAACAAAAATAATTGTCCAACACCATACATAAAAAGGAAAATCGCTTGTGCCCCAGTAGCGCAATGGATAGTGCGTTGGACTTCTAATCCAAAGGTCGTGGGTTCGAATCCTACCTGGGATGGTCTAATGTCTGAGAATGGGATTTATGAATGAATAAATATTAACAAACAAAAATAATAGTCCAACACCATATATAGAAATTGAAATCGCTTTCTATTTTGTCACTTAATATTGTAATTCTGTCATGTGTATACATATTTATATTAATTGTAACTATTTTATAGAAAGTAACTAAAATAAAATATTTCTTTGTTGACCTAAGAAGGAATAGACTTATATTACTTCTTTTTAAATAAAACCTTATACAATTTTACATCCCCAAATGCATTACGTTGCAAAAGCATAACAGATAATAAATACAAAATAAAATTTTTATATGAGTTTGGGGGAGTTTTTCTTCCAAAGTCAACGTTTGCAAAAGGTTCTTAAACGCAAAATCGTGAAAAAAAAAAAAGGCCGTTGTTTCCCACTAACAAAACACCACCTACTTATGGATATATATTGAACACATAAGAAACATCCTACAGATTCCCGGCATAAATACTTTTTCTTTTCTTTCCGTGCAGAAAATTACTAATAATTTTACACTACGTATAATAAGTTATCGCCATTCTAAACGCCTACCACGTGATTTGAATAATAACTGCATTCTTTACCAGGGTCTTGTATGCCCTTCTTTCAAGGTCATTTAGCATTTTACAATGAACAATTCATTCATATACACGCTATACAGCTACCCTAAAACAATATCAAAATGCGTCAATTATATCACCAAAAGAATTTCTTTAATTCTATAGGAGATAATAGTATTCGTAATGAAGAATAGAACCAGTTTGGTGATTCGTTCTGCCTGAAATAAATGAATTCATTCTTTGACAGTCGTTAGAGAAAAAAAACTAATCTAAAGACATAAAAGAAAAAAGTTTTCTAAGCTGATAACAACTTATTTGTTTTTTGACATTGCTTTCTTATAGCAGAAATTATCAATAAGTATTTTGAGTTTAAAAAAATATATAAGTTACAGACAACAAAAAGAGACGTGAAGCTGTCTTTATTAAAGTATCCGACTACGTTCGGAACCGGGATTTTGCAAAAGCGTACAAACGAATATATTTAATATTTCGTGTCATTTAGATTATATATAATACACGCATAAGATTGTTTTAAGAATATTATTAGAAGAAAAATTATTTAAATGCAACATTTTGGCAAAAAATGAACATAGAATTACCTATTTTCAAAACATTTTCCTTTTATAAAAAACGCTTCTATAATTTTAATATTTTGTCTATATATAGCTAAGACATCTTCAGAGAGCCTGAACCAGAATTTTTGAAAAATTCGTATTATTTTCAGAGTTACTACCCATTAAAATAATAATCGATGTTTTGCTAAAAAAATTTCATTTTAATGCATTAAAATATATGGATAAATCTACTTCCAAGTTATATATTTCAAAAATCCTAATTCAGGCTCTGTGCAGAGGTCCGAGCTATATATTGGCAAAATATTATTATTGAATCATTTTTAATAAAAGGAGAATGTTTTGAAAATAGGTAATTCTATGTTCATTTTTGGCCAAAATATATTGTATTTAAATAATTTTTTATTATAATAATTTTATTAAAACAATTTTATACGTGCATTCTAATCTAAGTGACACTAAATATTAAAGAAAATATTCGTTTGTACGCTTTTGCAAAAGCACGGCTCCGAACGTAGTTGGATACCTTAAGAATAACACATACGTACTTAATCAAATATTTTTTTGCCTATGTATGTTTTGAAATAATAATACAAAAAAGTCCTTTTTTTAAAAAAATTCTTACTCCCACTAGTTATAGAAAAAGAGTTTCGTGTGTAATGAAATTTTTCAGAGGTTTAGTGTAATTTCATTTTGAATGAGTTATTAACGTTGCATTCTAAAGCAACACGAAGTCTTTCGGCGAAGGAATTCTGAAACACCTTCAAGTGACGAGAACGACACCTGAGGTGGCAGCCTACTCTCCTAATTTCCCCATCACGACAACGTGAGGACTTTGAGACACAGCAGGTTTAACGTGTATTAGCTTTTGGAAGTGGCGGGTCTTTAGTTGTACCAGGACTTGAATTCGCGACTCGGCAAACGCCGGTTACAAGTTCGGGACCATGACCACTAGACTCTCTATCCCAGCTACTTTCTAATTTTAAAATTTAACTTAAAGAAATTCTACCTCTTGCTAATCTCAGTTTTAAACTCCATAAAATATAAAAGATGAAAATGCTTATGATTCAGAAATAGTGTAAGTCAACTTCAGAATCTTGATCTTATATTGGTGCGTAATGTTTTTTTTAATGTTTTTGAATCACATACATTCAAAAAAGTCGATATTTCTTAGTGCAGGAAACAGGATCACTGGATTTTTTTTTCAATTATAATATTATTGAAGAATTTTTATAGAAATAAACACATCAGTGTAAACCTGAATAATAAGAAAGATAAAAACTTCTCAACTCAAAAACTGCCCAAAAGAGAACAAATTAGTCACTGACAGAGCTGAATAGTAATTTATTAAAAGCTTAGTCCTCTTTACATTAGCATCTATTTTTAGCGACTATTAGCTATATATCTTAATAAATAAAAAAAAATATCAAATTTTTGAAAAATTAGTTATGTGTTCCATAAAACGTTCTTACAACGAGAAAGTATCAATTATTCACTTCATTAATTCGTTGCCTTAGGTCTATGCACTTTTAATGCTAGTGAGCAAGATCGGTTAATTATTTCAAAACTGTTTTCCATTTCAGGTAGCAAGCTTTTTAATAAGAAAATGATAGGCTGTAGCTCTTAATTGTTTAGTTAACCACCTCAGCATTATGTAGGTAGAACGAGTGGGATTCAAAGGATACTGAACCTATAGCTTGAGCGAAAAATTCTTAGTAATGGTAAGATGAGCAACACTAACCAGAATGGATTTTTAAAATGCTAAATATTCTTCCCAACACAGCGACTTAACAACTTAGCATATGACCTTGATTAACACACATTATTCAGATATTTCACTATTTTTTTTTACTACATGTCTTAAAAACAAGACATTGATGTAAAAAAAATTACTGTCAAATCCAGCATATATACAATAATGCGCACCTGTAATTTCAAGCGGTATTTTTTAAATTTTTAAGTATATCCACTGTATAACGCTTTCTTCCTTTTTTGCACGCTTTTATTAGCTTTATCCGTACGTAACGGAATCTTTGAAATCGATTTTTACCCTTTTTAAAAGGTCAGATTAATTCGAAATTTTGCACACTTGTCAAGGACCGATGACAATACAATAATGTAATAATTTTGTTCTATTGTCCTGATCAGGATCATCAGGATGAACTATTTCCCCTTTTCTTATTTGGCGACTAAAAGATTAAATTCTAACTCTAAAGCGAAAAAGTTCGTGGTTAATACAAATACAACAACAACAAAAAAAGATTAATTCATCAATGAATAAATGATAGTTTAAAAAACTAAGAAAAACACGCTTTTATTGCAGATAAAACTAAGTAATAAATAATTCTTAATATAAGAATAAAATGATTAACGAGAAAATTAATGTCATTGTGATAAAAGCGTGGGGGTGCTCGATATCAATTATAATTTCTTACTAATTCTATTTAGAAATGCGGAGTTAATGTAAAAATGTAGTACAAAGCACACCCCACGCTTTTACCTCAAAGACATTGATTTTCTCGTGAATCATTTAATTCTTATATTAAGAATTATTTACGAAGGAACCTGAAGTGTACGGGGACAATGATCTTATGTTTTGAAGTCATTTATTCGAGCTATTATCCCAGAATTTGAAAAAATAGTATACTTCTGGAACTACAATCCTTTAAGTTCATTAGAAGAATGTCATTTTTTTTTTAAAAAAAACAGTATTCAGATTTATGGAGAAGTCTCTAATTTTTTTATGCTAATCTCTCTTTTTAAAAAAATTTTATTTTTAAAGATATCGTTTGTGTACCCGGCGTGTAACACGCTCCCGCAAATTTCAATCTTATTTTGTGTGTTAAAAGTATGTGCTATCCTCGCATTTTATGGTGTATTACAAGTACAAAAAAAGTTTAGTAAGAAGAAAATATTTCAACTTTAAAAAAATTACCAAGTATATTTAGATAAGTATAATGCAGCTTTTTGGGAAAAAACACATAAGATAGTATATATATATATATATATATATATATATATATGAATTTATATCTGTGAGAATGACAGTTAAAGGGTTAAACTTTGTCCGTTGGTCGTAATTGTATAATTACCATATAGAGTTTTAAAAAGCTTCTTTTATTCTTGTCTCTACGCTGCAATGACTGCCTCCAATTTCTTTTTACGTAACTTTTAAAAGGGATGAGGTGACTCTTCAGTGGAATCGGAGCTTAAAAAGATTAGTTTCAACCTGGTGAATTCCAGTTGAGAGCTCCGATTGGGTTTAGTAAGCTACAATTTCTTTTTCTTGTAGTTTACAAACTGTTTAGACTGAACAGCATTCACGCTTTCCGCTTCGGCAATTAAAATCTTAAAATAAGGGTCACCACAGCCAAACTGAACATCTAACAAGATTCCGAAGCTGAAATCATCTTATTTAAACCTTGGTTTTTAATTAATGTCTTTTAACGGAAAGTTAAATAATAGCTCTTAGGAAATTTTTAAACAAATAGTTTGTAAATGTCAAAAAGCACTACATAAGGAAGTGTCGTTGTGGTATGAATCACGAAGTTTTGTAAAAATATTTACATTCAATGAGAGAACAGGATGCAGAGTGAAAAATTGGGTATGTTTACACCAAAATGCATTCTGTTATGGCGCATCCAGGTCAAGTTAGTGATTTATTGGAAGACAAACATTGGGAAATTCTTATTTGGTCATGTCCTGTTTTCCGTCTTCAGTTCAATATCAAACTTATTTTTTCAATTGAAATAGACATTTTGATGGGTTAACATTCTTTACGTAAAGTGATAAGGACAAGGAAATGATTCTGCGAAACAATCAACAATGTCAAAATAAAATGCAGGGTAATTAATTATTTTGTATGTAAATACAATATGATGAATCAAAATCATATTTCTCGTTTTTTTAAGCTATACAGTTATCCGTAAGAACAAAATCTTGTTTGTTCATAAGCACGGAACCATTTATAAGCAAAATATTGACGTTATACAAAATGTATAAAACTATTTTTGGAAGAATTCATTCCGTTATTACACGCACATTTTTTTTCTTTAAAAAAATAAGTATGTTGAAATAAAAAAATTTTAAGTAAGAAATGTGTTTGTATTTTTTTAAGAAATATTTTCTAAAACTGTTTGCTTAATTTAAATATGCATTTTTTTTCTCCAATTTTGCGCATAAATTATAAATGCGTGTATTTTTCTGGAGTGTATTATGTGAAAGTTGTGATTTTAAATGAATATGGATAGATCAATCTTAAAACATTAATTACATAACATAATTCAGCAACGTAAAATAAACTTGTAACTTATTAATACTTTCATTGATATACTTTCTCGGAAGACTTTTTTCTGTCGTCAGCATGAGTTAGTTAAAAAAGGCTATCTCTCTCTGTATAAAGTTATTGATGATTTTTTTAAAAAATTAAAAGCACTAACACATACACAATCGAATCTGCAATGGAAAAGAAAAAAAAACAAATTTCTAGAATTTCACATATTTTTAAGCACAATGTTCCATCAAAGGGCTGTTTTAAATCAGAATTTTAAATATTTCCCGTCACCATTTTTCTTATATCAAATTGGTTAATGTTTGCACCTTTTAGATGAACTAGTCAATATACATTACAAATAAAGCCCAAAACAATCGTATCAACAATTTATGAATATTTATACTGTAGTACTTAAGAAAAAAAATTACCATCATAATCTATTAATTACAATAGACACATTAATTTAATTCTTTATACAGCTCGAATCTAAGCTTACGAAATTACAAACATATATAAAGAAGGAAGTTTATACTATGTGAATTATGTATTGTCAATTCATTCTCTTTTTACTTTAGAAAATATTCATTTTGTGCAATTAGAGTTCGTAAGCACGTTTACATCTTTACTTTCGGTTTTTAGACATTTAGATTAAGCTTATAAAATAGGCACGCATACAGACACGAAGTTATTTTCCTAAAAGACATTTCTAGGATGACAAGAATTTCAATGCGGCATGGGATGATAAGATTGCATATGACAATTCACTTATATGGAGCCACGAGAAAAAATTGAGCATCTGAGTGGTACAGAAATAATTTCTCAGCTCACAAACAATGCTAATTTTCAAACTGATATTCTAACTATTATTATTCTAATAAATATCAAAATGATGAAATTAAAGATTTTCGATATATGAGTGACGCGATAAATAAACAGATTTAAATTGATAATTTAAATTATGGAAATAAAGGGATGCTGAAATACTTATAAATTTAGCTGATTGAGGACTACTTTTTAGGGGGGTTTATATATATATAAATTAGTTTAATAATATTTCAAGAGTTTTAAAAGTCTTATTAAGGCAATTTTGTGAGTTATGCGGATTCAAGAAACTGCTTTCTCTGATGTGTCAAATAATTTGAAAGAATTATTCTAAAATTGTTCTGTATGTTTCATTCATAACAGGAGAGACATGAAGTATTTTACGTTATAATATGTTAATATAATACTAAAAATAATTTCAATGAAAATTTTATAGTATGACATTAGATTATGCATTTTAACGATCATTTGAATAAGTATTTAATATTATTAAAAATATAAAATATCAAAAAATTTAACAACGCTTCCGAGGCCTATAAAACAGATTAATTAAAAAAGGAAAATCTTAAAAAAATTCCTTTAGATTTTAGGCTTAATATATTTCTCTCTAAAAACAATTTATCCAAGAATGCACAATTTGTACGCATAATTGATTATGAGATATGAAAATTAAATTAAAATGAAAGCAGAAATGGGAGGTAACACTTTTTCATTATTAAAAAAAATTTTAAAAAAAAGACCCGCAGTTTTCCTTGGTATTTTATGACAAAGCAAATAATTTTTTACGAAGTTTTGAGCAGACAATACCATAGAACTTTTATTTCTAAACTTAGATGAATTTATCAGTCATAAGATAATGCAAGAGATTTAGTTTAATATTTGAGTCCCGAAGACGAAATTCAAATAATTGCAATATACTCTCTTCTTACTTTTTAATAATAAAATTGAATCATGAACTAAAGCATATTTGTCTTTCAACGAATATTTAATACATACTTACCAATCTATTGATCAATTCATTGCAATACACAGATCATTTTAAATACAGTAATAATATTATAACAGTTCAAAATTTTTTTGAAAGCATAGAAAAAGTTTTTATAAAAAACGAAAAAGAAATTAATCAAATTATTGCTCAACAAAAATCTGGTATTCCATAAAAAGTACGGAAGAGAAACCAGATTAAATTTAAAGGAATAGAAAATCATTAAATGATTTCACTGCACGTGTAAAACCATTAAAAATATACGTAAGGTTTGACGAAGCAGAAAAACTACTATTGTAAGACAATGAAGGCTTTTTTTACCATTTACAGTATTTGCACATTTGACCTTTTATGAACTGCATCTTTTAGAAAGATTTAGTTCATGAAATAGATTTGAGATCCATTATTTACCAGAAGTTTGCTCGACTTTGGAATTTACTTTAGTCATGTTCCAAGGTTATTGAAAAGTACATTAACGCAGTTAATAAAAAAAAACATCAAGAGTTTCTGTTAAAGTATTATTTCCTTTTAAAAAGTAAATTGTTCCATAAAAAGACTCCTCCAACAGAGTAATTTTTTCAATTCTTTACAAAAAATGGTACACAGGGAAGAATTTTTAAATGAATTTTTAAAGCATATCTGCCCTGCAAAAACTGGATCAGATACGCATTATACTAATATTTTCTATATTTTTCGGTGCTCAAATATCCATTATATTCTAAGTCGTCAAGTGAGTGAATGTTTATTAACCTCCCATTTAAAGCAACACGAGGCCTGTTGGTGATGAACCGCGTAGTATTGCACAATGGTTAAATGACGAGGATGACACCTGAGCTAGCATGGAGAGCAACTCACTCTCCTAAGTTCCAATCTCTACCATCGTGTTTAGTACCGCTGTAGACTCGACATGTAAGGGAGGCGATGCACATTAAATCTGTCGATGTTCAAATGTCCTTCCAAGGTGTGGTGTGGAAGTTAGGAAACGGGGTGCTAGCTCAGGTATCATCCTCGTCACTTGACCATGGTTCAAAATTATGAGGTGCGTCGACAAAAGACCTCGTGTAGTTGAACAATGCGACGTTAATATTCACTCACTACCATCACATTGGCTTTGAGGCGCGACAGATTTAGTGTGCATCAGATCCACTACACGGTGGGGATTTAGTGGCATTAGAACTCGAATTCGCGACTCAACAACGCCAGAAACGAGTTCGTGACCATGACCACTAGGCTATTATGGCCACTCCAAGGTATGAAACAGGGTTATCTATTGAAAGAGCTCATCTCAAATCCTTAAATATTTGACCTTGAATATTACGTGGCAGCAGAAGCCAAGGGGTGATGGTCGCAAATTCCTGGCCTGCGTTATATCTGTCGAGTCCCCGATGCCAGCGTAAGTGTCGTCGACTTTTCCCTGGTCAAGTTCATCTCCAATATATCTCGCGCAGCTTCCAAGTGCAGCGTTAATAAGCAATCAATCTTGAATGAGTGAGTGAATATTTACGTCGCACTGTTCAGCTACTCGAGGGCTTTTGGCAACGGACTTCGTAATTTTGGACCATGGTCAGGTGACGAGGACGATACCTGAGCTGGCATTCCCTCTCCTAACTAGCACACCACACCAATGGGAGGACGTTTGAGCTCTCGACACATTTAACGTACATTGCTCCCCTACACGAAGGGTTTTCAGGTGAGTGAGGGAATATTAACGTCGCCCTGTTCAGCTACACAAGGGCTTTTGGCGACGGACCACTTAATTTTGAACCATGGTCAAGTGACGTGGACGACAACCGAGTTGGCACCCCTCTCCTAACTACCACACCAACGGGAGGACATTTCAGCGCTCGACAGATTTAACGTGCATCGCTGCCTTACACGACGGGTCTTTAGTGGTACTGGGCTCGAACTCGTGACAAAGCAAGCCACGTTCCGATACCTTGACCACTGGGCTACCGCAGCCCTCGGAGGGTCTTCAGTGGTACTAGGATCGAACTCAAGACAGGCCGGTCACGAGTCCGTGACCTTGACCACAAGGCTACCGTGGCCACCTCAATCAATTTTGAACATTACCCCAGACAGTAGCAAACGTCAACAAAAATGTTCCAGGATTCCATTATATAGAACGGATAGTTATACTATATGTGAATAGTTATAATTAGTCTTGCTACATTTCAAAGGCTTTTGAGAAGTTATTACCTTAGAGGGATGTAAATGTAAGCCAGTAAAATTTTCCCCTACAACCACTATTCAAAAAAGGATATAACGTGTTTGAATTTTCCAACACGATTGATTACTACTAATAGATCAGTTACATATTGTAGAATTAACAAATGGGACAAAATTATTAAATATATGGATTTAAAATATTTGTAAAAAATATAGCCACAAATTCATGCAAAAGATACAACCCCGATACCTAGTACATAATTTATCGAAAGGAAAAGAATACTATTTTCTTAAGAAAGAAAAATATCTTTTTATATATATATATATAGAATTACACGTTGTTTATATCTGAAAAAATTATCTACAAAAAGAAAAAAATTTTAAATTTAAATGAAAGTTTTTTTTACAGAACTAAGAATATGGAATGATTTATAAACTACGACAATGTGTCAATTACAAACTAAATAGCGAACATATTAACACTACAGAAAAATTCAGAGGGTTATAGTTTTCATTATTACCTTATAACAACTTTTAATACGGAATTTTTCTTTCATTATAAAGAACATCTTTTGATTCTAAAATTTAATACCTATGTTATGCAATCTATTCAAATGATGTGAATAGCACGCAATATAGACGTATTTTTTAAGTTTTTAAAGAAGTGAATAATAAATAATGAACATTTGTTACTCCAAAAGATAAATGGAAGATAACAAGATTCAAAAGTTCAATAATAAAAAATAAAAAAAATAAAACTGAAGTCATCTGAATAAATAACAATATAGGGAAATTCCCCTTCTCTCATTCCCTCTTTCTGTTTAGAACCAACTTTTACATTTATTGTTTGCACAAGAAGTACAAAAATAAGAGAATATAAGCTTTATCGTTTACAAAAGAAGCCAGAAACAAGATATAAAAACAAGAATCTTTTGGATATCTATGGCTTCTTTTAACAAGTGAAGTTCATTTGTCATTAAACACGTCTGGAGGTAGTATAAGCTTAGAAACCTTAGGTAATCGGTATGTCGAAATATGTTTTTCAAACTAGAATTATGATTGTTTTATTTTGCTCCGAGAATAAAAAGTAGCTTAGACGGCTCATTACAATGCATGTACAGTTTTCAAAATGGGTTTCTTTAATAGAATATTTGCTTAGAATTAAAGGTACAAAAATATAGTCAGTTATGTATTGTTTTTGGAAGAAGTTTTATATATATACATTTGTACGGAATAGTTTTCGAGAGTAGAACATGGATTGAATAAAAAAATCAGTTATATGCTAATTAGAATAAATCAATTTAATTCTCTAAAAGTTTCGCTTAGTTTTGTAAAATGTTCAGAAAAATCTTTACTTTTCACGTAAGCATGTTTTAGAACCTCAAGTGTAGTCATAATCGCAAACTTGTGGTCTGCCTTGTTGACCCATGGATTCGAGTCCTGGAGGTGTATGAGACTCGACGTGTAGAGAGACTGATACACGTAAAATCTATCGAGGCTCAAAGTCTTCACGTTTGAGGGGCGTAGAAGATTAGAGTCACATTACCGAGATTCAAAAGTACCAGACCAGTTGCCAGTAAAAAAGCCCCGTGCAGCTTCAAAGGGCGACGTTTATAAAAAAAACAAGTAAAATAAAAAAAAAAAATTTAGAAGGGGGGCGGGTCCGGGGTCGAAAGTTCACCATTCTTGTATCATGCTCTTTTTGATTTTGTCGATTTTCGGGAACAAAACACAGTAAAAAATTAATTATTGAATAAATAATTAGCATTAATTAATAAAATTAATCATTAATAACAAATACTTAATTAAATTTTACGTACTATGTACTTAGAATTATAATCAATCGGAAAAAAATCAAGGGCTTTGTGAGGGGTCCGGACCCCCAGGACCCCCCCTTGTATGCGCCACTGATATATATATAGTCTTATTCTCTACAAACAAGAGATAAATATCCAACAATCAGATTCGAAAAACACATAGACAATAGGAAAATCACACAATGAAGGACACATGAACAACCGCGATTAAAATTATAAAATAGATGCTGCAGTATTATAAACATTGCTGACTTAGGACAGCTAATATATAAAATAATTTATAAAAAAGAGTGGGGTTGAACATGTTTTTTGGCCAGCCAACCTTCCCCCTTTATGTAAATAATACTGAGCAAAAACCTATTGAAAGTAATGGATAGGAATATCTAAATCATTTACAAGATAGAGGTAACTTACCTAAAAATTGCACTTGCAAATGCAGAGCCCGAGCTAAATCTGAGTGCAATAAATAAATTGTTGCCAGATTTTGGACCCTAATGCATATTCAACGCATATGAATGGCTGAAACGTAGCACTTAACAAAAGTATAAAAAGAATAGAAACAAAAATTAATAAGAGAGTTACAAATTATATACCATATCTTCAGTGACACTAGAGTATAAATGAATTAAATAATAATAAGTAATTTTAACTAATATTAGAATATGGAGGTAACTATAACTATGAAATATGTAAATGTATAGTATTAAACTATTATTAATCTAAGAATTTTAATCCTTACTATTTTATATAGCTTTATTCATATAACTATTAATAAAATTAATTGGGTATTTTTGATTTAAGCAATATTTAGTAAAATGTTTATAGTTATTTATTATTTCTGATTTTTTGACACCAGAAATTTATTGCATTGTATATAATTAATAACAATATTTCTGAATATAGAAATATGTACATTACTCACCCAAATATATATACATATATATAAATAGGTTATCAAAGACAAATTTTATTTTAATTAATTAAATTTAATTAACGAATTAATATTGGAAAAACTGTTTTTACATCAAGTGTCCTTCACTACAAGTTTTAAAAAATGTATTTTAATTTAGTGGATGAAAAAAAATAAAATAGGTATTTGAAACCAAGAAAAATTCGCGTTAGAAGAACTTACTGGCGCCATCTGTTGGTGCTAGTTCAAACTTCGTCAGAAATAACGCAGAATAAATTTAAAGTTAAAAAATAAAATTTAATTAATGAATTAATAGTTGAAAAACTGCGTTAACATCAAGTGTCCTCCACTACAAGTTTTAAAAAATGTATTTGAATTTGAATGGACGAATAAAAAGTATATATTTTACTAGCGATTGAAAATTTGAGAAAGATATATATATAGGGAGAGAGTGAAAACTAGTAGTAGGAATTGAATAAATACATAAAATCAAAAATTTATAGGATCTCAAAATAAAAACATTTTTGACCTATTAATAACATCACTTTTTCTAATTTTATTGTGGTCATGCACGGTCTCGTGAGAAACAACCAGTGAAATAGATAGGGTTTAGTTTTTCTCTGGGTAACTATATGAAAATTTCAGATTTATTCTTTACAAATAATTCTTGCAAGAAAACACTAGCGATATCCCTTTTTTTCAAAATAGTTAGCATTATTTATTGATAGTACGAAATATTAAGTACTTAGTTAACATATTAAGAACTTGAGTCTCAAAAACTACACTATTACTGTGAAGAACCCCGGGCTTTATTAATTCTAAGGTAGGATTTCTTATTTGAATACACACGCAGAATTGAATTGTATCTAATTGTTCCTGATATCTATACAGTCATCCAAATTATGAAATAAAATAGTAGTATCACAATGCAAATATAAAATAAAATCACGATTTCATTATTAAAATATCTTAACTAATAAAATAAAACAGGATTTGAAATCAAAATCCTTTTAATTTTATTATATTCTAAATAGAACAATTTTTTAAAAATTCTAATAGTAATTAATTAACTCTTATTTTTTATGTTGTTTCTTTTTTTTAATTTAAAATTTTTTTCTCTTTTTTTATTATTTTAATGAAACACAAGTTAAAAAGTTCATAATTAAACATATTAAAATTAAAAAAAATTATATAAATAAAATTTCTTAGTTTGAAAGAAATAATATATATATATATATATATATATATATATATATATATATATATATATATATATATATATATATATATGTGGGAGACAACAAGGGGTCCAAGACGTTGGTCTATCTTCTATTTTATTTTAACATTAAACAAAAATTAATAAAAAAGGTAGTTTTTACAGATAAGTTTGACGATGATATTCAGAAGGTAACGCCTGCTCGCGCACCTCTCTCGTTCTCCTTCGCTGCTTCTCTCTTTCTCTGCTCTAATGTCCAAAAGTTTTTGTTTTGATTTGCTGCGCCTGCGCGCGAAGACTGCTTTGCTTTTGGCTGCATGCCATAACGGCCATTCTGACCGTACGCTGTCCGCAGCGGTATTTCCATGGAGACCAGAGGAGAATCTGAAACATACAAAAAAAAAACGGAACAGACAAGGACTATACGACAAATATATAGAGATTAAACATATCATAATTTTTCTGAACTAGACAGTTTCTCCATCATGTGAAGGCACCTCTTCGACATCCGGAAGGTTCCACAGGAAAACATTGTGTTTCACCGGCATAAGAACATCTTTTTCAACAAGTTGATCTTTGGTTGAACGCATCGATATTTTCCTCTGTAGAGTTCTGGACGTCTGTTCAAAACGATTTCTCTTTTTCCTTCGTTTCCACTGCCAGGGTTGAAAGATTTTCCGGAGCAACACAAACCGTCGATAATTACGTTCCATAGGTGAAGGGGTAGGTGAGCGGGAGATGAATTCCACGGAACTCGTTTTCATGGCACGATTGACTTTCTTACACAATACTATATCAGAACATTTTTCTCTTACAATACTCAATTTTAACTTAGTACTCTTAATTTTATTACATTTATAATCCTTAATTAGAGAACTCGAATCATTTCCAGTATTAAAGTTCTTAACATATGGCAAATCATAACTACAGTTTTTTATCACATTTGAAACAGAAACATTTGGAAAAGAAACAGCACTTGAATAAGCATAAGCATGAGCACCTAAAGAGGATTCATTTTCACTCAATAAAACATCGCTCTTTGCGTGGCCTAGTTTCTCTATTTCAGAATATACACTGGGATGTATAATAAATTCTTCGGTCAAGGTCGGTGATATTGCCGTTCCAACACTTAAGCTAGGAGAGTGTTGATTAAGAGAAATATTTATGGGTTTAACTTCTACCATACGCTGTTCGCCAAAACATGAACTTAATGTTATGATCTCTTCGGAAGGTGTTTGCACTCTAATTAGTGAGGAATTTAAAACTGGGATCTGGCAACCTGAATCAATCAAAGCTGTTACGGGCTGATTTTCCACAAAAATGTTTACGTATTGAAGATTTGCGCATTCTTCGCTATTTTGTTTTTCGCTCTCGATTTTCAAAGTATTCACGTTTATTTTATTATGGATGTGATCATTAGATTCTTTAGGTTTAAAACGCTTCTCACAGTCTCTTGCGCAATGAGATGAATCACCGCATATAAAGCAATTTTTATTTTCTCTTTCATGATATTGGGGATAGTTCTCTTTAATCTTTGTTTTAAAGTTTTGTGATTTATTTTTAAAGGGGTCTTGGGTATATCCATAAGTAATAGGAATTTCTTTATGTGATCCGCTTCTAGATGAAATATAAATATCACACTCTTTAGCTAAATCAATAGGCCTAAACCAATCTTCTGCTTCTCGAATGCCAATATGAGTTGCAGTTTCCTTATTTAAAGTTTTGAACTGTTTCTCTTCGAATTTAGCTGCAGGATTTAAACTTAATGCTTTATTTTTAACTCTTTGAAGTTCGACTTCTTTTTCTAACTGTGCTAACTGTAGTTTCGCGAGCTCAATTTTCTGTTTTCCTGAAGTTACTTCTCTTTTGTTTCACGATACCCTCTCATCTATACAGTTTTGAATTAAAGTTTTAACGAAATCTGGATCACTTTCAAATGTACTACTGTTCTCAATTTTAGTCTTTAGTTTAACTATAGTGTCAGTATTCTCCACAGTACCGTTTAGCTTCTCAACAACTCTTATGAAATCCTCTTTAAGAGCGTTTTTATACATTTTAAAAATGGAAAGATCCTACCTTTTTTTTTTCTGGCTCCCTTGTTGCTCGCACGTACGATGTATCCAATAAAAACGTTGATTCCACTGATTTCACCTCTTCGCAGGTTATATAGTTGAAATTGTAGTTCCGGCCTCTACACAGGCGGATTATTCACACTGAGTTAGTTCCAACCTCTACACAGGCGGAATTTTCGTCGATGGGTTTTCCAACCTCTACACAGGCGGAATATTTGTCGATGGTTCGTTGTAAAAAATATACCTCTACACAGGTTATTTTGTTATTTGTTCCGACCTCTACACAGGCGGAATGAAGTTGAAAAATTTAACCTCTACACAGGTTGAACGAAGTTTCCGAAAAATGGCGGAGCGTCTCCTTCACGGACGCTGTTGTTCATTGTCCAGACTTTGGTTCAAAATCGAAAGTTTATCGATCGCGGCCGAGCCCCCATAATTTGTGGGAGACAACAAGGGGTCCAAGACGTTGGTCTATCTTCTATTTTATTTTAACATTAAACAAAAATTAATTAAAAAGGTAGTTTTTACAGATAAGTTTGACGATGATATTCAGAAGGTAACGCCTGCTCGCGCACCTCTCGCGTTCTCCTTCGCTGCTTCTCTCTTTCTCTGCTCTAATGTCCAAAAGTTTTTGTTTTGATTTGCTGCGCCTGCGCGCGAAGACTGCTTTGCTTTTGGCTGCATGCCATATATATATATATATATATATATATATATATATATATATATATATATATATATATATATATATATATATATATATATATATATATATATATATATATATATATATATATATAAGCTGGCTTTAAATATATATTATCTCTATAAGAGGGAATTTGTTCAGTGAATCTTTTACATTTCTCTCTCTCTCTATTTATGTATATTACTTTTTTAAATATATCTTTGTCTTTCTTTTTGTAAAACTGAAACACATGGCCGAGTTCATTGAACTATAAATATCTATAAGTTTTGATCAAATTAAAACTTTAACATTTCGTTAACTTATAATTCATTTATTAACTTTTGATCGTCACTTTAATCAATAAAATGACTTATGAAAATTTTTAATCAGTTATCTGACTTTCAAAAATATGTATTATATTAGATAACGAATGTAATTTTTTCATACTTTTTTAAAATAAATGTTACAGAACAGTTCATCATGTTTGTAGCACATTCTTGATATTTAGATTATAAAAAAAATATAGGAACCCTTTACTTTTTTTTAATCATTAAATAAATTAATTTGAATTATATTATTTCTGTGCAACCTTACGTACTTAATTAATTACACATTCGATTAAAAAAAAACCTAATGGATTCAGCTTAGAATTCCACTAAAATTACATATCGTTTCACGGAGGCCTTGATGAAATCTAATTTCCTCATTAAATGGATTAAATCCGTTATTCATTAAGAGAATAACTAGAGTTTATGGGTTAACAGTCAAATGTACAAAAATTTATCAAAAATAGAGTATCTGTTAGTTAACAGTTAACTTTAATCAAACCAAGAAAAAGTTTCCCACTGATCTTTTTAATGAATATAAGATCTAGGCGGATTTTGCATCAAATATGGGGGGGGGAGAAAGAAAAGTTTCCTAATTAGAGTTTAAAAAAGTTTAGGCGTGTCTTTTTGGAAATCAGAAGGCAGGAAGCTTGTGCAATCGTCACCTCAATTACTTCACGCTAAGAATTCATCTTTAGCTAACCATTCATAAATAATGCAGCTAGTTAACTTAATTTCAAGGCTTTCTGCTAAGTACTTTCAACGAATTTCTGATTTCAAATTAGACGCAGTAAAATATTAAGATAAACAGTTACACAATACCACGTAAATAAAAAGCAGTGTTTCTAAAACTAGTATTACGTTTTATTACTTTATGTTGAATAATAACGGCACTTTGTTGTGCGTTAACCAACCAGACATTAATTTTGAAATTTTACGATTACAATTTGAACTAAGTAATGATGTTAGCAGAATAGTAAGACAATGAGAGTTCAATGGACACATGAGTTGAACATTAGTTTTAAAACAAATAATCAAGAACTTCTAGCACAAACTTTATTACTACTAACTAGGCGAATGTATACTGGTAAAAGCTTAAGGTATCCGGCTACTTGCGACAACTTTTTTTTTAAAAAAATGGAGGTATGGGGATTTTTTGCTTGTTTGGTTTTTAGCACATTTAAGAAAATTATGCTAAAATTAAGAAGAGAAAAAGAAATTTTTATTACTAAAATGGGAAAAATTGGTAAAAATTTACAAAAAAATACTAAACAAGGCCCATTCTGTACAAAAAGTTTATGAACAAATTTTCAATTTTGATGAGATGCTTTGCTATTCATTTTTGAAGTGACCTTAAGGATAAAAGATATTTTAATTTTTACAAAAACTAGAGCACTTTATTTTAGTTATTATATGAAATTTCTTAAAAAAACAGTGATTATATTCACATAAGGAACTGTAAATTTTGTGATAAAACAGTGATTGTGATAAATCTGAAGGTTAAAAAACTTCTACTATTATATACAAAATATACACAAACAATTTCAGTTAATTATTTTCAAAACTTTCTGAGCAATCGCTGTCCCCGTTTGAGCATTATAAAAAACACACAAATTTAGAGTAAAACGCATTTTAAAGTATGACATCTTTTGCTTAAAGTGGTGGCATCTGCTTTTACTAAAACACTAGAAGTTTTTGTTCTAGTGGATGGAAAATAATAAACTTTTGGTATCATAAAATAAATTTTAATATAAAAAAATTGTCAGTTTTTGGCAAAACTCTCAATTTTAGGGTAGTCGGATACCTTTTAAAGTATCATAAGTATTTGAAATACCTTTCAGCAAAATTTATAAGATTTAGGGATTTTATATATATATTCACATAAAACTGACAAAAAATACTTAAGAATCCCATAGTTTCGTTCCTTCTTAAAATTTAGTTCACAATAATTTGTTCTAAAATAAAGATTTGTTTTAATTTTTTATTGATTGAGTATATATAAAATATAATAAGTGTCCTTCAGATATATATTTTAATTCAAAAAGATATAAAGCTAACCATAAGAGGAAGGGGAAAGCTCCAGTCATAAGTTCAGATTTTCCCCTATTTAATCTTTTAACTTTAACAGAATTATACGTAGATGTTCAAAATGCACCTACGCATACATGTGCTCAAGTGTTGAATTTAAAACTCAAATCAATACTTTTTGAGATATGAAAATACATGCATACTAAGCCTTTCCCACATTTTTCTAATCCATGCCCTTTTATCGTAAAAAATACCACGGAAAAAGGTAAATGTTTCTATTATTTAACAAGCTGTCTGCGGTAAAGTTAAGCTGAAACGGATGCACATTTGTATTAGAAACCTTTTCTGTACAACGCTTTTTTATTAATTAAAACAACATATAATTGTATCCAACATTTAAGGAAACAATGACGTACCGAAATTAGGTCAATGTTAGGTCAACTGTAAAGGTAATTAATGTAATACAACAACTTTAGTCTCAGGTATTGTAACTAATTCATCAGATTTAATTACTCCGAACAACATATAATAACAAAACTTTAGTATTTATTTTCTCTTTTGGGAAAACAAATGTTTTATTCATTTATTTGAACTTTCTTAAAGAAATCTGAGTAACCAAAGGAAAAATATTCCTTATTTAGATTGATGTTTTGTTCTAAAATGTAAGGTATCAGTGTTAAAAAGAAAGAGCGGTCCTTTGACTATTTAGATTCAGCTGTTTGTATTAAATTATGTGTCACAGAAGGAAAAAGATATATATATGTAACAAGTAATACAAACAATATTTTAAAGTCAATTCCTACTTAGGTCAACAAAGAAAAATTTTATTTTTCAGTTACTTGTTATTAAATAGTTTCATTTAATATAAATATTTATATACGTATGACAGAATCATAATATAAAGTAACAAAATAGAAAGCGATTTTCCTTGTAATTTTTCATTTTCCTTTCTACAAATATATATGGTGTTGGATTACTCTTTGTTTGTTTGTTACTATTTATTCATTTTTTAAATTTAATTAATGAATTAGTATTTGAAAAAAAAACTTTATTAACATCAAGTGTCATCCATTACAAGTTTTTAAAAATGTATTTGAACTTGAATGGATGAATAGAAAGTATTTTATTAAAGATTGAAAATTTGAACAAGATTATATATGAATATATATATAAGGAGAGAAGTGAACTAATTGTAGGAATTGAAAAACAAGCTGAAATCTCGTATTTTGATTAAAAAAATTATAATAAAAAGATGTGTTAAAAATATTACAGTTATAAAGCAAAGAAACTCGTTTTTGTGTGTTTAAGAAGATGCATTTTTGTAAGCATAATTAAATTTAAATAGTTTCGGAATGAAGAGTCATTTTATTGCATTTTTTATTTCCTATGCATTTTTTTTGGTTGATTATTCAATGCATTTTGAGGAAAGATGCGTTGGTATTGATAAAATCTATCATAGAAAACATTATTTTTCATAGCTTGCCTATTTAAATGCATGATTTTCTCAATTTTAGCGAGACATTTTCATTCCGCGATAGTTGAGAAATAAATTCTGCTTGGCTTTTTTTTTGTCAGGTATTTCACAATAATGCGCTACGTTTTAACATTTTTTTCAAAGTTTTTCGAAACATTACAATTTTGATTCATTTTTGTTGAGTTTTCTGCAATTCATCGTTTTTAAATTATTGTACTGTTTTTTGTATTAGATTTCAAAACTTAAATTCATAACATTCAAAAAATTGAATACATTATTCAAAATTTTATCTTGAATAATAACACTTTACTGCTGTTAGGTAATCTACAGTTTAAAGAAAATTTTAAATATATTTGATATATATATATATATATATATATATATATATATATAATAAGGATCCCATTTTTGCATCCTAAAAACTTAAAAACATCTGCACGCAGAAAAAATATTCAAATTCCAAATTTATTTTTAAGATTAATTTTTCTCCACGTGTGGAAAAAATATTTCATTTCACTATCATTGTGTTTTTATTAAAGTAATTACTATAATGTTTTCACACATAACACAAAGCGATATTTAATGATTAAAATTACCCAATAGGAAAATAATTTAAATTATTCACTTCATATATGAAATACTCAACTAGAAAAGAACAGCTTTTGTATCCACGTTAATAAAAAAAACATTCCCTTCATTAGATTGGAAAGCAAAAAAATTTATCTCGCTTTAAAATGAAGTGAAATAACCGAAATAAAACAACGATGAAATTAATGGAATAAAGCTAACGATGAAATAAACAGAATGAATCTACGACAAACTACTAGGAATGAGGCTATGACTTTCCAATAAAATAAAGTAAAATAGTTTGCTCAGAATCAGGTCAGATAGAGTACTTTCATAGAACAATTAAAACGGAATTTTGAATATCCATTAAAGAAAAACAAAAATTTTGACATGAAAATGAATCCATTAACCGCTTAATGACTTTCATTCCAGAAATTCCAATAAAGCACAGTATAAATGGTTCTTCATAAAACTGAAAAAAATAATGATCAAACCAGTGAGATGAAAACAAGTACAACTACAAGTTATTACACGCTATGGTGATAATCTAATTATACCGAGCTATACTCTCTCGTAAATAAAAAAGATGAATTCCATAGCCTATTGTTTGATTTAAGAAGAAAAGGAACAACCTATGAAGAAAGCCCATCTTTCGCAATGGTAAGTTCACCATGCTGGGATGTAATTATAACATAGCAGTTTGCCATTCTCTTTCCGAACTTCTTTTTCTACTCAAACATATATAAATAACGGAAAAGAAGGGTGTTTAGATTTCTCTATTGGCAAATAATGAGAAGAATCGACCCACTCTCATTATTACAGAACTGCCACAAATAAGAAAGACCTTGAGGTAAAATAACAAGAATTGTGAAAATAATGCACACCTACGAAGGCGCATCTCATTGACCTCATGTATTGTGAATTGCGCTAATATGTAAGCTGAGAATGTACGAAATAACCATTCTTACCGTTCTATAAACATCGGCAAGAAAGGAAAGGAAATATATATATTTTAAGTAATCAAATGGTTTTTAGAAATATGAAAATAAAGTTTTCATTGAAAAAAGTTGAGATCTTCTTCAAACAGAAAATGTCTATTCGTTAATACATTTTGAATTTGCTAACCTTTAAGTAACGTTATATTTCTCATTCTTATCTCTACTCATTTCTATTTGAATTGATATTTTCCCCTGATTAAATATGCTCCCGATGTATATATATGCTATCCGACTACGTTCGGAACCGTGATTTTGAAAAAGCGTATAATTAAATAATTTTTTTGATATTTAATATCACTTCTGATTTAGAATGTACATATAAAATTGTTTTAAGAATATATTTACAATAAATAAAATTAAAATGTGCAACTTTGAGGGGGAAAGAAGGAAAAAGTACAATTTTTTAAAGTATTTTCGTTTTATGAAAAATGCTTTTATATTAACAATATTTTACATATATATAGCTAAGACTTCTATACCGAGCCTGCAATAGGACTTTTTAAATATATAATTTAGAGCAGAAATTTTAACAGAAAACACCGATTATTATTTTGGTTGATAGTAACTGCGAAAATAATGTGAATTCTTCAGAAGTCATAGTTAAGTCTCTGAACAGAAGTCATAGTTAAGTCTCTGAACAGAAGTCAGCCATATATAGTCAAAATATTATTATTATCGAGGCATTTCCCATTTTTCCATCAACGGAGAATATTTTTAAAATATGCCCTTTTTCTTCTTCTTTCTTTTCTCTTTTTTTCTTTTTTTTTCCTCTTTTATTTGGTAAGAAAACTGCATTTATAAAATTGTATTCTAGTAATATTCTTAAAACATTTTTATATGAATATTCTAAATTCAATAAATTTAAGTGACAAAATATCAAAAAATTATTCGTTTACACGCTTTTTCAAAATCACAGCTCCAAACGTTGTCAGATACCAAATATAACGTTTTGATTTTTTTTAATAAGTTAAAGTAAAAAAATTACATATATTTATTGATTTTTTATAAAATTTTACGGATTCACCATAATGAAAGGAAGTATGTGTTCGATCGCACTAAGTTATGTTACTATTGGGTTATACTTATCTATCAAAAATGAGCTTCGTGTTATGATCCTTTAACATAAAAAAAAAGATTTAAGATAATTGAAACGAATCTGTCATTTAAAACAGGGGTGTCAAACTCGTAGCCAGCGGGCTGTATGTGGCCTGCAACGAACGTCTTTGCGGCCCGGCCAATGTATTGGCACTCAGTAATATATAATAAAATAACAAACCTGCGTAATAAAAGTTAAATAGGTAACGTTTTTCTAATTATGTTTTTCTTTTTGCTATTATTAAACAAAATGCGTACATTTATTTTCAATATACCACAGTTAGGTAAATACGGTACCTACGTTTCTATGAATATTGATTTTTTTACGGCTCACCTACAATTAAATCTTATTTATTTGACCCAAGTTAGCCTTTGAGTTTGACACCCGTGATTTAAAACATCTAATAGCTTTTTAATGGAAAAAGCGGTAAGGAAATTTTCTTTTGCACATGTGTACTCCGATATTTGAATATTACTTTAAATTAATTATGCTTGTTATCCTTCAACTGTGTTCCATTTTCAGTTTCATCATGTTGAGTCCTTTCTAGGTTATGTAGTATTATAACTCTCATTGTGTTTTGGCTCTAATGCTCTAAATTTTTGTTGAATGTTATTCAAGATTTGTTTACCATGAGTACTTTCCTTAAGAGAGCTCCATTAAAATAAAAAAAAAAGATAAATGAGGGGAGATATCAAGCTCGAATAAAATATTATGTTCTGATCCGTGTACGAGAGAAACTTATTTACTTTTGAACAATAGACGAATAATTAAAGTCAAACGTTTCAAAAACAGAACTCCATTCGTCTGGAATAATATTCTTAATTATGAAATAAATTTAAGTGTTTCTTGTATAAGCAAAATAAAATAACGCAAAAAAATATAAGTTTTGTATCTTTTTTAATGATAAATCTTCCCTTTTTTTAAAAATAATTTTCTCTGACAGAAATACAGAAAGCCAATTACACAGATTATATATATATATATATATATATATATATATATAGTATAATGAAATAAAAGTGAAAAAGTTATAAAACCTACAATGCCAAAGAAGAAAGAAATTGGAGTTCAGGAGACACAACAGATGTAGATACAAACAAGTCTTTGGACTAAACTGGAGACCTATTATGATTTCTAAATCTGTCATATATATATATATATAAATGAATATGAATATATATATATATAATGAAATGAAATTTTCTCCCCCCTCCCTCCCCTTTTCCTCCTTCTTTAATCTTAAAATATATGAAATTTCCTATAAATCATTCCCAATCATACATTTTTTATCTTAAATTGTAAAAGAAACTCATTTTACAAAAAAAATATTTGAGTTCGAAATAGCTTATTATTAAGTATTAATCATCCGAATATTAATTACAGAACTACTTTAAAAATTAGTTGAAATTTAGATAATTTAAAATAATTAGAAATTTAGCACTGTTTGTGAATAATGAGAGTTAAATAACAAAATGTTAACTTAACTCTTGAAAATCAGGATTAAATCCTTCTCAAGATAATTTACATGAGCCTTTTTCTCTCAGTAATTCCCCAATATACGTAAGAATATTTTACAAAAACATTTTTGATCATAAATTTTATGAATTGTGCAGAAGAGAATTACAATATACTAGAGAGAGAGAGATAGAGAGAGAGTGGGATTACAACCTCAGACAAAAACCTTTTTCAGACTTGATAACAAAAATATTACTCGTAAATGTGAGAAAGGAATTATGAAAAGTCTTTAAAATCCAAACTTTTCAAATTCATTTTATAGCATCTAAAAATTTATGCCTCAGTTAAATAATTTTTTATTGATAAAGATTATACAAATCCATTACTTTTAGGTAATGGGATTAGTATGTTAGATAGTGAACTGTAATAATTGCAAAGTGTAATTACAAAGCAGTTTGCTTCCACAAAATCCTTATACAGAACTGTAAACTGCGTTCTTTCCCTCCTCCTACATTAAAAATAGAAAAATAAAGCAAGCGAAATCATTAAAATTAAACCAGACGGCTCATTTAATTTTCTGAAAATTTAAAAAATCACGTACACAAATGCCTGACGTGTTAAAATCGAACTATTCCATTTTTATCTTCGAGACAGGTCTCGCAAGCGTCGAAAAGGAAATTTTAATTCCAGTGACAGCTATTATACGCATCGAAAAGGAAATACAAAGAAAACCAATTCCTTCTTCCGATTTTATTTTCTAGCGAATGAATTTTAATTAACCTAATTTTGATTTTTTAATATATTATTAACCTAATTTGTTTTTATTCAAGTTATTTAGTGTTTGTTGGAATCTCTTTCTGTGGAAGCTTGGTTTTTTTAAAAAAAATATTTTGTTATATATTGTTTGATTGACATTTGAGATTAAAGTTTATTACAGAACAAAAACTCCATTTTTCTTCCAAGTACTTATTTAAAATAAGGACATGATTGTTGTTATCATGTTACATTTTAAAAGAAAAGAGAAAGTTATGATAGAGAGTAGAATAAACAAAAAACTATATTAAAACTGTTACCTACTCTCGATTTGTTGTAGTTTATTGATAATGATTTTGAAAGAAAAATAAATTCTAATCATACTTGCTGAACATCTACTGCACAAGCTTCTTTCGTTTTTCCAGTTCTTTCGTTTACTCTTACTTAAAAAGTCTATGATGTTTTCAATGAGGTCCTATCAATGTATTTTAATGACACCAGCGACTTTTAACGTGAACTCTTATTTTACTTTTGTCTCTATCTAAAGATGACGATTCAAATATCAATTTCCTTTTCCAAACACAGTTTCCTCGTTTTTTTCATTCTTTTGCAGTGAACCACTTCCTCTTATACTTGGATTTATTTTTTGTATCTTAAGCTGGCTAAGTGTGAGGTAAATCTTTCTTATGTATTCACATTAGTTACCTATCGTCTTTGAATGGGCCAAAAAAGAAGAAAAAAAGAAAAATTGGAGGGCTAGTATAATTAATTACAAAACGAAAATAAAAAAAGACTAACAAAGTAGTATATTTTGAAAATTATCTAATACCAATGGGATTATAGAAGCTGTACAGCTCTGTATTCTTTAATTTTTTAAACTTAAATACAAAAGCAAATATCGTAAAATCCGGCATACAACGCGCATTTTTAGCACAAAAAATAATATCGTTATATGCCGGGTATAAAAAAATAATACCTTCAAAAAATAAATGAATAAATAAATAAAAAAAAATTTAGACTTCAACATATATCGAAAAACTGTTTATTTCAAAGAAATAACGTATCTTATGAACTTAAAAATTTGTAGTTTTAGAAGTATACTATATTTTTAAAGAAGTCTTGCATAATACCTCAAATAAATGACTTCAAAGCATAGAAGCTTTGCAAACGTATATATCAGGGGTTTTTTTTGTAAAAAAGGGACGTGCGGTAGACTGAGAATATACCTAAAAATTAAAAAATGCGCTTAAAAGTAAGGGTGCACGTTATACGCCGGATTTTACGGTAAGCGTATTTTAATAATTTTAAGCATATTAATTGGAGCGAGTTACTTTATTACAGCATGCAATTTTTTTTAAAAAAATTAACTGATACATAAATTCTCACTACTAAAGAGTGTTTTTTTTCCAGGTATAGAAGTTTAAGTTGGCATTTCTTTCCAAGATGGCAACCGATTTAACAGTTGTCAAGTGATTTATTCTCAGTTTGGTTTGGCAATTCATCAAAACGATCATCAAGCAAGGCGTAGATTCGTCGAATGGGCCCAAAACGAGATTGCCGTTGTTCCCGATTTTCATAAGTGAATTTTGTTTAGCGATGAAGCGCACTTCTGGTTGAATGGCTACGTCAACAAACAAAACTGCCACATTTGGAGTGAAGCTAATCCACAAGTGTATGTCGAAACACCGTTACATCCAGAAAAACTGACTGTTTGGTGCGCTTTATGGGCTGGTGAAATCTTCTTCAATAACGATGAAGGCCACAACGTTACAGTCAATGGTGATCGGTATAGAGCCATGATTACTAACTTTTTCATTCCTGAACTGAGCAATCATGATGTCCAGGAGCTGTGGTTCCAACAAGACGGCGCAACATGTCACACAGCTCGTGCCACAATCGATTTATTGAAAGACACGTTTGGTGAACGCCTAATTTCACGTTTTGGACCTGTGAATTGGCCTCCAAGATCTTGTGATTTAACACCGCTAGACTATTTTCTGTGGGGCTATGTAAAGTCATTGGTCTATGCGGATAAGCCACAAACGCTTGACCATTTGGAAGACAACATTCGCCGTGTTATTGCCGATATACGGCCACAAAGGTTGGAAAAAGTCATCGAAAATTGGACGTCCAGATTGGACTACATCCGAGCCAACCGTGGCAGTCATATGCCAGAAATCATATTTAAAATGTAATGCCACAAGAAAAAAATTCATGTCAATCGAATGTTTCGTTGTTTTATTGCAATTTAAAGTTCTATGCCTCTAAAAAAAACACCCTTTACATTTTGCCTATGCAAATTTTTTTTTATATTTTATGGCATGTTTTGCATATGCAGCAAAACGTCATTAAATGAATTTTTTAAAAAAATTAAACTTAAAATTTCTATACAATATTGTTTTAAGCAAGCCGCATTTTTCATTGCCAGCGGGTCTTAACTGACCCGCAGTTTGCCCGTCACTGCTCTGGAACTATATAGGAGTTATTGTATATGACCTCGATTTTGAACTCAGGTGAAGTGACATGGTAAATATTTCACCTATAGCTCCTCACTTTCCTACCTTCCACAGTACGTGAGAAAAGTTGAGGTACAATTCCATTATATATATAACTCATTATTTCGTGCGAGTTTGGATGAATCAGTTTTTGAGCCCGTGGCACCTCTTGAACTGTGCTTACCACGGATATCTTGATTTTTTAACCACTGAGTTAATGAAGTATGAAATAAGTTAAAAATAGTTTAAAATAAAATATTGAGGCACAAATTAAATAGTGGCACAATTACATCTAACTTGTGACATCCTCATTATTTCGTTTGATTTGTGGTGGAACTAGGTGTCGAACCTGCAAGCTCGATTTGAACAGTGTTAATCACGAAGTTCGCGACCTTAATTATTGAGATACTGTAACACTTATAAATAAGGAAATAATTCAAAATTAGCTAAAAATCCAATTTTTCTTCACAAAAAACATTCATTAACCTCTTAACCTCATAAACCCGAGAATATCCGGGTTTCTTGAGAATATTTATTTTCAAAACAATAATTATCCATAATCATTATCAATTATAATACATAATATAATGTTCATGATCTTAATCTATATTCTTAATAAAAAGAAAAATTAAACAATAAAAAAAAGAAAAATTTGAACAATATTTTACAAAATAATTAAGTTAAGGGGTTAAGTAAACAAAACTATTTTTTTAAGCAAATGGTTTAAATTATTCTAATTTGTTTTGATTATTTAATTTGCAGCTCTGTCTGTGAATTTGCAAGATAATTGCATCTTATTTCATTGGTACGATCTACATATTATTATGATATCATTTAATACTTCTTTTTTAAAAAAAAATAATAAATGTAAATTATCGTATCATTTAAAATAAAAGAATTGAAAATTAGTTGTTTTCGGATCATTTATAATGAGAAAAATAATTAAATATATTAATGCATTAAAACGAAATAACGCAACTGAATCCTAATATAAAATGTGTTTGCTTTTTAAAAAATACTGTGATTAAAATTTCAATAGCAGTTTTTTTTTCAAAGAAATTTCTAGCAAAAGAGGATTAATAATTGCTAAGTGCAACAAAAATTTAGAAATTCAGCAACTATGTGATAACATAATACATAATTCTTGGTCATCATTACATTTTAAACTTTCTAAATGCATTATAATTATAAATGAAAAAAACATCATAGTTCCAAAAGTTTTTTTTTTTTTGGGGGAATTTTTTGAGTTTTTGAGGTTTGTATAACTATATGATATTCAAAAAAAAAGAGGGGGAGAAAAGAGTGAGTGAAAAGAATTATATAAGGAAAAATATTGTTCCCTGAAAAAAAAAGCCTCCAATAAATTTTATGTTTATTTTGTATTTATATGGTGTGAACACATGGCTATGCATTCACTAGACTTAGAAAAGCAAACTTTTGGAAGATTACGCAGTAGGATAATTTGCGAAATTGACCTTAATTAACACTTTATTTCGTTCAAACTCTGGAAATCAACCTTGAAGCAGTGCTGTTTCAAAAGTTAAGTTATTATGAAATAAGACACAGAAAATGCTGCAAAATTTGCAATTTATTTTTCAGAAAATATATACAAAGGAAATGGGCTTAATTTAAATAAAGAATTGATTTCTTAGTAAGATTCTGAAAGGAAGTGTTTTGATATTTTACAAGACATTACAGTTCTTTGAAATGGAAAGTTACCTCTGGATTGTAGTAATTAAAGTTGATGCCAGTGTTTAAATTACTAGAGTACGATTATTATTGAAATTTTAATTAGTAAATTTTCTGTTCACAACAATTTGTTTAAGTAGATTATGCATCAGATAAAAGAGCGAAATAAATAACCAAAAAGTGAAAACACAAAATGAGATATTATTGAGGGGGAGGGGAAATCTTCGTAATTATTTGCGTACGAAAATTAAAATATTTTACATTAAAACTGAATACACATTTCAGATTTCGTATAGTGGATATTTTTCTATTTTAATATGAAAACACTATAAAAATATTATAATTAAAATAATTAATCACAAGACTACGCTCAATCAATCAAGACTACGACAATAATCAATAAAGACTACGACAATAATTAATCAAGACTACTATTATCCGACTACGCTCTGAGCCGTGATTTTGCAAAAGCGTACGAACGAATATATTTTTTTAATATTTAGTCTCACTTAGATTAGAATGCATGTGTTTAAAATTGTTTTAAGAATATTATTACAATAAAATTTATTCAAATGCAGTATTTTAGCAAAAAATGATCTTAGAATTATCTATTTTCAGAACATTCTCCTTTTATGAAAAACGTTTCTATAATAAGAAAAATACTTTGTTTATAAATCGTTAAAACTTCTCTAAAGAGCCTGAACAAGGACTTTTGAAAAATTAATATTATTTTCAGAGTTATTGCCAACTAAAATATTTATCGGTGTTTTTTGGCTGAAATTTTTTCATTCTCATGTATTAAAATATGGATAAATCCACTTCTAAGTTATATATTTCAAAAATCCTAGTTTAGGCTTTGTACAGAGGTCTGATCTATATATATAGGCAAAATATTATTATTATAGAAGCATTTTCCTTAAAAGGAGAATGTTTTGAAAATAGATAATTCTATGTTCATTTTTTGCCAACATATTGCATTAAAATATTTTTTTATCATAATAATATTCTTAAAACAATTTTATACGAGCATTCTAATCTAAAAGTGACACTAAATATTTAAAAAAAATATTCGTTTGTACGCTTTTGTGAACTCACAATTCCGAACGTAGTCGGATACCTTAAGTGCAGAAAGTTATATTTCATTAATCTTCAAAAATGAATTATGGATTTGCACGCACTTTAAAAACAAAACTTTTCGCATGCAATGGATTGAGAGAACTTGAATAAAATTAATATTAAAACTTCTGTAATAAAATAAATAAGATTGATTACCTCTTACGTGGAAATATGTAAAGAATAAAGGACTTACACATTTGTGAACACAGAATCTTGTAAAGAATATATGGGGGGAAGAGCTCCAGAAAGTTCTGCACGTTCAAAAAGTTCGCTTTGCTAGTAGAGAAGAAACACGTCAAATTGCACAAGCGCTTCTTTTGAAGCACAACTCCGTTATCACATAACCACACGAGCCGTTCACAACATTCACTAAGTCAAGTAAAGCCAGTTTTGGTAATCTGCATCAGAAAGAGAATCCCTAGTACTTCTGGATTCCGTGTTGTTTTCCCTAACGTTAGGGAAAAAACTGATTTTCTTTAGTTCTAATCACAGTTGAAAGAAAATGAAGCAGGGAAATTTGGAATTAATAGAAATGAGAGAGGGAGAAAAAAAAAGAATAGCAATACACATTAATAATGCAAGAGCAAATTACTTTTTCTTCAGTTTTATCACGACTACTAAAGAAAGAAGTTTTAAGAAAAATAAACGATTGAGAAATTCATAAGTCGTATTGTGTTCTTTTTTTAAAAATTAAAACATTCAATAATTCGATGTTATTGAAGAACACATTTTGTTCATGTATTCATCACTTCCAACTGAAAAAATATTTTCAAATAAATTGGAGTCTGAGTATGATAATTGCACATATTCTAAATGAATACGATAAATGCGTTAATCATAATAAACAAATTTAAAACGCATTAAAGCAATAAATATTAATAAGTATAATAAACAGCGATTATTATAAACTTATATTTAATAGGTTTAAAAACAGTATATAAAACTAAATAGTTTTTTTTTCTCGATAATTATTTTTTCTCTTTTTTTAAATTAAAAAATTAAATTAATTTTTTTTAAAAAATTAGCATAAGAGCTAGATGTTTAGAGAGGAAATGCATGTGGTGTTTTTAACACCAACTTTCATCACAATGATATACGTAAATAATAACAAAAATGTATTATTTTAAGCAACTAGATGTAAGGAACATATGATGTTTAATTTTTTTTTAAGTTGTAAACAATTCTACGAAATTTGTTCAAAGCTTCAGAAAAAAAAAAATAACAATAAGCTAGAATTTTTATAGGAATAACAAATAAGTAAATGATAAAAATAAAATTAAAAAATAAATAAACTATGGAACTCTGTATGATTTTTGATTACTTTTTATTTTTGAATTTAGTTTTACATTGAAAAGGAAAACTTAGTGCACGCAATTCTCTACAATAATAATAATAAATTAATAGTAATAACGATGTATAATTTGAAATGAGTATCCTATAAATCAATGTTTACGTATTTATATGTATATAGTTTTCAATTTGCTGTCTACCTTTTTAAAAACAATTATTTATAGCTAATTTTTAAAGTATTTTGTTCAATTAGAAAAGTAATTTAATTGATATTTAAAATATGATAAAAAAAAATAGAAACAATGCAAAATTAGAACAGAATATTTTTGAGCTCTATGTTCTTAATATCAATTATTTTTTTTTCCAAAATATTTAAATAACTACATTTTTCTCATAGGGATTAACATACGCATTAACTTCTCATAGGGATTTTACACCGCATAAATTTTCCCTTTTCCTCTGAACTATGTTCCATTTAAATAATCCCAGCCACACCGTTAAAACACGGCATGACACGATGTGGGGGGGGTCATTTCTTTCTCAATGAACACCTGCATAATTTTCTCTCTCTCTCTCTGTTTCTTTATATTTGTTTATGGAATAAAAGATAGAGGAGCAGTACAAAAAAGGCACTACTCGTCGAGTTTTTCCACTCTACGTGATAAAAAATTATTTATTTAAATAAAAAATGAAAAGCAAAATATTTTTATTAAGTATACTGAGCAATTGTTACTTTGTATCCAGCAAAATATAAGATACAAAGTAAACTATTTATTCTGATTTAATAAATATTTTATAAAAATTAGTGTGTTCAGATATTTAAAATTCTTTTTAAATAATAAACATATTTTGACATTTTTTTATAATTCATATAAATTATACTTACCAGAAGTTATTTTGATATTAGGGATTGGAGTATTAACAAATTTTCTAATTTTTTTTCTATTTTAGTTGTTATCAAGAAATTAATATAAAAATCTTTAGAATGTGTGTGATTTTATATCTGAAAAATAAATCTTAATTTCAGAATTTGAAATAAATTGAAGTAGTTATTCTTAGTAGGAAAAATAATAATGCTTAACTACTTTACGTTAATATAAATAATAAACATAGTAGAATGCTATTATACTATTATTTACATAGTAGAAATTAAGTAATAAAGTATTTGTACAATATTAACAATGATATATTAAAAATAGGAAAAAGTTTGCAATGATTAAAAATTTAATAACACATATTTTTCACTAACATTTACGTTATAATTTCAATTCAGCAGATTTAAAAATCAAAGACGTGAATGAAAGCTGGAAATTTATTCCAATTCAAAAAATTGTTATAAAAACAAAAATTTATTGAAATAGGATACTAAAAGGAGATGATGACTTATTGATATTAAATTACAGTTTAGATAAAGATCCACGAATAAAAAAAAAATATTTTTAAAAGTAAATCTTTATTTAGAGTTATTAAAAAAACACTGAACTATAAATGAGAACGAAAGCATTTGTTATACTAATTTTTTTCCGCTTAAACAATGGTTAAAACATTTTTAATGTTGTTTCTCACGTCTTAATTTCTTTAAAAAAATAAAAGAAAAAGTTAAGATGTATACATTTGTATCTTACTTTAATATTAATACAAATATTCAATATAATATAACAGGATTAGTAATTGAACAGTATTTTAAAGATAGCAAATAATAGCTAAAAAATAATAAGGTAAAAGAACAGAATAAATAAACTAATGAATGAATTGTAATATACAATAGATAAGGATAACAATAAAGTAGAACCAAAACATACTCAGAAGTGGGATATGTTCTCGTTCTTACGAAAAACGTATTAAATCAGATGAAAAACGATGTTACGGGATATTAGGAATAGGATGCGAATAGAAGAGAAAATAATTTTTTACTCTTACCAAAAACATGTCCCAGAGAATCTACTTATTAAAGAAACATTAACTGTCGCAAGTACATTGATTCTGTCCATAAATTGCGTATAAGCTCCTTTCACAGAATATGTCTAAAAAAACGAATCTTGACAGGTAACGATGAAATAAAATTATTTTATTACATTCCTCACGAATATTTTAATTCCTCACATTGTCAGTGCAACAAGAAGAGATGAGTACCACAAAGAATGAAACTCTTGAAGCGTGCAAAATTCTTACGCAGAGAAAACAAAATTTCTTTGATATTTAACGTCGTTGAAAATTCTTCTTCCAAAAGATAAGAATGCATTAAAGTGTTAGGTAATTGTTCGCTTTATTTGGTTGGTCGCTTCTCAACATCGTATGGCCCGCATAGACTGGGATAAACGTTTAGGTCAGTAACTTCCGTTTAATAAAATACCAAAGCAACCTTTCACAAAGGTGATTGAAGGGGTGTGTCACCCTGTAAAGGCTGTGACGTCAACATTGAGTTTACCTTATTTGTTTCATAAAACGTACGGCCTTGACACATTCGATGAATCGTTTCTGCCAGTAATTTATAGAATTCAGTTAAAGAGGGAGGGAAAAAAAGGCATATTATAATTTAAATGCAAAAGCATAAATTATACAAAAAAAGCAAGTTAGTAAAAAAGTGATAAAAATTATTTGGATGGGGGAAAGGGATAGTTACATCTAAGAAAAAGTAGCTTAAATAAAAATGACACTTTCTGAAGTAAGGGGTTTTAAAATTCGATATTGGCTAATGAGGAATTTAAGAAAATTATCAAAAACTAGGGCATGAACTTGATTTCGTTGAAAGTATATATTTGAATCTATTATGATAATAATTCCCTAAGCATATACCAAAATCAATTCAGTAAGGAATTTTAATTGAATATTTTTCTTGACTAATAATATATTGACATTTATAAATTTGGTATTATTAAAAAAAATAGAAAGTTACAATTAACAACAACAAAAATAGTGCAACATATTCACTCTATTTTTTAAAATCCACCGAGGTATTTTTTTCCCTTGAGTGATATAATGCCAATCATTTTACTTTCTTCTTTTTGTAAGAAAGTCAATACTGTTAGTTTAATAAAACATTTGACTGAGATGGTTTGCTTCTAAATTTACCCTACTTTTGAAGCATGCAATAATTTTTACTTATAAGTAGAAAGATTTGTCTTTGAGAAACAGAAGCAAATTAAAAGAAGGAAAATAAAAAAGAAGGAATATTACGTAATCAGTGAAAAAAATAAAGGGCAATAAAACCGCTCAATAAATACATATCTGTAAAAAATTTCAAAAATTGCTAGTCTAAAAAAATCTAGCGATTCTGATGACTGCAATAGCCAAATGGTCATGGTCACGAATTCGTGCGAGAGTCGGTCATGGTGTTATTTCTGTCGGATCTCGAGTCCTAATGACACCAAAGACATGCTGTGTAGAGGAGTTGGTGCACGTTAAGTCTGTCGAGGCTCATAGTCTTCAACTTGGCTTGGTGTGAAAGTTCGAAGAGGGGTGCCAGCTCAGTTGACATCCTCTTCATGTCGTCGAACTCAGAATTACGAGGTCCGTCACCAATAGCTTCGAAGCGGTAGTTGATAAACAAACAATCAAAAAATTTAGCATTTTTCGCTTGAAACTAGACTGTATTGATTTCTGTATCGCATCAATAACACAAACAGACATTTCAAGACAACGCCTTTAATGCTTCTTAGGCTAAAAACAATTATGATCGCAAAAATTATATCAGAAAACTACTAATGAAATAAATTTCAAACTTTTTTTTATGTAAAACGGAGTTCTTATAGGTAATAGATAGAAACAATTTTAAGAGTAAAAACATACGCCTGTGTATTTGGGTTACCAGTTTTATTTTGTTTTTATCTCTTTTCAAACAGATTACCTCTTAAAATTATATGTTTGAAATTAAAAAGTTGATGGATTTTATTAAAGAATTAACTTTTTTTCAGCAAACAGAAACTAATTTCTATTTTTAAATTAATGTTAAGTCAAATTAAATTATATCATAAACCTCTATTAAATTACATCATACACAAGTCTATAGACAGAAAAAAAATAATTTTCTGGCTTTATTTTCAAAATCAATATAAGTTTTGGGTGAGAGGTTGTAACGTAGCATGCAATCCTAGCATAAAAATAACAAATAAACAAATATAACTTATAAGATGGCTTCACTGACAAGAAAATAAGTTTTGAATAACACCTGATAGCAACAATAGCTGAAAGTGTAATAAAATTTTATCACAAAAAACATAAGTGCTAACGTTTCAGTCTTCAAATTGCAAATTGAGCGTTCAAGTAAACTGCTCATCGAATTATATATATTCTATCACATCTCTAGTTACGTTTATTTTATTCATGCTTTCTCGGAACTACAGGCATATTTCATGCAAGTTTCGCATTTGTTTCAAACTATTTTGAGTTATATAGACAACATGACAATACAAAGGAAGCAACTCACATATTCAATATAAACGATGAAGCTATTGTAAAGCGAAAATTATTCGATAGTTCTTCCCTAACAATAGCTCCACCCTCAAAAAGAGATGCATTTCGATGTACATTTTTATATCCGAGATGTAAAATTCGTAATGGTTTGCTAAAAAAATGAGTGATATTTATTAATAATATGTTTTTGAATACTTTTTAAATTTAATTTTAATGAAATTATCTAGCACTTTTTAAAATTCTGAAATTAAATATCCAAAACTTAAACTTAATAGATTGCGCATTGCACAACATTATACGTAATCGCATTAAAGTACATTTGAACTGTCATTCAAATATACATTCAAATTTATAATAAATACGTAGCATAAAAAGTACCAATTTTTACTGCAGATATAGAGACAACCTAATTCAATTTTGAAAAAGAATCCTTAATTGTTTATTTAATTCTTTCTGAATTTTGACACAATTTTCTTTTTATTATTAAAGGAATAAAAAGTTTTCTTCAAATTGGGATTTTTATTCGAGGGCAAAATCATTCAAAACAAGACTAACTTCTGTAGCTGAAATATATTCCCTATCAATCTTTTGAATCGTTTTGTGGAAAATTGATGCCTGATTAAGTGCAAAATACATTCACATCTTCGATAATCCATGCTGTACCGATACATGACGCGTAACATTTCTGAATACAGAGGAATTCGGTCTAGCATCTCTGAATACAGAGATTAACAGATTAGTTTTACAATATTGAAGAAGAGGACAAGTAGGCGGACACTTTTCGAGGAAGGACAGAACCTATAAAAGAAAGATGGTCCTACCGATAGGAGGATGATTGGTCATCTTAAGGTATCCGACTACGTTCGGAACCGTGATTTTGCAAAAGCGTATAAATGGATAATATTTATGACATTTAGTGTCACTTAGATTAGAAAATGTATATAAAATTGTTTTAAGAATAGTATAACAATAAAAAATTAGTTAAGTACAATACTTTGACAAAAAATGAACATAGAATGACCCATTTTCAAAATACACTCCTTTTCTGAAAAATGTTTCTATTATAATAATATTTTGTCTGTATATAGCTTAGATCTCAGTACAGAGGCTCAACTAGAATTTTTGAAATATATAACTTAGAAGTGGGTTTATCCATGCTTTACGACAACAGAGGGGAGACATTTTAAGAAAAAAACACCAATAATTATTTCAAATGGTTGTAACTCTGAAAATAATGTGAATTTTTCAAAAATCATAGTTGACCTATGTGCAGAGGTCTGAGATATATACAGGCAAAAAAAAATATTATTATGATAGAAGCATTTTTCACAAAAGGAGAACATTTTGAAAAAAGTTTATTCTAAGTTAATTTTTTGCCGAAATATTGTATTTAAATATTTTTTTTGTCAAAACAATGTTATACATGTATTCTAATCTAAGTGACACTAAATATCATGAAAATTATCCATTTATGCGCCTTTTTAAAATCACGGTTCCGAACGTAGTCGGATACCTTAATGTTAGGCCTATTTAATCGTTAGCATTGATTTATTTATTCACTTGAAACAGTTGTTCCAGGTATAATAAAATACATAACATATTAATCTACTATTATTCATTAGTTACAGATAAAGGGACGCGCGTTAGGGATATTTTAATTTTTTTTTTTTTAATAAAACAAGAGTTTCAGGAGAAATTTTTATTTGAGTATCTATTCATAGCAACACGTGCACGTAATTTCAACCATAAACATCAATTCGTAAATAAGCAGTGAAGCGTAAACGGTACTTCACTTTTTCCGTTGGACATTCGAAAAAGATTCATTTTCTTTTTTGTACCTATCACAAGTGAACCATGTGAACTAGAAATCAAGATTTTGTTTTTGAAGCATTGTCAAGATTAAATATATAGAGATGAGAGGGAAATAATTTTTGTGATTCCAGATATATCATCTGAGTTGACAGCAGTAAGATGGGCACAAATGTTTTTACGAAGTTCAAAAATTCAAAAATTTGAAATTAAAGCTTTATATTTTAAGGGGTGTTGGAAAGCTAAAATCTTATTTTTTTGACAATTTGAGATTTTTACATTTTCAAATTGTATAGATTTTAACCTTTCTAAAAATATCTTACTTGAACCTCTAGGGTATTTAGAAGCCCTTAAAACGTATTTTTAAATAATCGTTGAATTTGGGCCACGCCCATTTTAATGGCGAAAATTGTAAACAAATTACTTTGTTTTTGCTTAATAGTGTAACGACTGATATGAACCAAAACATGTATCTTTTATTTTAAACTGAGCCTTTTATTTTTTTATTTCCCAGCCGATTAGAAGTCTCACTGTATACATTAAAATCAATTTATCTCAAAATGTAAATTTTAATGTGCGATGTACCTTTTGTGAGAAACTACTGCTCACAGGTATGTAAATTTTTTACGAATTATTTATAATGATGTCTAATATGTACTAAAATGAGCTTTTTTTAAAACACTCAAAAATTTAATTTTTACAAATTTTTTAAGTAAAAAATGGGTCAAATTTCGCAATGTTTGATAAAATATTTCATAATTTCTTAAAAAATTCAAAATTAGCTAAAAGCTCATTTTAGTATAATAAGAGAGATGTACTTTAATAGTATGAAAAATTTCAAGCATGTACATAAAACAGATTTTGAGAAAAGGTACATCGAAAACAGCCAATTTAACATTGTCAGTATAGAGAGAGGTTTCCAACACCCCTTAATCAATGCTCCTCCTGTATACATTTATTTTTTTTCGCGCATATAATTAAAAATAACAATCAAAGGTCTATTACGTATATTGGAAAACGATTTTATTATATATAAATCTGTGACTAAACTCTCTTTCTGCTCTTTAAGCATCTGTATAAAAATAAAAACATTTTTTTGTGAATTTTAATAGTAAAGTAATTTTTTTTAAACCAAATGTAACAATCAAGCATTTTTTATTCTAACGAAGTATAAATAAATACGATACTATACTTATATTAAAAATGCCACTCTTAATCTAAGAGCTTCAACTATATTAGGAAAGTACTTATTATGTAATCAATAAACAATATGATAAAAATCTGTAAAATATCTTGGGAAAATCACGCGTTTAGGTAGCTCTAAATATTTACTTTACATTTTCATTAAACTTCCAGTTATAAATTAAATAAAAGAAACTGAAAGTCGATGTAAAGAAACAAGTAATGTTTACTTATTTATTAGTAAACATTCAACGAATATTTATTCAAGTATAATTATATAATCAATTAAATAAAAAAAAATTATATCTCTGTAATAAACACAACACTTTTTTTTAAACTTTTGCAAAAAAAAATTCCCATGAACGCTAACTTAAAATTTTCAAACATGTAAAAATAAACATAAATATTTTATACACTTTAAAATAAAATTGTATGCATTGGTCGTAAATTCTTATAGGTAAACATATATATCGAAAAAAATTTTAAAAAATCCCGCTTTAACTTTTTTTTTAAATCTGAAAATAAACAAATAAATATAAAATAAGTACCTGTTGATTAGTTCCTTTATTTCATCCAGGAAATGTGTTTTCAAAAGTTAATTTTTTTTTTTATCAGCAATTATATAATCTCTTAAGATACGGAAGTCCGGTCAAATTAGATTCCAAAGCAACAACACCCAGTGTGTTGACCTGCCCAGCGAAGTTTTGTTCTTACTATAGAAAACTTCCAAAACCTCGAGTAACGGCAACAATGTTATGTGACGTCACGGCATCGTGACGTAGGACTTCCGGTTATCTCGAATCAGGTTCTTCGTGGGAAACTAGCAAAACCTTGATCCGTTTGAGGCCCCCTCGTCCCTCTTTTCACCCCTTGGCTTTGCAGAGGGAGGGTAAACACGGAGATGTTTATGTCTCGCTAGGTGAAGTTTTTTAGAAAAAATTCCTTTAGAATGTGTCTGGTGAAAGAAGATACCGCGGAGAACAAAAACGAGATGGGAAATACTCGCTGCGGATTTCACACACAAAAGTGTTTCTTCTTTTTTTTTTATTCTTGAAAACGCAATTTTGAGTTCACAATATTGCACTTCAAAACAGTGTCTGTAAATGTTACAATCTTGTAGCACTCGCTGAATAGTAATTGCATTTAAAATTTCAAAACTTTTGAAACATTCTAAGGTAGTATTTTCTTCAAAATACTTGGTTTAAACGAGATTAAAAGGAAAAAAAACTTAAATTTTATTTTATGAGAGTTTATTTTTTTAAAAAAATAGGAATATTAAAAATGTGAAGTAAATTAGAATAAAAACATAAAGAAGTTTGTTAGAGATGAATTTTTGTGTGTGTAAATGGATATATTTTCATTAAACTATTTAGAATTAAATGAAAAATATCAGTCAGTTCATTAATTTTTTTAACGAAACTCCCTTATCACTTATTTATTTATTTCAAAAAGGCCCCTTTTCTTTCAATTTCTTACTACTTTTTAAAAAGTTATACTTGAATTAAACAGTAAGTTTTTCATGACAACTTATAAATCGGTTCAAGAGAATACGATGACAATATATGACGCAACTTTTGAGGTCATCCGAGTTTATTTCAAACGACGATCGCCGTCTTATTACTGGAAAGTCGTAGTTTATTCGGTTAAACTTATGTACCAAAATTTAAAAACAAAGTAAAATATAAAAAAAACTTATACTCCTATTATCGTTCGCTACGGGATTTTTTTTAAAATTTTTTTATTTAGCCTTTAAAACTGACTAAACTGAGTGTATTTCAGTAAACTGGGAACAAATAAACATGCCCTTATAAAAAGTTTCATGAGTTATTTTTCTACTTGATTGATTGTTAGTTGATGCCACATTCAAAAACAACTCAAGGTTTTTTGGTGATTGATCTCGTAACTTCGAACGAGGTCAAGTGAGGAGAATGACACTTCCATTCTATTCTCCAAACTTCCACCTCAACACTCACGTGTGGACTGTTAAATCAAAAAAGGCTTATAAAATAAGATAGTTAAAATGAAACAAGAACTGAATAAACACTGTGTGACGGAGATATGAGAAGCTTTTTAAAGAAAACATGTGTCATTTTGATTTCAAAATAATTTCAGTTACTTTTAATTCACTCTGCTTATTTTTTAAATACTGTATATAGATGGACATTAATTGTTATGTTTTTAATTTTTTTATAGATGTTTTTTTTAAAATTCATCTTTCAAGACCTTTGGGGGAGATTATTCATTTTTTTCAGCTTCTGAGGTTGTTTTAATAGTGGAGCGAAGAAATCAAAAACTTATATTCAAAGTTAAATTTTTTTAAAAAATACGATATATATTGATAAAATACCATTTATCAATGCTAGATTTTAACAAAACATTGTGCATGTAATTAAGGCTATTTTCGCCATATGCGCAAGAGCATGAACTTGACGTGGAGCACATTTTCGGACAGAAAAGTTGCCTCAATTTTTATATAAATTTGTGACATTGCAACTCAGGCATTTGTTTATAATATAGTGTTTTTAAAATTTCAAAATATTTCATAAGTAATTAGTTTTTCCTCTTAACATGTAAAGGGAGAGCTCCTTTAGCATTAAGGTATATGAGAAAAAATGCGAAACACGTTTTATAAAAGAAAAAATGTGTCAACTCGAATAAAACTGAGCAGTATGATAAAATAGTTGATTCTCTACAGGATAGTGAATCCAGAATATAATATTAATGTTTGAGTACTTTTATATCTGAAAAAATATTCCGAATTTGGGTCCTATTTAGCCGAAAACAACCTTAATTTCATGAAAGAGTCAACTCAACAAATTTCCCTGGTTTAATATAAAGATGTACACATAAATACTTATTCCATACAACACATTCCTCTATTTGAAATATCCAACACAGCTGTTCTATTTATTTGCCCTCTTACACGTATGTGATTCTTAATCGACTGAAGTAATTTTTAACTTCAATAGAATTCATATTAGTAAACAAAAACACTCATTGAGCCAGAAAACAAGATTTATTTTTCAAACATGTTCACAAACAAAAAACGTGTTTAAAAAACATTAAAAAGGTAATTTTATTTATTAAAAATACTAATTCGACATCTAGTTACATATAAAGAAACACGTTCATTTAACATATGATTTATTTTAAAATAGGAGTCTCTTCGAATTCATGAGGAAAAGTACAGCATACTATTTCGAAACATTAAATTTTAAAGAGCTCATTTGTTTAGAATTTCAACTCAGTACTTACGTCATTATGTATTTGAATTTTTAGATAAAGTCAACTCTTCTAACTGAGTTATTTGGGTGACAAGAAGTATATTGTTTCAGAATACTAAGTATAAAAGCTACCTGAATTGATATTTTCACTTTAATGAAATATTAAATATTTGAACAAATAAACAAAACAAAACAAAAAAAATTGAAAATGACAAAACTCTTTACATTATTTCTCCACGGTACAAATTTTTCAGAGCGTACACATCTATATTTCTTCTTTTCTTAAAATGATACGATGTTTTTTAAGGGACCGGAAAGTAATGGCAATTTGTTAAGAACGTCATAAAAAAGCAAAACTGTTATCTCAAGTTTTCTCTTAAGCAACGAATTCTGAGAAGGTATCATAGAACTCTTTACAGGTCAATCATTGTAAACTACATAATGTAGATATTGTATCTACATATTTTTATTATTTTTTAAACAAATTTTAATCTATTTAATTTCTTCATCGTCAAATTTTGTTGCAGCAATCATTTGTTACTGCGTCCTCGTTCCGTCAAACTGTGAGTGGTCTTCATACCGGCAACAACTTTACTATTCATTAAAACTCTATTTATGAAGTGTATGATGAATATTCAGGTTTATCAGATGGCAAAGAGATATCGTAAATACTATTGCTGACATAAAAATGCTTAGTATTAATCATAAAAACATCTAAATATAAACGTTTCCTCGGGTAAGAACAATTCTCAATTATTCTTACACCTAAAGGAGTGTAATAATGGTTATTATGTTGCTGATATATTACATATCAATATGTATATATGGAAAATATTTGCATTTATTTATTATAAATATATGTTATTATTACTGTAATTGCACAAATATTACTGCTTACGAGTATTGTATTTATCTGTATTCTCAAATTAATTGCTTTGCGTATTGATGTAAATGTAATTAAAATATGGAATGATCATTACTGTAAGCTTGAAGTCTTTGTTAAAATTTAAAAATTGAATTAATTACATGTTAAATTTCCCAAGACTTTATTACTATATTAGTGATATCAAGAATTCAAGGGTTTCTTTGTGTGTGTTTGTGAAACCAAGTTACTAAAAAAAATTCGAAGTAGAATGATTTTTAAGGCACTAGAGTTTCAACAGATTCGTAAGGTATCATTTTTTCATTCAGACCCATGTACTATACATTATTAAAATTCTTTCAAGAGGGACATAAAAGTTTGTAACTCTTAATAATTTTATTGTTAATAATCTTACGAAATATATATCGATGACACACATATTGGATATACACATTCTTCTCATACTTTTGTATTTGGTACATATTTTGTCTTTAATACACCTAGGTCAAGATAGAAATGAAGTCCAATGTTTAATTTGAAATATAATGTGCCTAATATATAATATTAGAAAGTCAAGAAAGAGTTTTAGTTATGCGGTTTTACAAAGTGCAATAGTTCCAAGTATTGCTTACGTTTTCTCTGTCCGACAAAATTTTAACTGCTTATTCTTTATATTGGCGAAGGTTTCGCTTTAGCTACTGGTTGAATCTCGAACGCTTTTTTTTAAATTTAAAATATAATTCTAACCGTGAAAAATGTCTGTGAAATTTAATGAAGCACGTGCGCGTTTGTTACATAATCTTAGGATAAACGCTACAAAAGTTGTTCTGATAAAAAAAAAGAAAAGAAATCCGCATTTTTAAAAAGAGTTATGATAAGGATGACTCCAAGATGGCTTAAATAATTTTCTGCCAGGGATACATCCCTAGAAGACACCTGATCAGGTAAATCATCAAATCTAAAAATCGACGATGATTGAAACTAATCCTAGTTTAATGTATCAACAATTTTCTGAAGTGTTCAAAGTATGACGAAACAATACATGGAAGGATTTACATAAAATAACAAAGATGTAGAAATTAAGTAAAATGATTAACGTAGGATCTCACGTTTCATTCGATATCATAACATAAGTTATGAATTTAGGTTGAGGATCATTCCCCATCTTCCTTATTTCCCAGACATATCTTCATCGGATTATCAGTTATTTTTACCTTTGCTCATTCATATGCGTGTTAAATAGTTTAATAACGAAGAAGTATTGGGACATATGTTTTCACAGGTTTCGAAAATAAATATGACGTTCTTACAAATGTCATTCATAAATAAGATTCTCTCTGTGAGAGGATTGTTCAATTCAAGGGTAAATATTGGATTATTTTTGTAAAGAATCTACCTGAAGAATGACAGAAAGTTTGGTTAGTTGATGTAAAATATTATTATAACATCACTAAAATGATACTGAATTTATGAATACAACAACTCATGCAAATTTTGTGAGCTATACTGGGAGGAATTCATTTTTTTTTAAATAAGAGTTAAGCAAAATTACCTTTGTCACGTTTTACAACTAAATAGCTGATACAATTTCCCTTTTTGCTTTTTTTTATTTAATTATTCATTTTTTAAATAAAATGTACCCCTTGAATCTCAGCTCATATCTACAAATATTTTGTTGATAATCAACACAAGAAGTATGCATCACTTTCTTTTTCGTGAAGAATGAACGCCTGCTGACCCCGCAGCAAGCTTTAGGCGAATTCAGTGGTTCCTTGATGTAGCATCTTAAATTCATTCTTATGAAAGAATAGCTGATCAGGAACTATTTCTTTCGAAAGGTCCATTCATGGCAAAGCATCGCTTATAGTTACGCTTCGTGACAAGAATAATAATCCCTCGGATTAAGAATCTTCGTATTTCAGAAGTGCTTCCTAAGTTGAACGCGTGGCCTTTTGACTTCGAAAACGTGGCCTGGAGAGGTTGCCTGTTTGACGGTTTATCGACACGCGTTTTGAAAACTGGTTTGGAAACTGCTGTAGAATGAAGTTTTACGAAAAAAAATCATTTATAAGCATTAATTTCTGTAAACAGAATCCAAGAGACAGAAACAGAATTCTTTGAGTGGCATCCATAGTAAACCATGCATTTTTCAAAAGTGTGTTCGATCTTTTCTTTCTTTGGAAAAGCATACCAAACTTAGTAGAGAAATGAAAGAAAACACAAGTAATATTAAAAAATAATTAAGTCAATTCCTACTTAGGTCAACAAAGAAACATTTCATTTTAGTTACTTTTTATTAAATAATTTCAGTTAATATAAATTTGTATTTATACATATGACAGAATCACAGTATTAAGTGACAAAAAAGAAAGCGATTTTCCTTGCAATTTTTCTTTCTATATAGGGTGTTGGACTATTATTTAATATTGTTTGTTACTATTTATTTATTAATTAAATTGAATTATTCCAATAAAATAGTATAGTAAAAAGTAATCACATTCTCATGAATTAGGCCATCTCAGGTAGGATTCGAACCCATGACCTTTGGATTACATGTCCAACGCACTATTCATTGTACTACAGGGACACAACGAGCGATTTTCCTTTTTATGTATGGTGTTGGACTATTATTTTTCTTTGTTACTGTGTATTCATGAATTAAAAAAATTAATGAATTAGCATTTATAAAAACTGTATTAACATCAAATGTCATCCACTACAAGTTTAAAAAAATATAATTGAACTAAAGTGGATGAATAAAAAATATTGTATCAACGATTGAAAATTTGAACAAGATGTATAATATATATATATATATATATATATATATATATATATATATATATATATATATATATATAGGAGAATGTGAACTAATAGTAGGAATTGCACTGCAATTTGTTTTATAGCAAATGTATGAAACAAATTGTTTTGCGTTGAGATGTCAGATGAAAGTATCAGAAATTTTTTTTAGGTATATTTGTGAAGGTCCCCTTGGACCTCACTTTGAGAACGAGAATAAGTGGGAGTCATATAAGAACCAGTAGCCATTTTTATAAATAACTTTCTTTATTTGGTTATCTTATCCAAATAGTATCAAAGACTTATTAACAAATATATCTAAATAGCTTTATGAGATTTAAACAAGGGTATTTCCTTTAAATTAACTTAAATATTTAATGATCCAATTAATTAACAATTAGAATATCGATCACGCAGAGATTACCACGATAAGAGATCCCAGAATTATATTCTATAATGTTCTTATTGAACATTTAACTTTAATCTCGCTCCTAATATAAATATTTAGTGAGACTTCAAATATAAATTAATATTTACCACACTGAATCTCAAGTCTTCTTGAGATTAAATTATCCAACAAGAAATCTTCAATTATAAATTTAACTTCACTGTTATCACTTTCTGCTTCAATCTCTCTCTCCTACTGCTCTAACTTTACTATTCCGTTTGACTTAAATACTTTATCTAATCTGCATATAACAAGGAATCCTGTCCTCTCTTTGGAGCCGATTGGAAATAGGTAGGGAATTAAATTTCCCTAAAAAAGACGACTCAGAGGGTTAGTGATAAAGTTCCGTATAGATTTGTCACACATTGAGTATATTTGCTGCATTTACAAAATAAGGAAATTAAAAACAATTTTGATCTTTTCTCAGTATTATGGCAAAAATGTCGATTAATTGACTGATTATTAACGACGCACATCAGAGCAACACGAGGGCTGTTGGCGACGTACCTCTTAATTTTGAGCCATAGTCATGTGACAAAGAGGACACCTGAGCTGGGATTAACTTTTCTCTATTGTTATGAAGTAAATAATAATAATAATAAAAAATTTAAATCTACAGATTATGTCAGAACTTTTAATGTAAAACATTACGGATACTATATTAATCATTATAAAATCAGAAGACAAGATTTCCCACACACTACGAAAGCTAATGTAAAAAATAATAACATGCGACCTGACGAAAAAACTAACACTAATATAGATTAAATAAATCATATGTAATAAATCACAATATATAATATCATGTTTCTAAATTTATTTTAAAATATCATTTATAATGTCATATGTTTAAGAATCAAAAATGAAAAATGGAACCGAAAAACTGAATATTCTTGAAGCACTGAATATAAAATATACTTGAAATTAAAGCACTGGAATTTATTTCCAAAAGCAATAAATGGCATTGACGCACTCTATTAAAGGAAAGAGAAAGAAGGAGAAAGTTAAGGGGTGTTGGAAAGCTAAAATCCTATTTTTTTGACAATTTGAGATTTTTACATTTTCAAACTGTATAGATTTTAACATTTCTAAAAATACCTTACTTTAACCTCTAGGGTATTTAGAAGCCCTTAAAACGTATTTTTAAATAATCATTGAATTTGGGCCACGCCCATTTTAATGGCGAAAATTCTAAACAAATTATTTTGTTTTTGCTTAAAAGTGTAACGACTAATATAAACCAAAACATCTATCTTTTATTTTAAATTGAACCTTTTATTTACTTATTTCCTAGTCGATTAGAAGTCTCACTGTATACATTAAAATCAATTTATCTCAAAATGTAAATTTTAATGTGCGATGTACCTTTTCTGAGAAACTACTGTTCACAGGTATATAAATTTTTTATGAATTATATATAATGATGTCTAATATATACTAAAATGAGCTTTTTGTAAAAAACTCAAAAATTTAATTTTGACAAATTTTTTAAGTAAAAAATGGGTCAAATTTCGCAATGTTTGATAAAATATTTCATAATTTATTAAAAAATTCAAAATTAGCTAAAAGCTCATTTTAGTATAATGAGAGAGGTGTACTTTAATAGTATGAAAAATTTCAAGCATGTACATAAAACAGATTTTGAGAAAAGGTACATCGAAAACAGCCAATTTAACATTGTCAGTATAGAGAAAGAGAGAGGTTTCCAACTCCCCTTAAAATAATTATATTTTGGACCTACATTTATTATTAGGAAGGTGTATTTCATCAGAGAATAAGAGAACACCTTCTAATTTAAAATTTCATTTAATTTTATTATAAGAATAAGTAACTTCTAAATAGACACGAGGGAAATTATGTATTTGAAAGTGATAACATAAGCAAACAATAGTTACATTGTTCATTTTTAATGCAAAAATCCTTTCGGAAATAGAATCTTTTTAAGAATATGTTTCTCTATATGTTAGGAAGCTAAATATTGATGCATTGAAAATAAGTAAATCTTTAAAACATTAAGAAATTCTTGATGATAAAAATAATGCGTATTATAAAAATAACGTGAGCTTATGTATCGTGAGAGAAAAAACATCACAATTAGATCTCGATAGAATACGAAATGCTTTTAGTACACTAAAAAAGAAAAGAAAATCACTTATATAGGAAAGAAGAAACATTACATTTCCACAGAATTTTTTTTTTTTTGAATACGTCTTCTTACCTTCAATATTTTATTTATTTTTATTTTATCTTACCACATAATATATATATATATATAAAGTAAACGTAAAAAAATGCACTTTATGTAAATAAGATGTTACATGATGTTAATTCATCACTAATTTAAGGCTGTTTTTGTCATATGTACGAGAGCGTAAACTTAACATGGAGCACATTTTAAGACAGGAAAAATGCCTCAATTTTTATAAAAATTTGTGATATTGTAACCCATGCATTTGTTTATAATATAGTGTTTTTAAAATTTAAAAATATTTCATAAATAATTATTTTTTCCTTTTAACGTGTAAAGGGATTGCTCATTTAGCATTACGGTATAGGAGAAAAAGGTGAAAGACATTTTATAAAATAAAAAATGTTTCAACTCGGAGATAAAAATGAGTAGTATGATAAAATAAGCGATTCTCTACAGAATAGCGAAGCAAAATATAATATTAATGTTTGAGTACTTTTACTCCTATTCTTTAACATTAGCCGAAGACAGCCTTAATACAAGGAGAGTAAGTCAATAAAATTCCTCATGAAATTTTCTTACCTTTGAGATTTAAATCCGATGACCTTGACTTATATACAAAGCAGCATTCAACATGAGTGTCATTGGCTTTTGGGACAGACCCAAATTTTAAAAACGGTCCTGTAATGTCTTGTCCTGTTCCAGGAATGTTACGAGAAGGATCCGACACATGCCATAATTATTTTTCTTTTTTCTCTTTAGGAGTAAATACGAGGTGGTGAAAAGGCCAGAGCACTCTAGGTGAGCCCAACCCGTTTTGCACAGTTGAATCATATTGGTGGATTCAGTTGCTGGTTGCCTACTCAGAATCGCCTACAAGATACACTGACTGTAAAATCGTAGGCAATAAATAACACCCGCGTAGATTTTTTCAGAATCGGTAGCCCACATGTGTAACAGCAACTTCAAGTCTTACATGATACACCCTACAAAGAAACGAGTAGAATTTTGTGTTTCTTTTCGAATGCTGATCTGCCTACACTCAATGCTAAACACAGGCCGTCATCTGGGCCAGTGATAAGTAATAGATAATGAAATTTTCATGTGGGTTAAGATGAGACTGGTATGTAGTAGTGTTCTACGTTATTATTTTGAGATAAGGATAATTGGAAGAGAATTACATTTTTTATGTGTTATAAGTGTGAGGAAGTGTTTTGATGATAATATACTTTGAGATATGTATTACGATTTTAGAGTAAATCATCTTTTGATAATAATACTCTTCAAGGTCTTATAACACTCTTTCTAAGAGTATATCTTCTTTTCAATTGTATTAGATCTACAAAATTGTATCCTCGTATACATTATTATTAAAACTGTAATTTACTAAATGATCCTATAAGGAAAATGTGAGATGATGTTTATCATGACGGAATAAGTATTTTCTTTAGACAATGGTAGAAAACATGTTAATACAGTCAATTCAAATTGCTTTAAGTTATTATTGGAGAAAATAAATTTATCGTGTACTTTAAAAAAATAAAAGTAAGGAGTTGTGTGTGTTCAATGGAACAAAAATGAAAAAAAAAAAAAGAAAAGAAACATTTTTTAAGTTGTATATTCGAACAGAAGATAACATAATTTCATTAGATTGTGATGTACTAAATTTTCTCCCCGTAAATGCAATTCAACCAAACTAAATATTCAGTTAAGATTTTTTTTTAGTTCTGGGTTATCATTTATCGAACCTTATTAAATTTGATTAAAATAATTAATAGGTTTATTTTCAAGTTGTTTAGCAGAAAAGATCAGAATTTATTTCGCACAATGCCCAGATTTATAAATGAAATTTTAATAATATAGTTTTTTTTATTTATCTACAGAAAAAATTCCGAATTTTTGAAACAAAATTTTCTTCATAAAAAATAGTATTATGTCTGGAAAAAAGAAATGAGCTCTGTACACAGAATACTATACAATGGCTTCTATTTAATTGCATCAGCTGTTGTTAGATTTACATCCTAAATCACATTAATGAAGATTTAAAATCCAATTTTAATTAATATAAGCTTAAAAGAGGTAGAAAAATTTTAACTAGTGTCATTTTAAAAATGGAACTTTCATCGAGATTAATTCGAAAATCACTTAAATATCATGATAATAAAATTGACGTATATTACACAACTTTTGGAAGTGTTTCGTGTTTTTTTTTCGGGAAGTGGGCTTACACATGACTCACAAAAATATAGCGTATAGAGAAAAAAAATCATTTAAAGGAAGTCTAATACACATATACATAACTTTTTAAGAAAATACCCACAATTACATCCACAAATTCATGAAATTTAAACAAGTATCGTCATTTAATATACAGAATTATAGCATAGATTGTCAATGAATATGTGATGCGAATTACTTAGTAAAAAGTGTATATAAGTTCTGTGCTTTGATATTACATTATTATATGTCATTTTGTTTCTAAAGAATTCTTTTAATTTAAAATGTTTCTTATACTTTCTCAAGATATTCGATATTTTCTCAATGAAAAGAAATACACTGGAGCTATTATTTTAGCATACGCGTTCTCGCTTTTTTCATAAATAAAAGCAAATGTAAAGTCTTTGCAAAGTACAAAATGATAAATGAAGGCCTGAATAGTTATATTACTGATCGATAAATTTGAATATACATACTCATGATAATATTATCTGTCAGCACCTATTTTTTTTTTGTCCTTTAGTTTCAATCTAAGGATAATTGTTGATTGTTTGAGAATTACTAAGGCAGTATCTGATTACCAATTTCAATTGCAAGTCAGCTCACACGATAGATTAGTCAATGGAAAGTTACAAATCTATCGCATTCGAGGAGAAATTTAATGCACACCAAACTAAAGATTACCTGTCGATGTTGTTACGGGGACAGAAATATCCATTGGTACACATGACAAAAACGACCCACGCAGTTTAAATAAACAGCATAACCAAAAAAGTACAATACGTAAAATAAAAAAGTGATAAGTCTAAAACCGTTATCACAGACATTGATAAAACGAAAAAAGAATAGAGTTACCTTCAGATATCGCTTTTAGATATAGTTTCATAGCAGGTGGTGGTTCTTCAACTAGTAAAGTGACATTAAATTTACAACAAAATGTTACTTCCCGAAGACATTCAAAGGATTATTCAATACTTTTTGTTTAGTATTTTAACATTGTCTCCTCAATGTTTTGCTGCGATTAAGACAGGTAAGGATTTATTTATTTTTAAATATCTTTTTCTTTAGAAGCAATATGAAACTAAATACATACATACTGTTATCTATGGTTTTGGGGGTAATGCTTTTACTATGTGTCAATATTTGTAGATGGAAATGTGCTTGTTACTCAAATGTATTGTCCCATTTGCTAGTGAAATATATATTAGAAAAATATCACATCTATCAAATCAATCTGTCAAATCTATAAAAATAAAATACCTAGGGGGTGGACTTTTTTGCAAAATATTTTATTTATTTATTTTTTAAAAAAAAAGAAGAAAGCATGGTTTTTTAATAATGTAATTGGGTGTATCGTTTATTTATTTTTGAAATTGAAATTCACACACAATCTCTATTCGTTAAGTATTAAATTAGATAACTTAAAAACCAGGATTAGTAAAAGAACTGCGCCTTACTGACTTAATATTTGACAATTTTTCCTCTTAATTATAGATGAAGAAAATTTCCTAGACGAAATCCATTTCAATATAAGAGCCATATATATATATATATATATATTTCTTTCTTTTCTCTTTTCTTTTTTTGAATTAAAAGAGCTCAATCATATTCATGTAATCTTACAAATAAAAACATTTCTATATATTTATTATTAAAATATTTTTTCTAAAGCATTTCTTTCTTCATTTGATTTAATTGAAAAAAGCGAATTTAAGTAATCAACATCATTTTTCAGTTCATGGCAAAATTAAACAGCTACTGTGTAAGATCTAATATTTATGAAATATTTATAAGGATAAAAAAATAAAGCATCCTCACACTAACTATATAATGAATATAGCACGTTTAACTACATTTTAATAAATTATATTAATAGTTCTTTACAGAAAAGCAGAATGCTTGTGAATCCCAACGGCATATTTTATAACATTCTGTACAATTAGTCATGTCAATAATTATATATATTTCTTTTCCATAAACTTGTTGTATTGATAAGTTTTTTGTTCTTTTGAAAGGAAAATGTATTAAGTATCTAATTATAAATGCGAAATAAACTATAATACCTTTATTTTTTACATTTTTTTTATGAAAAGCCCATAAATCAGATTTCAAATTTTTCTGCAATAACATGGGGAAGTACTTTCTAAATCTAATGCATTTTTGTAAATAATTTTAATTTTATTTCTTATAAAATGAGAAATTTCAAATGTGCTCCATTTGTTTCTGTTTGTAAAGAATCATTTGATTCAACAAGTTCAGAATTAATTTACTCTGTCACTACCTATAAATTCAAAATTTCACACAAATAAATAAATAATTTGCAAGGATTAATTGAGAATCTAGCGATTTTATTTTTAGTTTTTCCAAAGAAAACAAACTTTTCTTTACCGATGTAAGAAGTACAGTAATTTCCAAATTAAAAATGTTAGGAAGGAAGTCTATAGAATTTGAATATGAAAAAAACCGAATGAGCTATACCGGGAAAAGATTGATTAGAATTTAATAATCCTAAGAAGATTATAAGTAAAATTACAAGGATTCTTGAGAAAATATCTTATTTGTTGAAATCTATAATCTTAGTTTACCTTTATACACTATCTAATTAATTTTTAATCTCACCTCTATATTATTCTTTTATATCATATTAATTTTTCAAGCATGGAGGAACATGATTATATTCGGAAATCCCTCAAATCGACAATAATGCGATCAATTGACGATAATGCGATTTCAGGAAATAGTATTTTGAAATAAATTAAGAGAAACCAGTGAAATATAATTTAAATGTAAACTATCTCAAACATTTTTTATAGTTCTTACAGAATAAAGGAATAAAATAGAATACAATGATTTTTTTGTATTATTAAACATAGTTAAAAGAATATAATGTCTATATACATATTGGTCACTCAAAATAAAGGTAAAATAATAACAAAAAGTCAACCACAGATAATAAGTAAATTTTTACTCACATTGCGTAGAATACATAAAAAGTAATGCTACATCAAAATATAATGCGCAAATAAATGGAGCTACTATCATTGAGTGTCATTGGGCATGTGTGGCTGAAAACAAACTTTAACACATTCGCTGTCATTAAAATTGATATATCCATTCTCAGAAGCCGAATAATAAAATAGTGTTTTAATGATTAAAAGCATTCCTTATATTTTAGTAGTAAAACCAGAAAAACGGAAAAACCTTTTATTTTTATGTTTAGTGTTTTTCTAGTAATTCTAATAGTTCAGCTTCAGTCAATTTTTTATTTACTTTCCTTTTCTTAGGCTGTGAAGGCCCTGCAATACTTGTAGTGTCCGCCATTTTTAAAAACGGACATAAAAAAAATTAAGCACAAAATTTAAAAACAGAGTTCGTAAAATATAAAAATAATGCTTCGCTAACATGCCTCAAAACCCTATTGGTTCAACCTCTAAAGCTGCACTAAAAATAAAGCATATAACTTATCATAGTCGATCGTCGTCCAAGAATGGCGCCAGCATACGTGGTAGCGCCATGCTGATGCACCAGCGAGTGCAGCAGATAGCCACTATGTGTTGCTAAAATGTCCACCTTTGTGTGTACTCCACACATCATGACACAGAAATGGAAAGTTTAATCAGGAAAACATGCCTATCAATTGGATTTCATATCAAAAGAGGTAATTACTCTTTATTGATCATTCCAGAGTTCGTTTAATAGTTAATCACGAAGGTTGTTTGTTAGGAAGAAGCCGGGAACTCGATATTATACCAATCATATCCATGGAAGAAACAGATTTAAAAGAGCTTAGTGTATGTGTTAGGACAGGTATCTCTTTAAACCAGGAGTGGACAAATTTTTCCTGGGTACGGGCAACTTCTAATTTTTTCAAATTCTTGTGGTCCACCTAGTGATGTATGTGTAGTGAGCTAAGAAAAAAAATCTACAAAATATATTATAACTTAATAATAAATACGGAATATATGTATTTACCTACACAGACTACACACATATATACGTATAGTACAATATAGTAAACTCACACTTTTAAGACCGCATTTAAAGTAAAACGCAAGAATTAAACGTAATAATAATAGCCACAAATATAATCATTAGAAGACTTAGTCTGCATACTGTCAGCCAATCTTGAATTCTTCCGTATATATTTACTAAGTGCCAATCTTCTGGCGGTCACTCTGACCTGTCTTTGCGGTCAACTGGTCAATTGCGATCGACTTAAAGTCAACCCTTGGTTTACATGTAACTATAGCATAAACAAAGATTAATCAAATATTTGAATTAAATAAATCGATTTTCATAAATTATAAAGATAAAGAGCATTTAATGATACTTTGTGTACTGGGTATTGTTTCATATTTTATGTATAAACAAAGAAATCAGATAAATTACTCAAAATATGCGAGGTGTGTTCAATTCCTTGTTTCACATTGGTAAAAGAAAAGTTTTCGGGCGGGGGGGGGGACACTTCAACAATAATACTATTTAATGATATAAAAAATGTCCGAATGGTACGTATTGCGCTTTCACACCACAGATTCGGGATTCTATCCCCGTGCTGGGCAAGGTTGACTTATCCTTTAATCCCTTCCGTGGGGCTATAAATGAGTACTAAGCTTGTGCTTGGGGACTAAACACTGGGGGGTTTTCGCGTCAGACTAATCCCCTGACTGAAACATCTGATCATGCACCTCAGAGCATAAAGGCACGAATACTGAGATGGGCACAGTAGGCCTTGACCCTCATGGGCTATTGTGCCACCAAGTTTAGATATAAAAAATAGAACACATAGTTAGCACTGATAAATAATTTGAAATTCATTATTTCATAACTTTTTTATTATGAAAGTAGAATACTAGACACACACATAGCAACATAAAATCAGTGAGACATTTGAAACTGTTTTTGAGATACAAATGCTTCAATGTTTGGGTTGAGGAAGTAGTTGAAATTGTTAGTGAGTTATAAGAGAGACATTTGTGGACTGTATGTTTTCTTCGTGTTCATTATTTTCGAAAATAACTACTCACAAATGAAAAGAAGTTCTCAAATAACGATGATATAAATAAGACATGATTGGGATGGATATATTTCTCTTCGTAAGAAGATATATTTTAAATAGAGACGTAACCACAGGCTTTTTAAAAATTGAATGTCATATTGAAGCTTTATGCATTCTATTTGAAAATTAGTAAATAATACATTTATGTGTCGATTGAAAATAAAATCGAGATACAGTAAAATTTTATGTTTTTTTGGTAATCTAAATATGTTTTCCACTTTTTGTATCAAATCGATCAAAGAGAACAGTTTTTAGCCTACAAGTCAATTACATAAAACTTTTAGCCTTCATTCGAGAAAGTGTCAAATTTTAGTTTAATTTTGAACTAAAGTCGATTTTTGTCGAAGTTTTAGTTTCCTTTATTTTATGTATTTTGAGACATTTTATAGATTGTTTAATTTGTTTCATTTTGAAGATGAAAGTTTAATTAATGATTAAATGAATTTAAATGATTAAATAAATTTTGTGTAAAATACCAAATCTGTTAAACAGTTTTTATCGCCAAGTTAAGTAAAATTGTGGTACAAATTTATTCCACTGGCAGTTTGATTTTGTTTTTCAAATCATAAAAATCTTTTTCGCTATTTTACTTACATAAATGTAACTATCTTTATTTCTAAAAAGTGAATTTTATCCCCATAGTCAAACATTTATAAATTTAAGCAATTTCTTACATTAACGATGATTTTGTCCCTTGGTCCTCATGGAAATAAGTCTTAATGACTGAATTTTCTTACACTATTTCGTAAAAATAAATTTCTTAATTAAATTGTGGCTTTTTCTCTTTTTTAGTTCCACCAAAGAGTCCTCTTCTTCAAAAGCTGTATATTCGTTATTAGACTTTTAATAAAAATTACTAATTTAAATGTATTACTAACATCAGTCGTGGTGCTTAAAGCTGTAGCACGAAATTTAGGAAAACAGTAGTTCTAATATTAACCCATTTTCGACAAATTTTCTATTTTGTCAAATCACCTGGCTGTAGTAGTCAGATAGACTGATCTTTTTTTTCATAAAAAAAAGGGGATTTTTATCAAAGAAAAATTGAATGAATGAGATAAATGTTTGCAAAGGTTCTTTTTATTTACATTTTATGGATTTATTCTTAGTACTGTTGTTTTGAGAAAGTATTCAAATTTGTTTTGGGATTCAATGAAATGTTTATCATTGAAAGTCATTTTCAAAGAGACATTTTGCAGCACTTCTTACGAAATTTTATTTTATGAATATTTCTGCATCCCGAAGGAAAAAACTTCTTTCCTTTATGTTTTGTTAGACCTATTTCCTTAAATTTTAGGGCATTAAGAAGAAAACATATAGAAAATAGTTCTAAAAACACTATTGTAATTAAAAGAGATTGTATGTGAGAATGTTTAGACTACACTGAAAACTTTATATTGCAATTAATTCTAAGGGTTAGTGATTTTTTTTTCCAAAACTCAATACTTCAATAATTAACTTTAGTCCCATTTTAAAGTTTGTGAGAGGATGTTTCCCCTATTCTTTTTCAAATTTTTAAAATTCAATTCGTTTAATTAAAATTCAATCCATTAAGTGTCTACTTTATTTGCATATATTAACTTTTAACCTAATTGATTTTAGAGCCTATTTATTAATAAAATCATTGAATGTTTGCACTATTTATAAAGTTCACACTTTATAAAATTGAGATGCAGGAAAAAGCTTCTCACGAAGAGATAAAATATTAGAAAATTAGGTAAGCCAATCCAAGAAAATGAAATCAAGCTTTCTATATAGCAGCGTTACTCAAACAGTGGGGCGTGCCCCCTAGGGAGGGTGTAATAACTCTACGAGGGGGGTGCGAGCATATTAAAAAGTTGAAAACAAAAGATTATTTTAAGGGGTGTTGGAAAGCTAAAATCTTATTTTTTTGACAATTTGAGATTTTTACATTTTCAAATTGTATAGATTTTAACCTTTTTAAAAATACCTTACTTGAACCTCTAGGGTATTTAGAAGCCCTTAAAAAGTATTTTTAAATAATCGTTGAATTTGGGCCACGCCCATTTTAATGGCGAAAATTGTAAACAAATTACTTTGTTTTTGCTTAATAGTGTAACGACTGATATGAACGAAAACATGTATCTTTTATTTTAAATTGATCCTTTTATTTTTTATTTCCCAGCCGATTAGAAGTCTCACTGTATACTTTAAAATCAATTTATCTCAAAATGTAAATTTTAATGTGCGATGTACCTTTTCTGAGAAACTACTGTTCACAGGTATGTAAATTTTTTATGAATTATTTATAATGATGTCTAATATATACTAAAATGAGCTTTTTTTAAAACAATCAAAAATTTAATTTTTACAAATTTTTTAAGTAAAAAATGGGTCAAATTTCGCAATGTTTGATAAAATATTTCATAATTTCTTTAAAAATTCAAAATTAGCTAAAATCTCATTTTAGTATAATAAGAGCGATGTACTTTAATAGTATGAAAAATTTCAAGCATGTACATAAAACAGATTTTGAGAAAAGGTACATCGAAAACAGCCAATTTAACATTGTCAGTATAGAGAGAGAGAGAGAGAGGTTTCCTACACCCCTTAAAAAATTGTCAATTTATTAAAAGTAAGCAAACAAATACATTCTGACATAATATAAAAATAAAATACACTTTTACGCTGGTATAATACACTTATAAATGTACCAGTACTGCACATTGTATTTTATCATTAGTTTAACAATTTTAAGTTAAGGACAAGTTTAATAATTACCATAGATCCCATCGGGTTTGTCATATATAAAATTATTTGTAAAAGTTAACGCTTACCTTGATATTTTGTGTGTGTGTGTGTGTGTATGGTTTATTATTAATCTTTTTAAAGCCGAATAAAAGTTACGAAGTTACGTGATTCGCTCCCCTTTGCCACCGTTTTCCACGTAGGCGCACGCATGTGATGAATTGGGGGGAATAGGAATATAAATAAGCAAATTCTCTGAAATAAGTAAATCATTCGAAAACACTGTCATGGTCCTTTTATTGTATTCTAAAGCCTTCGAAATAATTTTATGAATAGCAATGCACAGAAAAGATCGTACTTTGGAAAGACGTATATATACGTCCGGGCAATTAAAACTTTGGCGAGAGAGACGTTTATATACGCCGGTGGTACTTAAGAGGTTAAAGTTGTATAGTAGCTTTAGCGTCAAAGGATATCATTGTTTAATTCAATGCATTGTTGTTGTGTGGGGGAGCGATGAAAATTATGATTGAATATTGGGTCGCAAATATTGAAAGTTTGAGAAGAGGTCATTGAAAGTTTGATGGTAAATTCGAAATGTAATGATTAAGATTTTCAGCTGTATTTCATTGTTTAATTTTTTAATTCAAGATTTTAACTTCAAAATTGAATTAGTATTAAATATAATGTCTAAATTACTTCTAGTTTCATAAAAAGTTTTAAAAACACGCAAAATAGCTCTCTTTTTCCATTACTGTGTTTTTATGTTCTACTCTTAAAAATTATTTGACATTGTCCTTTATTAAAAATTGAAAAAAGATTAATTCTATAATAAATTTGAAAAAAAAGAGGATTCATTTCTTTTTCCAATTGACTCTTATCTAAATTCTTTTTAGACAAGGTAAGTGATTATTTCCATGGTAATATCAATACGTTTGATATTTACCTTAAGATAACAAGCTTTTAGACTCAGTTCAATTGATAGTGTTAGTGCTAACATTGTTATTGTTTTGATAAATTTTCTTCTCCTCAATAATGGATTAAATATATACTGTCAATATTGTTTGAGGAATTTATGCTAAAAACAGAAATGGACAAAGTAGAACTAAAAAAAGAATAGGAAAAGGGGAAAAAAATAGCAACAAAAAATTATACTTTATTCTATGCAATAGCGTTCTGCTCACATAGACATTCGTGACCCTTCTAATGCATTTTACATTTTGTATGGATGAAAACAAGTCCTTTAATTCATCATTGTTAAAATATTTGAAACACCATTCTGAAGAGGGAAATATTTGCAACTAATACAGTTTATCAATAATAATAACTAAGACAACAACTAAAAATATACAAAACCTTCATTTCAAAAATTTAGAATCTAAAATGTTTTTTCTTCTGTAGAATATTTCTAGACAAGCAGCATTTTTCAAGTCACATTAAGATAAAACACTTTGATCGAATGGTATTCAATAGTAATGAAGTTAAAGGCATTAATTCAGCTTAAAATTCTCATTTAATCCTTTGAGGATGTGTTTCAAACAGTTTAATTGACATTCACAGTTGAAACTATTTACGAAAGATTGAATTGAAAAGAAAAAAATAATTTAATGTAACACCCCTTAATTGCCAATTAAAAGTTACACAATTTGTTCCTCGGTGTTAACGTTTTTCACATAGGTGCAATGGTGGGGGGAGAAAATGCATAAGTAAGCAAATTTTCTCTGAAATAAGTAAATCTTTCGCAAACACTGTCTAGGTCAGGGGTGGCGAACCTTTATGAATCAACGTGCCATTTTTTCTAAAGAAGTGTTTAGTAAGGCATAGACGTGCCGTCAAATAATTTGGGCAAAATAATAAAACTAAATACTATCAACACAAAACTATTTACTACGAAGAAATACCTTTTGCACAGTATAGATATAAATGTTTTAGTTATGCGTGTAATTGAAATTAAAATAACATTAGTATGACTTTGTTGTTGCAGATTGGATGACAAATTACTTATATTAGGATTGTAAGATGTTACTTTTTGTTGAATGCATGCTGAATTTGAGTCATCTGCCAAACGGTCTCTAAGCAATTAATTATTTTTGCTGTGGTTCACTCTTTTTGACAAGAGGAATTGCGACTGGTTTCAGAATGCCGTTTTACAGACGATGTTCTGCATATCACTGTTCCAGAACATAAAACATACGACGCGTTATCGCTTTTACTAATAATGAAATGTTTCTCGGTCCACCAAATTGACAAATTCTCTGTTACACTTACCATCTTGCACTTTTTGTTCTTTTGCTGAACTAGCCATGTTTAATAACAGTTAAAAATCGTAACTATAACGCAGATAAACTTTAAAGTGCATTTGTGTCAGTGAAATTGACTATTCTATGCGTAAACAAACTTTACATGATCAGCAATTGTAGTCTACGACGTAACTAAGGCAAGACAACACCAAACGAGTGTGCCCCTCGCGACCGATTACTCGCGTTTGTTCGTAACACTTCATAGTAAACTTTGAAATTTTGAAATAAAATGCAAACCATTTTGAACACTCGCGTGCCAAAAATATTGTGTCGGGTACCATCAATGTCACGTGTGCCCCTGGTTCGCCATCCCTGGTCTAGGTCATTTTATTGCATTCCAAAGCCAAAGGAATAGTGTTACTGATACAGCGCAAAGAAAAGTATCCTATTTCGGAAAGACGTATATGTGCGTCTGGGGAACTTAACGCACCGGTTGAGTGAGATGGATACATACACCGGTGGTAGTTAAGTAGTTTACATTTTTCAAAGCTTGATTGACACACATGAGAGATGTACAGCAACAAAGACTTCTATACAGATGCTCTATATCTCTGTGCTGTGCAATTGGATACTTTTTATCTTTTTATATTAATCTTTTGTTGTCAAATAATTAAACGTTGTTTCACAAAAACTGTTTGATGAGTTTACTTCCGTATGGTAATTTTATTGTTTTAACATTAGGATAACAGAATATTTATTTTTATTAAAATTTTTGAAGTTATGGTCTAATTAAGTCTGTGAATATTTTTAATAAAGGAGATGCACGTTTTTGTAACGCTTATATAAGTTTTGATATAAATTAAAAAGTAACCAATTCTTTTATAAATTATTTCTCTATTAATAATGAAAAAGCTACAAAATGTACAGGATTGTTAACATATTAATCAAATTGTTTTCTCAAAATATTCAAGAAAATTGCTGGGTGATTTTTTTTTATAACCTTTAAAAATATCTTCGATATTTTAGAGAATCATCGAAAATTTTAACCTCAAGATTAGTCATTTTGTGTAATAGAAGTTTAGATCAAGGATTCGTATAATTTTCAATTTGGCACCTCTAGGAATTTTTCAATAGGACCTCCCAGGCCTTTCATTGTAGGTTATACAACTTTTTCTCTTGGTATCTTATTTTATTATACTATAGCGTGGCAATATTTGTTTTGGAAGGAAAAGTAGCATATGTTGTACCATTTTGGAATCTTAAGAAGACTTAGTACCCTAAAAATCACAAACCTATCGTTTTTTTTTATTTTCATTTAATCTTATTCTTTGCATTATTATCTTTCGATTGATATATCACTTGTGCATGTCGGAAAGTTAGAAGTTGAATAAAACTTCATTTGAAAACAAATTAGGCTATTCAGCCACACCCCTTTTAGAAAAAAAAAAGCTAAAAATGCGTTATGATAAAAAAAAATCTATTTTATAAATATAAATAATAACTATAAAAAAGAATGTGTAGTATTAAAAGCAGAATATTTCCGAGGAAATACAATAATGTAATTTTTCTTCCTTGTGAAATGTGTGCATGTAAAATTTTTAAATTAAGGCATTTTATATTAATAATTTTATAATTTCAGTTCTTATTCCTGATATATTTTTCATACAAATGTAATACTTTAATATTATAAGAAGAAAAACAGCTAAAATTTCTGTCGTGACAGAAAAAATTTTTTTAAAAGTTTTTCTTGAGTTTTCTTGTGCAATTAGTACTCTCTAAAAGTTGATCATTTATAAAAGTGTGGGTTGAAAACATGTGAAAATGCAATTATTTTAAAGAAAAACGTATAACTAATATCTTAAAGTGGTATTTTAAGTTTAATTAAGCTTATAATAATTATTTTTTCAGAATTATAAACTTTAAAGTGGTTTTTCTCAGTTTGTGTTTTTCGAAACCTTAGTGCATTCAAAATGCTATTCCTTCGACAATTATTTACCAATCACTTCAGTTTTTTTCCTGCGTGTTAAAAATAAAGCATGTAATAAAATTAGGGATCCGTTTTGCTATAAACTGAATACTTTTTTTGAAAAAAAGTAAAATGTAAGACATGTTGGCTTTTTCGTTGATTTTTAGCCTGTATATCAACATTTTATTTTTTTTCTCGAAAACGAATGAAGTTATTCTAAAATCGATCCCTAAAGTTGTTAAGAACATTCATAAGAATATTATAAAACAATTTCAGGTCAAAAATTAATTTTTACAAAAGGAGTAGAATTTTAAAATTTTCCCAATTTTCTTCAAAAAATTTAAATTTTTAAAATTGTGTGAATAATATATGAAAATTTTCATCTGGTAACATTTTCTTGAATAGAAACATTGTATAAAATGTTAAAATATAATTTTTAAATACGTAAATAAAGAAGTTTGCTCAAAGGGTGCCAAGTCCCCTTAACTAAATGGGTCATCTTTTGAAATGATTTGCCTAAGGATAATATGTAATGTTTCTTGTATAGAGCGTCAGTCACAAGACATCATTTTCTCAAACCCCAACTAAAACAAAATGCGTTAATTTTAACTAAACCAGCAATTTTCTCGATTGGTGACTGAATAGCACGGCTAAGTAAAATCACATTAGTGAAACAATTCCAATAAAATTGTGAAACTTGTGGTCACAGTACTTAACCACGTGATGGAGGGTGTCAGTTTTCCATATTTTCAAAAACATGCTAGTCATCACTTCACTAAGTGATGTGGAGTTTTTTATTAATTTTTTTCAGAACTGGTAGGACTCCCTTTTACCTCGTGCTCGCTTGACGTGAATTTTGGGACACCCTGTACATGTATATATATTTTTAGATTATTTGGGGATTTATAACTTTATGTGTCATTTTACACTAAATAAAAGCTGATATTATTAATATTATAATATTACATTACTTTTATATATTTATATAGTTAATAAAAACTATTTATCACTAAAAGTTAAATCTTAGCAACGCTAATTCATGATTGATGAAGGAAGCAGCAACTAAATATATTTCATCCGGTATATTCAAAAGTGTTGTTTTTAAAGTGATATCAATTTACATCAAATATAATATCCAGATAAATCTGATTAAAATGAGTTATATGGTTATGGTATAAATTTCACACAAAGAATTTTAAAACATGTTGTGTATGTTATATTAATTTAAAGGATAAAACTAATGTACTTATTTACATAATAGTTAAAAAGACGGTATCTAATTTACCACAATAATAAAAGATTATAAACGCTATACAATAAGACCACTACAAAATAATACTCAATTAAGAAAGAAAAATAGATATGTATAAAACATTGAAAACTATTACAGGAACTATTACTCAATATATTAATCATTGTGTATATTTCCATAACATTTTTGCTTAACTAGCGGCAGTCTAAAGTACTCAGAATTCTGTTAGTCTTAAAGAAAATTTTGTTTTGGCAAACATCATTAGAAAGAAGAAACAGCATGTTTTCAAAAAATAGCAAATTAATCTTTCTGACAGATTTTATTTGTCGCTTTTGAGTAGGAGAGGTTAGAATAGAAAAGTATAGATTTTACATATAGAAACGTAAATAAACATATTTAAGCTGAATTATATTCAAATTCTACAGAAATATATTGTAAAAAAGTTGAGGGGACTGATAATAAACGCAGAACTATGAAGGAATCCATTAACCATATTCAGTGTAAACCCAAAGTCTTGCCCTTATGAAAAAAAATTCATTACAGAATAACCATTTAATATAAAAATATAACTTTCGTATATCGCTGGATAATTCAGTTTTAGTAGTTTCTTTTTGTGCAAGACATTATTTTCGGTCGACATGGCGTCGACTCAAGAGAAAGTCCAATGCGTGTTTTGGTTTCACGAAAAGAATTCGCCCATAAACGTTCAGCTTAAACTTCAACATTTTTATGGACGCCAACCTTCCAGATACATAATTAATAAAGCGATGGTATGAAATGTTGAAAGAAAGAGGCGACGTAACAGGAGACTTGATAAAATTGCAATACCGCGTAGACATTTTCCGAGCCCCCAAGGGGACCCACGTAGATATTTATTGAGGTAAATGGTCTTATCAAAAATTCATTACACTGCTTATAATACATTCGAACAATTATAAGTCTAATTTCAATAGTTTGAGCACAATAAATATTTACAATCAGGGCAAGATTTTTGGTTCACCCTGTATTTAAAATCGACAAAATCTAGTAATTAAGATGTCCTTACTCTTATTTGAGAATAATTTTTTGTTTCAACGAACTCTGAGCAATTTTCAATAAATAAATATTTTTGGGGGCGGGGAGTAGAAATTGGAAAAGAACATTATATCAGAATTTTAAAAAATTAGTACTTTTGTTAATGGTACATTAAATTATAAAGTTATTGGAATTTACGTCATCTAATTACTGTTCAAAAAGCAAAATAAAAACCATAGCTTCTTAATTTCAGTAATAATTAATTCAGGAGATTTTTTATTAATATAAACTTAGTAGGATATGTAAGCAACTTAAAAAATATAAAATTTAAATAAAGGAAATTTTTTGCCAATTTAAATTTATCTTCAGAATAATATCTAATTTAGTCATGTTTTTTTTCGTTGTCATGTTTTCCATATTTTCACTATTTTCTTGAGAGCAGTCGTAAAACAAATATCTCTGCTGAAATAAATAAAAATGCTACAAAATTCTTTACGCTTTTCATTTATTTTTCCAAATTCCTAAATGTATACATCTGCAAGTTATTGAAATATCTCATGATACATACGTAAAAAATTTAGCTCTCTCTCTCTTTCACACACTATACTACCATCTGTTATTAAATTATTTGAATGCACTGAATAAAAACATCATTCACTTCTCCCACGAGTTCATTTTGAAGGTTATTTTTGTTTCCTTTTTCCCATTTAGAGCTAAATGAGGACAATCACGCAGGACATTCTTTGAAATCTTTTAGAAGACTTCTGTATTCGTGGGACGATGACAAGTATGGAAACAGTTCCAGTAGTGATGATAGAATGACTATTTTTCTAATTATATTTTATGTAATAATTTTCACAGTAATAGCCATTTTGCAATGTTGCAAAAAATTTTGCAATGAATTAGGTGAAGATTATACGGATGCGATAGTGCATCCTCCTCCAAGATCATCTCGAACTGTGCATGTTCCGCCTAATAGATGTGGAAGAAATAATCGCAGAAGTGGACTAAATCCTCCGAGAACAAGTACATCTATCATTTTACCTCATGGAGCAACAGCAGTTACTTTGGATTTCACAGGAATAGAGAATCCAACGGATGGTCCATCTTTTAGCATTCCTTCAGCATCCAATATGTACAAAACTGCAAATCCAACACCCTTATTGGACATCCCGCCTCCTTATGAAGCTGTTGTTAGAGAAAACAATCCCTCAACCTCATCAGAGCGTAGATTTCCAGTAGTTTTTGAAGATTCTCCTCCGCAGTATAATAACATTTAAAAACAAAAATGTAGGAGAAATACCAATTATATATATATAATATTCAGAAGATTCAGCGATCCATATCGTTTGATTTATACGCAAAATCTTCACTTGCAATGTTATACAAGTTGAGTATTAGTATGATAGGAGAAGAGCTAAGTATTAAGAAATGAAAAAATAATTTATGTGTACATTTGTGAGATGAAAAATTGCTGTGTTGAGAAAATATACATAGAAAATTTCACTTAGCCACTTTCGAAATTTTGCAAGTTGCCAAAATGAATGTAATAGACTTTTAGTTCATAAATTGGGAATCGGTTAAATTTGACTGTCATACATAGGAAAGAAGATAAAGTAAAATTATCAAAGAACCTCCAAATTGTATGTGTACACTTTTCGATTGTTAATAAAATATAGCAAATGTCAATTATTTGCTATTTTATGTTTATTTTCAATATTTATCGCTAACTTGTAACATTTTTTGAGTAAAATATAAATTTAGCTTGTTTTAATGTCTTTTATTTAACAAAACAATGGCATACAAATAAATAACTAGGATTTTCCATTAAAAAAGCCAATATATCACTATAAATTAAAATATAAATCCTCACAAAACTAAAAAAATAAGCTTAAGATTTTATGTTTGATGACGATCAAGTTAAGATTTTCTTGAAACCTATCTCTATTCTCTTTTTTACATTTCAAGCATTTCAGGTTTCTGTGTAACTAGTAAAAATATTGGAACTTATTCCTAAACATCAATTTGACTGCACTCGTATTTGCTCCAATAATAACACCTAAATAAGAATGTAAAATAAACACTTAATTTCCTTAAATTTTTCTTGGATCTTCTGTGTTCTTGCGACTTTGAGTAATTTTACATGCATCATTCATTTGTTAATTAACCAAATAACTTTTTCCTCTATTAAAAATCTTTCTAACAGAATAGTTTTATATTTACAGGAATAATGCATTAAAATTCCTTTATGTTATTGCTGGGTGTGAGGTTTAATTAACGTCGTACTATAAAGCAATACGAGGATTACTGGCGACGGACCTCATAATTTTGAACCTCGGTCAAGTGACCTCCTTCTCTAAAGCACAAGCCACCTTTTCAAACAATTCTTTGAGTCTCGACAGATTTAAAATACATCAGCCCCTATTCTTCAATCGAACTATGGTCCGAACCAGTAGCGCACACAGAAATTTTTCAAGGGGAAGGAGGGTCCGGGGTCGAAAGTTCACTATTCTTGTATCATGCTCCTTTTGATTTTGACGATTTTCGGGAACAAAACACAGTAAAAAACTAATTATTGAATAAATAATTAGCATTAATTAATAAAATTAATCATTAATAACAAATACTTATTTAAATTTTTCGTACTATATACTTAAAATTGTAATCAATCGGAAAAAAATCAAGGCCTTTGGATGAGGGTCCGGACCCCCAGGACCCCCTCCTTGTGTGCGCCACTGGTCCGAACTCATGACGCGTTAGCCACAAGTTCGTAAAAATATCCACCTAGCTACTGTGACTACGAGTGAGCTCTCGAAGCTGATCATTTCAGTCAAAAGTTAAGAAACAACCATTTTTTTCAAGATCTATAATTTCTAAAAGTAATGTATTAATTTCTAATTCTTAATAAATTACAGTTAATTAATTTATGTTTTTACTTTATATCAAAAATTACACAAACACCAATACCAATCCTTAATACCTTAATTACAAACAATACCAATTCTTATATATTTGAAGGAAAAAACGGCAAGATTAGAAGTTTTCTCATAACTTATATATATATATATATATATATATATATATATATAAATATATATATATATATATATATATATATATATATATATATATATATATATATATATATATATATATATATAAAATGTAAATTTTTAATTATTTTACGGATGTCATTTCATAATCAACTCATATTACAGCTGTTCTTTTAAAAACGAAATAATTAAATTTAATTAATATTACTTTTGAAATTAATTAATTCATTTCATTTGAGAACATATTTTTTTTATTTTGAACATTACATTGCTTTTAATTTAACTAGAACTGCTGCATACTAATTAACGTTCTTACGAGTCAAAGCAATTATATTAACAGGATAAAAATAACTTGAAAAATAATATTACTATTTTACAGTCCCTTTCACAATGATTTTATGTTCTAATTTCGAGTATAATCTAATAATTGTATTTTACAGTTCCATTTTATCGATTTAAAAAACCGTAAGCATTTTTCCTTTTTCCTGTTTAGTTCAGAGGTGGGGAGATGATGATGATGGTATCATCTTTTATTTTTCAACCACCAGAAGACCCTACCCTTGGGAAAGACCTCGACCTCGAATTGAGCCTCCGACTTCCGAACCTCCAAGTTCTTCAGGTCAAGAAGTGGTGTTTTTCTTTATTCTCGGAATTGGACTAGTTGTGTTTTTAGTAGTGGTCACTTGCTGCAAAATGGCAGCAACTGAAGCTTTATCGAATTCAAATACTTCAAGAACCACAGTTCATCCACCTCCACAAAACAATATTCAGGCATCAGGAACGAGTCACACAAATGTAGGTGATGATATAAGAATTACACTCGCTTACATTAACTCTGCTTACAGAAGTGGTGGTGCAAGAAATGAAGTTGATAGTTCGTCAGACAGACCACCGGATTATTCGCAAGTTACATTACAAGGTTTTAACAACGCAGCTTATCCTACGGTTGTCAACAAGCCTCAAGAAACTCCACCACCTAAATATGAAGATGGTCTTGTATTTAACTGATCCATTACGAACAATGTGCATTCTCTGCGGGGATACTTTTACGAATTTTACTGTCCCAGGATGAAAAGTTTTAATGAAGTGCTGCAAAAAATTCTGCGTTGCTAAGCGATCTATTTCCATTATAAAGGATTTAAAAAGGCCTCTAATATATTTTGAACTGAAGTTATTTTGTAGGAACACATATGTTGTATAAACACATATTTATTATTCCCTGTTTGTAATGTTTACTTAATATTGCTTGTGTTGGAATATTACAGCATATACAGTAATCTTGAAGGATGTTTTTTATTGAATAAAATTTAATTGTCCTGTGAGAAAAGTGATTCTTATGCCATTTTGTACGACATGCAAGAGACGCTAAAAGTTCAGGTACAACATTCATTTTAGATCCTATTTCCGTAAAATCTTTGATAAGTTTAGTAACTAATCTTAAAATTAAATTGATTTTCTAAGAAAAAAGCTCTAATTTTTCCTTAGGAATAATCTTTCGAAACTTCTTAAGTTAGCAAAAAATTGTTCTGTTGATCTAAAATTTTTAGCTTCAAAATATTGTTGGTATCTCAGTAAACATATTTGCATAATTCTTAAAAATGAAGGTCTTATGCATGCATAGATAGCATATCTTAAGTTGATAGTGCTGGAATGAATAATACCGCTTCTGACCTACGTAGACGAAGTGAACTCTTGAAGCAAAGCATTTCAGTTAAAAACTAAGAAACTTGGCGAATTTTACTCCAAGACCAATAATTTCTAAGAATCATGTGTTAATATCCCACTTTCGATGAATCGCAATTATTTTTGTGTTATATTTTTACTTCATATCAATAATTATTGAAACTTAAGGCCAATCTTTAATAACAGACAACACCAATTCTTATGTACTTGAAAGAAAAATATGATAAAATTAAAAGTTTTCTCATAATTTAAAATGTAAATTTTTAATTTCTGTATAAAAAAATACCACTTCTCAATCAGCGCATATTACACCCGTTCATTTTCAAGCAAAGAAATTTAATTTAGCTAATATTACTTTTGAAACTAGTTCACTTTATTAGTGAAATTTTTTTTTTATTTCTTACATTACACTTCTTTAAGTTTAACAAAAACCGCTGCACTTTAATGAACGTTCGTACTAGTCAAAACGACAATATTATTAGAACGAAATTAATTTGAAGAGCTGGTTAAAACCTGGGCAATTAAATACCTGCTTAGATATTTCACTAACTTACTAAATATTTTGGAGAAGATAGTAGATTTATATTTAATATACAGGAAAGAACAATGTAGATTGATTTAATTATTATCAATTTTGTATACTGTAAGCGCGCATTTTAATAGTTATTCTATCAGAAAGCAACAGTGTTTGGCTATACATTTTGCGTTTAATATTAACGATAAGCAAAGTTCAAAAATAAAGTTCTATAGAAAAAAATATGTTACTAAAAAGAATTATTATATAATTTTCAGTTCTAGGAAAAGAAATCCCTACCAGATATTTTTATTGCGAATGTTTCATAAATATATTTTATAAGTCATTATTTAATATTTAATCGCGTGTTCCATTACAATGTCTACTATTAAAAATAGCTAATAAAAATCCAGAGAGTTATATAATTTTAATTGGAAAAATATTTTTTATTTTGGTATCTAGTGTGTGTGTGTGTGTGTGTGTGTGAATCTAAAATAATTAAAAATAACATGTAGCACTTAAAAACAAAACTACACGCTATAAATGCAATACAAATTTTTAGAAAAGTTAGTTTTTGTAAAAGTTACTGTAGTAAGTTATTTTCAAATGTCCTCAGTTTACGAGAAAGAAAAGACATCCTACAGTTAACAAGATTTTAAAATAAAATGTACTTAAGAAGAATCGGAATAGTTAACTTGTAAAACCTGAAAATTATTATAAAAATGTAAGAAATTTAAAAAGCTATAACAGTATTCGATTCAGTAATAAATTATTAAATCAGAATATTCTGGATAGCTGAACTAGATATACAAATTTTATAAGTTTTCAGAATTTTAAAAATGGAATTTACAAATCTTAAGCTCTTATTTAGATGAATTAAAGCCCAATGACAGACAATAATGCCATGCAAAGAGTAATGCAATATACAAACAATGGTGCAGTATAAATGGTGAAGAAACACAACGATATTCATATAGGCTAAAGGAACAAGATAATATTATATTTCTAGATATATTAAGGTATCCTAATAGTTTAAAAAGGTGTTTCTTAGATGTTAGGATCATCAGAAAAAAAAAAGAAAAAAGAAGTATTGAGGGAAAAAGAAAGAAATAATGTATAAAACTAGCGAATTTTTTGAGTCTGTTTTTTTTTGTTTTTGATATTTACTTTATAAAAAACTTATAAGAATATTTTTTTAAATGTCTTTTTTGAAGAATGAAATTTTCACGAAGATGGGATATCTCCAAAACTATCTAATAAAATTCAATGAAATTTATAACACTTATATATAATGAGCTCTTTAGAGTGTAACAAACCGCTGGTCTTAAACTAGTTACATTTAATCATATTTTACAGCCATTTTTAGAGTAGAACATAAAGTAATTTTGACGAAAAAATATCATTACAAAATATTTATTTCTTAAAATATTTTTAGACCGCGGTTTATGACACTTCAGATAGATCAAGAAATACATCAATGAAATTAAAATTACATTATGTCCGATGTATTTTTATTTATGCTGTTTTTCTAACACTAAAAATTTTGTTAAAATTTTATAAAAATAATATTCTTTCAAAAATAAGGAGTGTGATACCTGTTATTTATTTAATAACTATGACTCTTTAAACCTATTTAGGTTCTTTAAAAAGTAATAAAATTCTTCTGAAAATCTATTTTTTGAAAAATTGTTCTCCGAACCTAGTCAGATGCTTTAACAATAAATTCCTTTTAAAATAATGACTTTTAAAATTTATATTACTTCGGAATAACACAGTCAAAAGAAAGACGGGAAAGAAAGATATTTAATATGTTATGGCGAGCAAAAATGTGAACAAAGAATGTTTTTGATTTAAACAAATGTAAAAGTAAATTCAAAGTTAATTTTCGCTTGTTATTTTTGAATTGTTTACTTTTAAGCTTTCCTGGGTACCTTTAGAGGAATTTTTTTATGAGTCGATTATTTTTATTTTCATGTAGTACATTTAAAATTCCTATATGAACCTTAAGGGAGCTTTTTTTAAGATGTATATTAAAAGAATTAGAATATGGAAAGAACATACTTAAAATAAATGATTTAGATTTAAGTTAGGGTATTCAACTGGTGAATAAAGAGTATTATTCCTTTTCTAAAAAAAATTCTAAAACAAAGCAAGTTAGATTTAAAATGTAAAAAAGTTCTTAGTGAAAAATGTTTATTTGAATGACTGCCTATAAAGACAGTGCCGATAAAAAAAACTGTACTGTCTGTAAAGAAACAAACAAACAAACAAAAACAATCAACTCGTTTTATAAAAAATGAGTTGTTTTTGTTTAGAATTTAGAATAATTATTCTTTAAAGATATTTCATCTATATTCAAAAATTATATAAACTTGTGTTGGAAAAAAAAAAAAAAAAGAAACTTAACTGCGTACTTTTTTTTTATGATTGTTTTTATTTTAAATGAACAAATTTCTCATTTCACGCAAGCTATATGGAAAGTAAAATAGGAATTTTTAATGGTTTATAAAAATAAATTTAATTGCTGAAGCTTTATACTCCGTAGGTTTTAATTAATGGGCGTTGCAAAAGCAACAAGCAAAGGAACTAATAAAAAAACTGATTTAGTTACACTGTATATTGCACTCACTAAAAAATCTGAAAAAACTCTTATTTAAAAGTTTATATATGCAAGTAATATTCATTCAAAGTTAATATAAAAACATTGAAAAATAGAAAAATACGCTTCAATAAACTTTGTGCATGCATTTTAAGTGGAAGAAATAACATATCGTAAGAATTCCTTATCGAAGAAAACATAAAGTTGATACTTTACAGTATAATTTTTGACTAAAAATATATAAAATACCGAAGGGTAAAGATCTCTACGCACAAATACAAATATCAGACTATTTTGTAGACCTATTAAGGATTCACTATAAGAGTATGTGACAAATCTATACGGAACTTTATCACTAACCTTCTGAGACGTCTTTTTTAGGGAAATTTAATTCCCTACCTATTTCCAATCAACTCCAAAAAGAGGACAGGGATTCCTTATTATATGCAGATTAGATAAAGTATTTAAGTCAAACGGAATAGTAAAGTGAGACAGTAGGAGAGAGAGATTGAAGCAGGAAGAGCTGAGATTCAGTGTGGTAAATATTAATTTATAATTAAAGTCTCATTAAAATTTTATATTAGGAGTGAGATTAAAGTTAAATGTTCAGTAGGAACATTATTGAATATAATTCTGGGATCTCTTATTGTGGTCATCTCTGCGTGATCGATATTCTAATTGTTAATTAATTGGATCATTAAATATTTAAGTTAATATAAAGGAAAGTCCCTTTTAAACCTCATAAAGCTATTTTGATTTATTTGTTATTAAAAGTCTTTGATTCTATTTGGGAAAGATAACCAAATAAAGAAATTTATTTATAAAAATGGCTACTGGTTCTTTTTTGACTCAAAATTATTCTCGTTCTCAAAGTGAGATCCAAGGGGATCTTCACAAGTATTGCCAGAGAAATAAAAAACAGGAATAATTGAAATAGATAAGATGCATGGCAGTTAGATATGTAATAATAACTCAATTACTTCTCTTTTATTTATTGCAAATGAATTTAAATTGCTTTTTAAACATTAAATGATCCAAATTTTTCTTATGTATGTATTTTACGTATCAGTGAGAAAAAAATGTCTTCAGTATATATCATTGAGTAATATATCTAAGCTTTTAGGGACACGGGTATTTACTATTTATAATTTTTGATTCAGGCATGCTTTAAAGAGGTAAATATCATATTCCTGTATTTTCAAGTTTGAAGCAATTTCTCAGTAATTGCCATTACGAGCACGAAATAGACGATATTAAAAAATTTATTTTCGCACAAATTATTTAATGAAATAATTTTTTTTATGCAAAGAACTATTAATATATATATAATACCGTGGCGAATGTGTGGTAAGGTTTTCTTTACCAGTGATTATATTTTGGTTGCTTATATGAATAGAGTAGCATTGATGAGGCAGCCTTTTGCTAGATGGTAATCTAGTTTATTGTACATTTAAACATAAACACAAATAAACATCTAGACGACACTTAACAAATAGCAGAAAAAAGACAATTGCGAGTATAAGAAGTGGGGGGGGGGGATTTTCGAGAGAGTCTCGGTTTTTATATGAAGCAGCAACTGGAAGTTCCAAAACTCATATGACTTTCGTGGACGGACCAGGTGAATGGTGCGAAAACATTGCACGAAAAAAAAATGTCTTTGTAACCTTACTTTTAAAATGCAGAGCTGTTAATTTGTAAGAGATAAAGTTATGAATATATCCCGTTAGGAGGTTAAACTAGTTAATTATTTACGTGCGAGTCCTGAAGGGTCAGGACCATTACAAATTAAAAAAAGTTGTTTAAGATGAAATTAAGGGGAGTTATTACAAATATATAATATTAAATCCTTTTCAATGATTTCACGTTCTAATTTCGTATATAATCTAACAATTGTATTTCACATTTTCATTTTATTGATCTAAAAAACCGTAAGCATTTCTCCTTTTTCCTGTTTAATTCAGAGGTGGGGAAAAGATGATGATGATATATCATCTTTTATTTTACCACCACTAAAAGATCATATCCTTGAGAAAGATCTAGACCTCACATTGAACCTCCGACTTCTAAACCTCCAAGTACTTCAGGTGGAGAAGTGTTTTTTATTGTTCTAGGAAGTGGATTAGTTGTAATTTTAGTAGTGGTCATTAGCTGCAATAAGGGAATAGCTGAAGGATCATCGGATTCAAGTACTTCAAGAACAACAATGCATCCACCTTCTCAAGCATGAGGAAAGAGACCCAAAAATGTACGTGATGGTATAGGAAATACAGTCTCTTTCATTAACTCTTCTTAAAATAGTGGTGATGCAAGGAGTGTAGTTAATAATTCGTCAGATAGACTACCAGATTATCCGACAGTTACATTACAAGATTTTAACAACACAGCTTACCTTTCGGTAATCAACACACACACAAGCGTCAAGAAACTCCACCTCGAAAATATTAAGATGGCTCTCTATTTAACTAATCCGTAAAGAACTATGTGCATTTTATGGAGGATACCTTTATAATTTTTACAATCCTATGATGAAAACTTTTAATGAAATGCTGTAAAAACTCTTCCAGACGACATATTTTCATTTAGGGATTTAAAAGGTGCCTCTTATAGATTTTGAACCGAAAAAACTTTGTAGGAACATCATCTGCTGTATAAACGCTTATTAACTTAACACTTAATATTTACTTTATATTGTTTGTGTTGAAATATCACAACATACACATAATCTTGAAAAATGTTTTCTTTTTTTAATATCGTATAAAATTTAATTGTCCTGCGAAAAAAGAGAAAAAAATTGTTCTACACGTCATTCTATTTACGACTTATACGAACCTCGAAAGGTTCAGATACTACATGCAATACATGTCATACTTCTACGAAATCTTTGATAAATTTAGTAAATGAGTTTTTGAGAAAGAGATAATACACCAAGTTAAAAAAGAAAAATTAAATTTTAATATCTACTACTTTAGTTTAGAATAAATTGAGACTAAAACAAATATACAAATTTTTCGTTGAAAATAAATCTAAAGTTTACAAAAAAATTGCTCTGTTGATCTCAGATTTTTAGCTTCAAAATATTGTTGGCATGTCAGATAAAACATATTTGCGTAATTCTTTAAGATGAAGGTCCCTAAGAATGCATAGAAAGCATATGAAAAGTAGATAGTGCTGGACTGTCTCTCGTAAAGTGACCCAACGACATTAAAATAAATCCAGATTTGAAAATTCAGCTTCAAGACAGTGTTTTAGGTCGCTCAAGTGTAGTAACCACTTTTGTTGTTCGTTTTCTCGTTATTTCTTCTCGAAGAAACAGAAACATTTTTGTTCCTCAATTAATTGTAACATACTTTAAGGCAACTATAAGAAAACTTTCGTCTACCAAAGTCAGAAGACGTACGCACAATGATGACTTGCATGCCGATTAGACGTGTCTAATTAAACCGAACACAAAGAATGATTTGAATTAATTTTGTACTTCGGTCAAGTATAACAGGGACGACACCTGAGCTCGCATACCCTCTCCAAACTGCTATATAGGGCGGACTTTGAGCTTTGATAGAATTTACTCTTGCATCAGTCCCTCTATAAAACGGATCTTCAGAAATACTAGGGTACAAAGTCACGATACACCAGTGTTCCACGAAAATATCGTAAAAATAGGTATTAAAAATCTAGAATACTACAGTATTGTAACTGAAAAAAAATTGGTTTCGGATGCGAAATAAAAAAAAAATTAAGAAAGACATACAGCACTTATAAAAACAAAATAACACGCTGTGAGATACAATTTTTGTATCTGTTAAAATAAATAATATTGCTCTAATACAATATTTTCTTATGTCCGAGCTAATTAAAGTCAAAGATATATCCCGGTTTATGAAATTTGAAACTGAAATACCAGAGTGCATCAGAAAATTTAATTTGTAAAACCTGAAATGTGTAATAAAAATTTAGAAAATTTGAAGAAAGTTATTATACATTCAATTCAGTATCTGTGAAAATCAGAATATCCCGGATGACTGAAATAGATATACTGCATTTTTAGGTTTTCAGAATTAAAAAAAAATGAATTTACAATATTTAAGCTCTTATTCGGATGAATTACAATGACAAACAATAAACAATAATGCCTTACAAAGAGTATGTATAATGTAACATGCCATCAATAATGCAGCATAAACGGTAAAGAAATACGACGCAATACTTACAGGCTTAAGAAATAAGAACATATATATTTATATTTCTAGGTATATATACTTTTACGATAAACCCTCAGCTGTCGATTAAAAGTTACGCGATGATTCGATCCCCATTGATGCCGTTTTTCGCTGAGGTGTGCATATGCAGTGTCTTAAGAAGGGTAGAGGAAGAAGAGATAAATAGGTAAATCCTTCTCAAACACTGGCTAGGTTATATTGCATTTAAAAGCCTTAGGAATAATCTACTGATAGTAGCGCAAATAACAGATTGTGCTCCAGAAAGACTTATATATACGTCCTGAGCAGTTAAACTGGATGACCACGCCGTATATATACTCTAGAGGGGGTACTTAAGAGGCTAATATAACTATTTTGAAAATTTATATTCTATATACAATATTGGTTTTACTTCGGGATAACGCACTCAAAAATAGGAGAGGGGAAAAAGAACAAAAAACTTTTGTTGTGAACTGGAGTACACACAAGGGTGAACATAGAATTTTTTCGATTTAAACGAATGTAAAAATAATTAATACACTTCAATTTTAAATTGTTATTTTTGTATTGTTAACATATAACCCTTTATGAGTATATTTTTGTAAATTGATTATTTTTATTTTTATGTGCTGCTTAAAATTCCTATGAATCTTACGGGAGTTCTTTTATGTAAAGATCTTAAAATGAATGATGGAGTTTTAAGTTAATGTATTTAATTAAAAAACAGTGCTCTTCCTTTTCAAATAAACTTTTCTAGAACATGACAACTTGGAATCAAAACGTAAAAAAAGTTCTTAAAAAACGCTAATTTTTGAGCTATAGTCCTAATGAGTTGATTTTTCGTTTATAATTAAGAATAATTATTCTTTAAAGTTATTTTAATCGATTCAAAAATTTGGTAAGTTTGATTTGAATAAAAAAAAATTTAACTGTATACTTATAATATAATACATTGTTTTTTTTATTTTCAAAGAACAAATTTCTCGTCACACACACACACAAATAATTAAGAAAATAAAAGCTGAATTTCTAAGATTTTAAAAAGCTCTGTAGTGTTTAATTAGTGCAGGTTGAAAAAACAACAAGCAAATTTAGATTCGCTACAGATTGTACTCTCATTGAAAAATTTCTTATTTAAAAATTTATACTAGTAATACGAATTTGAAGCTAATTTAAATACACTGAAAAATAGCAAAAGTGCTGTAGTATAGCTTTGTACACAGAAAATCACAGATATTAATCGTTCATAATCAAAGATAACTTACAAATGATACTTTACACACACACACATTACACTTTTTGAGTTAAAATACATAAAATATTGAGGAAAAAAGATCTATTCAAATATGATATTATTTTGTGAACATATTTAAAATAATAATAAAAAAAATTTTGAGCATAAATTGCAGAAATAATAGTTGCACATATGAATTGCATACATATAAGTTAGATATTTAAAATGATCATTCAGTTACTTCTGTTTGATTCATTGCTACTAAATTTACAGCCATATTCAGCCATTAAATGATCCAGAGTTTCTTATATATATATTTCATTTAAGATTTAAATAAAAAGGAATTCAGTATGTATCATTGTAAAGCATCAAAGGTTTTAGTGACATACTACTCTGTACATCTGTTATGTATAATTTCTTCAAATATGCTTTGAGGTAGTAAGCATCACATTCACGTGCTTTCAAAAATTTGAAGCAATTACTTCTCAGTAATTTTCATTTCGAACAAAATATTTAATGAAATCATTTGTTTCCATATAAAGACTATCAGTATATGTATAAATTTACTGTTTTACAATCCCTTTCAATGATTCCATGTTCTGATTTAATTTTACATATAATCTAACAATTGTATTTTGCAGTTCAATTTTATCTATTCAGAAAGAAAAAAAACATAAGAATTTCTCCTTTCTTCCTATTTAGTTCAGAGGTGGGGAGACGATGATGATGGTATCATCTTTTATTTTAGCACCACCAGAAGACCCTACCCTTGGGAAAGACCTAGACCTCGAATTGAACTTCCGACTTACGACCCTCCAAGTCCTTCAGGTCAAGAAGTGGTGTTTTTCTGTATTCTTGGAATTGGACTAGTTGTGTTTTTAGTAGCGGTCACTTGCTGCAAAATAGCAACAAATGATTCACTATCGGCTTCAAGTCCTTCTGGAACCACAACGCATCCACCTCCACAAACCAATACTCGACCATTAGGAATAAGACCCACTAATGTCCGTGATGATACAGGAATTTCGGTTTCTTTCACTAACTCTGCTTACAGTAGCGGTGGTGCAAGAAGTGAAGTTGATAGTTCGTCAGATAGACCTCCAGATTATTCGCAAGTTACAATACAAGGTTTTAACAACGCAGCTTACCCTACGGTTGTTAGCAAGCTTCAAGAAACTCCACCACCAAAATATGAAGATGGACCTGTATTTAGGTAATCCATAAGGAACCACAAACATTCTTTTACGAATTTTACAGTCCTATGATGAAAAGTTTTAATGAAATGCTGAAAAACTTCTGTGCTTCCAGGTGATATATTTGCACTAAACAATTTAATTTAAAAAGGCTTCTAATAGATTTTGAACTGAAATGACTTCGTACGAACACATATGTTGTGTAAACGCATATTTAGTATTCACTGTTTGTAATGCTTACTTTATATTGTTTGTGTTGATATATCACAGCACTAACAGCTGTTTTGAAAAATGTTTTTTAATGTCAAATAAAAATTTTATTGTCGTGTTAAATATTTGATTTGTATGACCTTCTATGTATGCCTCCAAAAGTTCGGGTACAACATGAATTCCATTTCGCACTTCTATATAACCTTTGATAAATGTAGTAAATTATTTTTTATGAAAGGCAACATGCTACATTAACTTAGAAATCTAAAAATTTATATATCTATCACTTTACCTTTAGAATAAGTTGTCTTTTTAGGATAATCACTATTTTTTTTTTTTTCTTTAAAAATTATCTTTAGAAATTTCTGAAATTTACAAAAATTGCTCTATTGATTGCAAAATTTTAAGCTTCAAAATATTATTGGTATGCCAAATAAAACACTTTTGCATAGTTATTTAAAATGAAGGTCCGTGGTATGCATAAAAAGAATATCACGAGTTGATAGTGCTCGACTGGATAATGTCTCTGGCACAAAGTGATCCAAAGATTTTGAAATTAATTCAAATCTGAAAACTCAGTTTCAAGAAAGTCTGTCGTCTTAGTGTATTAAAAACTCTCGATGATTGTCTTCTTTTTTTCTTTTGCAACCGAAGAAACACAAACATTATTGTACCTCAATCATTGTAACATATTTTGAGGCAATTATAAGAAAACTTTCATCTACCAAGGTCAAACCGAGGAAATAAGTAACTATTTTTATTATATAATTTAATATAGAATATATTACTAAATCAAACAATAACTGTTTAAGAAAATAGACAGATGAGCTACAGATTACCCATTAACTTAATATTCATATATCACAAGTAAGTAGTTCATCTAAATTTTTTTTTCGAAATCCATTTTTGAATAATTTTTATATACAGAATAATTTAAAATCAAAACTGTGATATATTAATTTATTGAAATTTATCTCCTCATCAGATCATTTTAAAAGAAAGTCTTCAAAATGTACCGCATGCTTCACAAAGGTTGATTAAATAAGTTTGTTTAGTTAAAAAAATATATATTTTTAAAGGGAAAAAATGCACCCTTTTAGTGGATGGAAATTGATTTCTTTTATTTAACAGATTCCACTGGAAACGCATTTCTTAGGGGGAAAAATGGCTGAGTAATTAAAATTCAAACGCGAGTGATAGATTTTAGAAGAATTGAAGATTTCGAAAACAAACATATTCATGGAAGATTTCGTAACATAAACATTTTCTTTGAAAAATTACCAATTAAAGGATTGTTAAGAAAACCCTTTTTACGCTTGTTTTTACATGTTATTTATTTTTAATTTTGGTACATAGTTCATAACGTTCGAAAGTACATATATATATAATGCACAGTAGTTACATTAAGATAAGAGGATTTTATGCTTATAGAATATATTTCGTTAACTCTATATGAATTTATTAATATTCCTCTTAATTTCAACTAATTGTCAATATTAAGATAGGCATTAATTATAAAATCAGCCTTGCATGTCTTTAATCAGTTAATCATTTGTAGGATTTGGTTGTTTTAAAAAGCATTTATTTTATTTTTGTCTCAAATTAGGTTTCTTAGAGAAACCAAGAAATAAAAATCTAGTAAATTATAGTGATTGCACATTACGTATAGCTGGTAGAGGGCTTTTTACGTCGTTATCCGTGGAGTATAAAACAGGTAAACAAGGCTTGTTTGAGTGTACTGAATCATTTACAAAGAAAAGAGCTGAGGTAGACATTCAATAACGCCGTTTTCGAAGGCAATATGAGCAACTGTCGCAGTTTGAGAGGGGAAGAATCATGGTCATGATGGAAGCTGGGTGGTCAGATAGGCGAGTAGCTCGTCAATTAGGTCGCTCTGATTGTGTTGTGAGGAGGTGTTGGGACCAATGGATCCGAGAGATGTCATTTACACAAAGACCAGGCTCAGGACGCCCTCGAAGGACTAGTCGTCGAGAAGACCGCCACATCGTAAGAAATGCACGCGTACAGCCAACTGCTTCATCTGTCGCCATCCAGGCACAGGTAGCACCTGAACTAGGGGCCCCTGTGTCTTCTCGAACCACACGAAGACACCTGGTTGAAGGACATTTGGGATCGCGGCGTCCATTATGTGTGCTGCCCTTGACACCCACCCATGACGTCTCCGCTTGGAGTGGTGCCGAGCACGAGGACACTGGACTGCAGCGGAATGGAACCAGGTCGTCTTTAGAGACGAATCCAGATTCAATCTCAGCAGTGATGACGATCGTGTTCGTGTGTGGAGACCCCGTGGTGAAAGCCTCAGTCCTGTGCCTTTGCTTTACAGTAACAAACCGCTCCCACAGGTGGTGTGATGGTATGGGGTGCCATTGCCTACAATACACGGTCACCCCCAGTATTGATCCGTGACACCATGACAGCTCAGAGTTATGTCCATGACATCCTGCAACCACATGTGTTGCCACTCATGCAACGGCTCACAGGAGCCATTTTTCAACAAGATAATGCTTGGCCTCACACGGCAAGGGTGTCACAAGACCGTCTCCGCTCTGTTACTACCCTTCCTTGGCCTGCCCGATTCTCAGATTTGTCTCCTATTGAACATATCTGGGATCATTTGGGCATCCCACGATTTTGAACGAACTAGAGGCAAAGTTACAGCAAATATGGAACGATATGTCTCATGCAAATATGAACGACTTGTATGCCTCAATGCCCGATCGTATCGCATCGTGCATTCGTGCTAGAGGGGGCTCAATAGGGTATTAAATCCTCCGTTCTTTTGCCTTTTTCTCTGAAATAAATGATCCATTTTCTTTGATTTTTTTTATCATTTACTTATATCAAAGTAGTCATTACGTATGTAAAATTTCGTTTCATTTTGACGACTCCTTCTCGAAGCGCTTATTTTTTTCTCCATGAGAGTAACTAACCTTCGAAATGCCCCGTAATAAATTAAATTAATTATTATTATGAGTAACATACATTGGCCTAAAATGAATTGATTGGTAAAAGTTTTTTTTTCGTGAATTAACTTTTATCTTCGGAAAATATATAATTTAACGATATAGACCACATTCACGAAAACTGGAATACTTAGTTATTTTATACTATATATATATCTGAGCAACAGTATACACGATTTTGAGTACATGTGAGAAAAGGGGCATTCCAACCCACCACGGATATCTCCCCTTAAAAAACGATAAGAAAACATTTATACTTTGAATAATGACAGAAACTAAATAAACCAAACTGTGGAATCCTTGAAAGTAGCTTACATTCTTTTGCGACTGCTTGTGTATTCCGTTGAAAAAATATCGTAAAACATGTCAGAATATATTTAAATATTTCATCTGTCTTCGTTACAGTATTATTAATTTAAATTAGATATAACAGATTTATATGATACTCAATCTAAAATCCAAAAGTATTAAATTTCTATTGTTACACTAAGATATTTTTCTGCAAATATTTTACATACTTCAAGCTTATCAATTATATTAAAAATAATTTCAAATAAATACAGAAAAATCGAGAATACGTAGCTATTTTGAAGGACAAACAGTACAACGACAATGCTCATCACACGAAAGATACGCGAACCAAGTGTATTGATTAAAATTTAGTGATAATGCTTCAAACAATTGATTATAGCCAATAAATCAGTTAAATAATAAAACATGTCAACCTCAAAAAAATAAATGATTTATTGTCCAATGTGAAAAGGCATCAGAAATGAATGATAACTGAATATGTCATTAAGAGTATAACCAGTTGACATTTAGAGACCATTTGCTGTGAAAATCAATCTCTGAGTGCGTCATTTAACTATCAGGAAATTATATTTTATATGAAATATGACCTTTAAGATTGTAAAAAAGAGAAAAAAAAACTAAATTTGATATTAAACTAGGGATGTGATAGGAAACTCAGTGAAAAGAAACATCTTTGCAGATATGTTTTTTTCCACAAAATTTATAAGAATATAGCTTCTAATAAGTTTTATAAATAAAATTAATTTAGAGGAGTAATTTTCATTTTTTGTATGTTACTATTATTTACTTCATACGCAATTCTGTACATAAGCCATTTCTATTTGAGAAATTGTTAAATGAGTAGCATTTCTGTATAATTGTGGTATTTATTTATTACACACAAGCTAAAAGTCCCTCATCTATATTTTTATTCTCAACGAATTTTTATTCACCATTTTAATTTTGCATAAATGAACGCCTGAAAATACTTCAGTAAAGCTTCAAGACCCATAAATCCTTTACTTTCAAAATCATTACAACACACACAATAAATTATTCTAAGATCTAAATTATATAATTTCTTTTTCCAGGAAAAAATCATAACGATATTTTGAGGATTCCTTACACTTATATAAATGAAATTAATACATTTTATATATATTTATATTTTTGTGTGTTTATTTGTATCTTATACGAATCCAAACTGTTGATCGTATCGCTCCAAATTTTTTAGGGAGCTTCGATGATGTTTTGGAGGAGTCGTAAACATATCCCTGCCAAACAAACTTTTCAAATTTATTTTTGGAGAATTTTTTTTCTTAAGCCCACTTTTTTCATTGTTGCTTCTGCTTTGCGTCGACAACAGCATCGATTTATATAGATAAAGTTTATGTGTGTTTGTGGAATGTAGTCCACCATGCAAATGATTCAGATGCGGGAAATTTGGCATGATGAACGTATATGGGTGATGATGGTATTTTAACTTGTTGCTGAAGTATTCTTTTTTGTTTGCCAAGTATTGATGAAACAAATACATATATAAATTCCCTCTTAGATTTTGTTGTTTCTTTTATCTTTGTTATGCCACTTTTTTTCCAGATGAGCCCGGGGTGTACCGGGTAATTTGGCTACATTTATAAGATTAACTTTGCTATTTTATTTACTAAATGGTTCTTTATTTGGAGTCTGTGTGTGTGTGTGTGATTTGCAGTTCCCTTAAAATTATTCAAAATATCTTTTAAAAACTTAACCTAATTAAAATTTTATTTATTCTCCCATCTAGATCATCATATTTTTTATTCACCCGTGTATATAAAGAATGTGTATACCTGCTAGTTCAATAATAAAATACAATGCTAATTTGAAATAGTTGTAAAATCCTTTACAGGTAAAGAGAATGAATAATATTTATTTCGAATAGTAAAAAAAGATGTATATACAGAAAAGAAAAGAAAATTATAATTTTTATCAACTGAAAAATACCCTTTTTAATGCAGTCGTGTTTACTATGAGTTAGTGTCACTCTAACTAATTTAACATATTAATTAATTACGGGAAAATAAGTCAATTGTGTTAATTTTCACTAGCATTGCCACACGGATCTGAATGCCTCTTAATTAAATATTTAGTTTTTGAAAACATAGAACAAACCCACATAATAAGAAAATAAAAATGCTTGGAATCAATTTTGAATGTTTTTAAGGAAAAAAAACTTTAAAGTATTTAGAAGAATTTTAATTCTCCACGTAGAGAGTTCTTGATCAACAACAGCAAGAATATTTTAATATAAATATTTTTTTTCTAAAACAATTTGTGCTGATTTTCTCATGAACAACATAACATTTTGTTGGAAACTACAATAGCGTTTTGAATGATCTGATTCTTTTTCCTGAACCACTTCACTGCTTCTTATATTTATTATTTAAATTTGATTAAATAATAAATATCAGATTAAGTCCAAGAATATGACAGACATATAAATATTTGAAAAGTAACAAACATAGCAAGAACAATAGAGCATAACAGCAGAGTAACATAAAACCAAACTAATCTACAGTGTAGTTAATCTCTATTTTTCTCGGCATCCAACTCAAAATGCAGTTATATTTCAGAACATTTTAGAGGGAAAACTCAAATCTCTCCGATTCACCCTTTCAACTCTACCTTTACTACACCAGAAAGTTAAAAAATCGTTATAAAAAAAATTCAAATTTAAACCGTTCACAAATTCACACCTTTAACATCTATAATACTCAAGATACTTTAAATAAAGTAGTAATTAAATCATCTGAATATATATTAAGTATTAAAAACAAAATATCTTTCTTGTATTCCAATTTATATAAGATTGATTATGGCGTGGTTTGAGGAGACTCCTACAAATTAATATACGTGACCAACAATGACTTAAAAGTCTTCGTTTCAAATGTGGCATTTCTTTTTCTGGTAAGTTGTATGTGTCATGAACTGAAAATGTCCGGGAACAATAACCAGTGTAGGCGTCCTATGAACATGAGTTCGCGTGAGCTGACTCGGTCAAATGACTTCAAGGCTTGGAATGAGTCACGGATTTGATATTCATCTTACATAGAGTTCTCGACTTAAGTAAAAATAAACTCCAAGTTAAGAAAAACGCAAATTACTATGATGCTGCGGGGTAAATAGGACACTTATTGAGAAGAAAGCAAACTTTAAAAAAATTATAGTTCCTGAAAAGGTAGAAATTTCTTTTGAGTTTTCAGTGGGTGAAAATTGTAACAGGTTTGTGGGTGGAAAGAGTAGTGAAAGGCCATTAAAAAGAACATTAAGTTTTTTGAAAGTTTTTATGATATTTTGTCTTTAATTGGCAAGGAGGATATCATTCATTTTTATAATGCTCCTGTTTCTGTATGAAAAACATTTTTCTCGTTAAAATTACACAACAGATTATTAATCATATCAGATTATTTTGATGTCTCATTAAAGATACATTTGCATCAATTAAAAAATGCTACATTCTTACATTATTTGAGAAGCTAGAGTTTAAACTTATATAACGTCAACATAAACCTTTCACTTAAAAAGATTTATGAAACAGTGGCAATAACTATCTTAGTTTTAACATTATGAGAGTGTTGTTTTACATCATCAAATGTTATCATTGAAATGTTTCTCAAATTTTGTACTATACCACCTGTACTAAAGCATTTTTTTGCTTAAATGTGTGCATATGTAAAACACTTGCTTGTATATAATGTATTTGTTTAGGGAATTTGTGTTTGTAGTGTATCATAGACACAGCTCAAAGCAACTTTTAGTCATGTAAAACACACACAATATAAAGCATGGAAAAGTAGAGTAGACATTTCTTGTAATTTTGTGTTCAAAAAACGAGACAATTTTGTGTTAAAATCTATAGAATGTGAGAAACATTCCTGATCAAAGAATAATTGTTCCTTTTGCAAGTAATTAGTTGTCAACAAGGGGTATTCGCCATTTGAGCAAGTTAGTCAACGTATTTAGGACACTTCGTCAATAGTTTTAGGCTCTTTCTTTGTAACACGGTGTTTCTAGCATCACTTGATACAATCAAGCTTCTCAATTACAATCCTATCATGCCTATTATTTTTTAGTATGGTTGAACCAGAATTAAAAAGAACAATCACTAAAATTTCTGCCAATATTCAGCTAATTGAGCGTTTGGAGGTGAACATGAAAAACAAGATATATAGATACCATATTTTTTAGCGACAAATGTACTAAATCCATGGTAGGAATGAAAGCATTGTAAAGTACATTTCATTAAATTACAAATACGGCTTAACTATGGTGACGAAACTTTGTTTATAAACGTAGCAATTGGCAGAATCTGTTGTATATACCAAAATACATAATATCATCTGAAAACGCTGTGTTTGCAATGAATAAAAAAATATGTGTACAAAAATGAATAAATAAAAACATATTCAACGTTTCTGTATCTTCATATTCGCAGTCTTGGAATACATTGTTACCGAATAATTGAAATAAGTTCTGTACCAAAATTTATAAAGAGAAATACAGCAATTAAGCGTGGTATAGAATTATTAACATTTATGTTATTTGTGAATAAATCGACTTTTTACTTTTCAAGTTCTGTTGTTAAATATCAGGTATATAGTATACATAAATAACAAATTAATTTTAGTTATATTTTTGTACTTTTGCTAAAAATGTAAGCTTAAAGAACCTTGAAAAACTGGTTGAACATATTGAAAATATTACTCCGCAGATTTTTGAAAAACTTAATCAATTGTAATATTAATTAAAATAACTTGCACAATTAATATACGCTCGTTAATTTAGACTAACTAAACAGACAATAATATATTTGTGGTATAGTACATACTACTTCCTTCTATTGTTTCTAGAAAACTTTACGATAACTGATCAAACAATGGAGCCAATCGACAATTGGAAATATATTCCTTCAATTGCACCAACTGGTATAGGAGAAACTGCCCCCCATATTTGTATATCTCTACCATCGTCTTTGCTGGGTTGATAGTTGGAACTGCATTCCTCATTATCCTGCGTTCATGTTATAGATTATTTATCATGTACAATTATGTACAATTTCACAATCTTAACGATGTTCCTGGGATTACTGGATTCAGAAGATCATTGCTGCCAACTGATACCATTTGGATCAATAGAAGTCTTTTACCGGATGATATACCTCCGAGTTACGCATCAATAGTACCTAACTTTGGAGTACATCAGACAGAAACATATGTAAACAAATTCATGAAATCATCTGAAACGCCCCCTCCCAAGCTATAACAGCATCGTTAACATCTAAAGAAACATTTCGGTGGGTTATTTGTTACGTTTTTCTGTTTTGTATCAGTTTTTTCAGGTAAAGAACATGGTAAAGAAACAGTAGCATCACGCAGAAAGTGTATAAATGGTTTTGTTTAACACCTAATGGTATTCAAGAATGTATAAAGAATATGAATTAAAAAGTAATGACTTGGTGTTATTCATCAATAACATTTAGGCAAGATAAATTTTACCAAGTTGTTTCCTTTAGTTAACACTGAAAATGTTTGACTTGCCATCTTCTGCTGCAAATTTGGTTTGTAACTTCAATAAAGAAGTACTTAAAACCTTCGAAAGTTCCAATTTTGTGTGTGTGTGGCTGTGTACTTAAATTCATTTATCTTTCACCATGAAGCCCTCACTTTCTTTCATTACAAATTATTTAAGTTATTCAACATAAGTCTTACAATCTACGCAAATGTTTGACATAATTATAAAACGACATTCAATCGCATATTAATACTTAAAAGATTGGGGAAAAACCCTTCACTAATAATGTTACAATATAAAAGAAATGTGGAACACTTAAAATAGCTTTTTTAAAAAGTGGTTGCAGCTTATCATTATGATATCATTGAAGTTTTAACTGAATTAAAAAAGCAGATAAGGAGGGGGAGTGAAACACATTATCTGATAAGAAATAGTTTTAGTTGAATAGAATTGACTTCACAAAAAGAAGGAACATGAGAGGAAAAAATTATGTAGTGAGTCATTTCCATAAACTGCGACTTAAAAAAAAGGAATTACTAAGGTGACCAACCGTCCTCCCTTAAGGAATACAGTCCTCCTTTTATAGGTTCTGTATTTCCTCGAAAAGTGTCCTCCTACTTGTCCTCCTTTTCAATATTTTAAAATTGATCTGCTTACCTCAATTCAGAGATGAACTAAACATTTTTCTAATATGTAGAATGGTCTGAAACAAATATCACAGTAAATAACAGTTTTCAATGGTGTTTTCTGACTTCATCAAAAGTAAATTGGGCAGATATACAAAATATTGTTGAGTTTTTATCGAAAGAAATGCCTGACTTTAAAATCGATAACAATTGTCTGTTTGAATAAATTAGAAGACTGAATGTATATTTAAATTCTAATAAATTGGAACAACTGATTAATCAGCATGCTGAAATTAATAACAGATGGGTGGAAATATTTAACCGTTTAAAAAATGAACACTTTCCATATGATAATTTAGTTATTCTTGTAGAATTTACGTTGTGCTGACCTGGAACTAATGCAGAAATTGAGAGTTTTTTCAGTTGGTAATGAGTTTTGTACAAGTGAGAAATCAAGAGTGAATGTTAATACTTTAACTGTAGCATTTACTGTAAAGCTCAATATAAAAGATATATTTTGCTCCGAAATTTCCGGATATTTTTTGCTCCGAAATTTCCGATGTATTAGAAAATGATGTAATGACAAAAAAATATTCAATGGTATAATACTCGTTTAAGTAAATAATTAAAAGAAATGCAAGCGTATTTTTATTTGAATTAATTAAATGTTTCATATATTTATGTTGTAACTTTTTCTTAAATTTTTTGCGTGCGTCCTCCTTTTCATTGTAAAAAACTGGTCACCTTAGAATTACAGTGTTTGAATCAATTAAAAGAATTATCGGCAAAAAAGGTAGAAGAGAATTTCTGTTTAAATACTTTTATTCATTAAAAATACTCTTATTATATTATTCTACTATTCATAAAGGGTGTTCTACTCATTTTACTTTTAAAAATCAAGTGTTAATTTTCCCCTTTGCCTTTATTTTGAATCTGAGAGTTTGTATTTTTTTTTGTTAGCTTGTTTCCCACTGAAAATAATACCCACTAATTCTTTTATATAATATGCTTAATATATTCATTATATTAATATTCATGAAATAATTTAATATTAATTTAAAGCTGTTTTTATTGTCCAACTACCTCACATAAGCACTTTAACGTCTATCATCTAAAATTTTTCTTGTTTGAAAAAAGACTAAAACAAGATTTTAGACAAAAGGTGAAAGGATATTATCACAATTAACGCAAATTTATGTTAATTGAGAGGATGCACGAAATTTTAGCCTAGGGCTTCAGAATTTAAAGGTTCCATCCCCTTGTCAACACTTAAAAGAATAATGTGACGCACAAAACATATTTTGAAATATTAAAGATAATCAGTCCTTTGAAGCTATTTAATTATTAATGTTATGTCAATCAAATTATAGTTTTGTCCTCTGGCAATAAAAAGTACTATTGATCAGCAGAAATAAAAGCAACAATAGAAAATATTTTTTGAATAACTCTGGAGTTTAGTATCTATTTAAATCTCTCATTCAAAATAAACAAAAGAATAAATAATTGCATGGTTTGCTTTAAGTATTTCAGTTTTGTTTAAAGTTAACAATGAAAAATTCTTCCTACGATTTTTAAGTACACATACATTAAGAAAATAAATGCGAAGATATAAGAAATATTCTTCTTAAATAAGAAGAAAAAGATATAATTTGAAGAGAAGCAGCGAGTAAAACGAAAATAATATTGTGTTATCTCGTCAAAATATATTCCCTTGATAGTAAACAAAAATACAATATTATTTTGAGAGCCAGTAGAAAAAAAACGCGAATTCCTTATGCGCATTTAGACAGGCCATCCATGAAAATGACGAGAACTTGGTTATTGTAAGTCTCCCGCGTATGTTTAAGCGTCACGAACAAACTTCTCGTTCAACATATTCTTTGAGAATTTAAAAAAGTTTTTAGTACTAACCTGGCTAGAGCAAATCATATGCTTAGTGCATAGATTTGTCAACAGACTTTGGGCAGTACAAAGAGCTGCTGATATTTTCCGGTGATTGTGTGAGTTTCGATCCGGATACTTCTGCAGCTGCCGAGTGAGATGTTCAAACTGCAGCTGTTCTTCACACATTGATGTTTGCAAGGCTTCCATCAAACATAATATACTCTGTAAAAATAAACATTTGTAATATTAGCATCATATCACATAACATATTTTAAGTGGGAAAATGCAATATTTTTTCAGGTGCGATTTTTGTTTCTTTGTAGTTTACGTTTCAAAAGTACAAAAAATTTGAGCTTTCTTAACAATTCGGAACTTTCTCTGCAAAAATCTCTAAAAGTACTCTCAATGTAACTATATGCATGTTTAAGATTTCATACTTCCTTTTAACTGTCAGTTATATATATATATATTAAGGTGGATTGGCGGTTATATGAAGAAAAAATATTATTTTAATCGGAAATTATCCATGTAAAAAAAGAATGTTCTATACTGTAAAGATTAGGAGAAAAATAATTTCAAAATTTAATATTACCACAAGGAGGAGTTGAATTTTCGAAAAAATGGAAAAAGACTGTCGATAAGTGAGTATTGAGTAGTCGACAGCACAATGTACATCGTAACATTTCATAAGTCCAACTCTTTCCACCCGCATTGTCGAATCAATCCGATCTAAGGGATTTTTTTCTTTTTTGTCTTCCGCTTTATTGTGCAATACAATTTCGACAGTAAGTTTTTAAAAGATCAAGGTGATTGCCTACTTCGGACCCAATTTTCTTATAAAAACAAATTTTTGAAACAAATTGAGTGTTTTTAGGAAGAAAAATTTAAAAAAAGTATGTAAATACGTAAAAACTTTTAAATAAATATTGTACTTTTAGAAAAATTGGTTGTTTTCAAGGAAATTTTACCAAATTTTTACAAAAACGGGTAACACTGTATAAAAAATTTCTACTACAACTATCATAATTTTCTTTATACACGACATACATATTATGGTGCTCTTCAAAATGAACCAAAATCTAAGAGAAATATTAAAATACAAAAAAATTACAGACAATTATACATAATAATATGAAAATTTTGATATTTTTGAAATTTTTTCTTTATAAAAACTACCCTAAATGAAAAAAATATTTAGCCTACAACAAAACTTATGGTGAATTTTATGAAAAATAGTATAATTAACATTCCCCAAAAATTTCAAAACGTTATCTGGTTTGGTTCTTAAGATATCATGTATCTGGTAGAGTTTTTTTCGAAACCATAATTTTTTGAGAAAAACTCATTTACAGTTTTATCTTACTGCCCTTTTGCATAGAGTGATGTTTTTTAAAATCACTATAACTTTATTTCTATTTCACGTAAAGGGAAAAAACTGTTTTGGAAAGAAAAATGTCCAAACTATAAGATTTTGAACTAAAAAAAATGCCTTATGTAGACGAAAAACGACATTTTCAAAGTTGCCAGTCACCTTAAGTACTTTAAAAAAAGCTTTTAAATGCAACTTTTTTTTTCTTCTTCTTGTAACTATTTAGCAGGTGTCCCCTCATTGCAATAAATGTTAAAAAGTACTAAAATACTTGTTTTCTTTAGTAATAATTTCTTACCCTTGTGCGGCAGTACTTAACATTAAAATTAGTTTTTTATTTTACTCCCCCCTTTATCTGTATACCAGAGGACATCCTTTCCGCAAGGGTAAGTTTTGAAATTATGAAAAAAAAAATTGATCCATCTAATATATTTATGATATATTGTAATATTTCCCTTACCAACTTTCTCCGTATTCAAATGTTTGTTAAGCGATTGTCCAATTTATAAATAATATTCGAATCATATTTGCAAGACTGAAGATTCACAGACAAATAGACACCCCTTTCTGCAATTTGATTCTTATTTCCATTTTGAAGCATCAAGAAATAATTTGCTCAATAAAAATCGTCTGTTATGCTTCCATAGTGATATATTTATTATTCTTTTACGTATAGAACATATATATTTCATATTTAAACGGGAGTATATAAAATATGTGAGAGAAATGTCATGCTCAGTTTCATTTCACTGAATAATATTTACTTCTTGTTTTTAATTAATTTATTTGTTTTAGAATAAGATACAGCGTCATAAATAAAAGCTGTCTATAAAATTCAAATGTTCTGGCTGTGGACATCCAAACGTCTTTTTGTTCGGGTTAAATACCACCTGTTCTAAGAACAGGGGAGGTTGGACACTGGAAACAGGGGAGAGGGAAAGGAAAAAACCCATCTTTCTACACGCGCACATTTGATAGAACAGCGTGGATTTCGTGGATGACAGCTTCGCTCTTTCATAAATATTGCGGCTCATGCATACACAATTTCGATAATACAAAATTATTTTCAATTACTTTGTACTTTTTTTCGAGAAAACACAGAACAAATATCATTACAGGAAGTACAATCAATGTTTCACATACGTTCTGATAGAGAAAAAGCCATTAAGGTATCTAACTACGTTCGCAACCGTGATTTTGCAAAAGCGTATAAATTGATAATAATTATAATATTTAGTGTAACTTAGATTAGAATACATGTATAAAATTGTTTTAAGAATATTATTACAATAAAAAATTATCTAAGTATAATATTTTGACAAAAATGAACGTAGAATGACCAATTTTCAAAACATTCTCCTTTTATGAAAAATGCTTCTATTATAATAATATTTTGCTTGTATATAGCTCAGACCTCTGTACAGAGGCTGAACTAGAATTTTTGAAATATACAACTTAGAAGTGGATTTATCCATATTTTACTGTAGCAGAGGGGAGAAATTTTAAGGAAAAAACGCGAAGATAGAGAAAAAGCGTAGTAACTCTGAAGATAATGTGAATTTTTCAAAATTCCTAGTTCAGACTCTCTGGAGAGAAGTCTTTACTTTATATAAGCAAAATATTATTATTACAGAAGCATTTTTTATAAAAGGAGAACATTTTGAAAAAAGATTATTCTAAGTTAATTTTTTTACCAAAATATTGTATTTAAATATTTTTTTGTCAAAATATCCTTAAAACCACTTTATACATGTATTCTAACCTAAAAATGACACTAAATACCATGAAAATTATCCTTTTATGCGTTTTTTAAAATCACGGTTCTGAACGTAGTCGGATACCTTAATGACTTAAAAAGGAGATTTCTAAATCGGAGTTCTATGGAAATTATTTTTAGAAAACTTTTAAGTGCGGGAGAAAGAATCAAAACACACACACTTTGTGTTTTTATTTTTAATAAGAGCTTCATACATTTCCTTCTCTTAGGAATGTTACAATAAATAACGATAGTTTTAGTTATAGTTACTAGTTATACCATACACATTGAATCTTTATGTTATGCACGAAGAATTTTATGGTTTATAATCTGGCTTAAAATACTTTATTTCTTTTATTATCTTAATCCGTAAACATTTTCAATCGTTCTTCTGAGAAGAAGAAATCTGGTAACTTCCCCTGACTGAGAAAGAGGATCAAGAATTCTTAACTTAAGGGGTAATCACGCACATGAAATTTTTTTAAGCACGTCCGTTTTAGCTTACTTAATATAAAAATTGAAAAATTTCACTTAAACTAATTACATTCACTTAAGTATTAGTTTATTTTATTCATTCTTGCTCTTTCTTTATAAAATTGAAAACATTTATTAGTTTCTAAATTTTGCTTAAAAATTATGCTTGCAACTTTGTGATTTTTTTGTAGCAATTGCTACAAATAATCCTTTTAAAGAGGTATTTTTTTTAATAACAAATTATGATAATGAATATAAATAGCTAGTTTTTGGCATAGATATTTTAACAGCGGTACTCAACCTTTTTATCAGCCGGGCCACATACACATGGCAACTACATCACGCGGGCCGCATACATATGACGACTATTCCTCGCGGGCCGCATACATATGACGACTATTCCTCGCGGGCCGCAACGTGAGGATTAACGAGGGAAGTAGGGGGGGCAGTAGACGCTTTAAGAGAAAAGACATTTAAAATGCAGAAATTGATCAAAATATTAATAGTTATATATATATATATATGGATTTCATTTTAAAACTATAGTAAACTCCGTCAAACAACTCACACAAAAAAAGGGTTTAATGCCTTTTTTTACCCTGTTATGGGGTAATTTCGATGTCCTTTCATCAATGATCTTGGGGGCGAGATCAACCATCCCTCAAGTATTTTGTTGCTAAATTACGCATTGAAAGATTTAAGCTTAGTGGTATAGTGACTTGCAAAATTATAATTTATTAATAGCATTTTCATGACAAATTAAGCAAATTGTTAATCCATGACGAAACAGTCAAGATCCCAATCGTCTTGAAATAACAAATACTCTTTAGATATTTTTCGCTTGGAGGCATGAGAGTTAATTAAAAACCAGTTTCGCCCATAAAATAGTTTCTATTCTACTGTTATTTGTTAACACTAACCGTTACAATTATAAAAGAAAAAGAAAATTTATATCCCGCAATTCCTACCACGACCACATTGATAGCAAAATCGATATATGTGATTGCTTGATTGATAGAATTTCTCGCTAATTTTTTAATACATTGTTCTTAAATAATTGAATTTGTTAGTGAAACGGGACATGACTGGGCCACTCAGAAAGGTCCGGCGGGCCACATGTTGAGTATCGCTGGTTTAGATGAATTTAATTTGGTGAATAATTTCGAAAATTTATGGTAAATAGAGGAGAGATATATTCAACACAAAGTGTAATAAGAAAAACCTCTATTTAAGGAAAAAAAATCATCAACAGCTTGTTTTTTTGAGCGTATTCATTTCTCACATATTTCCATTAAGGCCTAAATTTACAGCATGGCCATTTTTGAACGTAATACGTTTATGGTTTTGTTTTGATGAAAGAAAGGTCAGAATTAATTGTATAAATGGTATCTTACGAATTCCCAAGAAAAAAAATGCAGCGAATTACAAACAATCAAGATGAAAGGAATGTTTTATCAAAGCATTCACACTTCCTGCTAGCAGGTTTCCCCCCTTATTTATCAGAGTTGTTAAGAAAACAACGATTATTATGATTAATATATATCGATGTTCCATTATATAGCAATCTCTAAGAGGATAACACTAATGGATTTTTGTTCTGTTTAAAAAAAATGTGCTATCAATTAATTCAACCTAAAAACAGGGATATACTATTGCTTTTCAGTCATTTTAATAATGGAGGAAATAATATTATATTTCGGGGTGAAAAAGCAAGTGTTAAAAAATTGTTTTGCCCTCTACGGAAATTTTTACGAAATTAGAAATTCTTCATTTTCTTTCTAAAACTGTAACGAACAACAAAAAGAAAAATCTCATTTACTAGCATATAAAATTTCGGATTTCCAGAAAGTATAAAAACCCGCTTTAAATAAATAATGTCAATAAATGCAAATTTATAAGGCGATCGCTGTAAATCAAAAGGGGGGTAACTTTTCAGGGTACGGTCTACTTCTAATTTTTTCAACGTGTTGCGGTCCACCCAGTGGCGAAGGTATAGTAAACTAAGAAAAAGGTCTACAATATACTATATTATAACTTAATATTAAATACAGTATAAGTATTTAATTATATAACTACAATAAAATTAACTTGCACTTTTAAGACTACGTTTAAAGCAACAACAACAACAACAAACACAAGATTCAAACATAATAACAACAACCACAAATATAATAATATCAAATGATGTATTTGTTACGAAACAACTCAAAACGCATCATAAAATAAAACACTTTCATCTAAATTTAGTACTCATAGTTTTAGCCAGTAGAAGACTTCGTATGCATACTGTCAGCTAATCTTGAATATTTCGGAATATAATTACTAACTATTAATGTTCAGGTGGGGGGGTCCCCCCGAAATGTCTTGGCGGTCCACCGGTCGATTGCGATCGACTTAATGCTCATCCCTGCTGTAAATGGGTATTAGTACATTACGTATGCATTCAGGAGAGAAAGGGGGAAAAACATTATAGCTAGTACAACGCTTCTCAAGCATTCAATATTTGCGACCCAATTTTCAATCATAATTTTCATCGCGCGACCCTCTTCCCTTTCTCCATACAATAACAGTGTGTTGACCTCAATGCTAATGTGCTTTGACGCTAAAGCTACAATACGACTTTAATTATAAACCGTACAAATTATCAGGATAAGTATTAAATTTTACATATAATTTTATATATGACAAGCCAATGGCGTCACTCAGTGGCTTAACGTACACCTCTGCATCGGGGGCAAGATTCTAAGGGCTCAAAGCCTGACTGACACCAAGCACGGCTTGAAGCCCAAAACCTGACTTTGTCGGGGGGGCTGACACTGTCTGTTACGTGATTGGTAATTATTAAACTTGTTCTCCACTTAGTATTGTTAAATTAGTCAGAACTGATACATTTATAAGAGTATTTTAGTGTAAATGAATATTTTATTTTTTATTACGTAAGAATGTATTTTATTTTGCTGCCTTTCAGTAAATTAATAATATTTTTAAATAATATTTTACTTTTCATAAGCTCGTGCCCCCATGTAAAGTTACCACGCTACCTTGGGGGGGGCGTACCCCACAGTTTGAGAAACGCTGAGCTCGTACTAAATTCAGTTCTTATTATATATATATATATATTCACAGAAAAAAATCCTATCATTTAAAAATCTCTCTTGGATTTACTTTATATGTAGTTCAATGTATTCTGAATTAAAGCTATTGATTACTACATTCTTGCTTGATAAACTCAATAATTATGTTATATTAGAAAAAGAGATTTATTATTAAAATACAACTATAAAAATTAAGTAATAAATTATTTCGGTATTTCCAAGAGAGCTTTAACTAGGCAAAATTCTACGAAGATCCCGTTAGAGAAGCATTGATATAATTAGTTCGGAAATTCTATGTGATCCACATAGCTCAAGTTATGATAATAAGACACCTTTTCTAAATAAATTTAATGCGATATCTTTTTAATATAGAATTAATTTCACTTTGAAATTATCATTTAACTTATTCACTAATTCTGATGTTCTGTATAAATTAGGGTACAAGTGAGACAAAATCTTTGAAAAGAATTAATGAAACATTCAATATAGAAACTAAATCTGTGCAGTTCTTATAAGTTTATTGTAATTTTTTTTATAAGGAAATTCACGTTATTATTTGCATATATAAACGTAGATATGCAGGATGTATCAGCACAGCAGTTACAAACTATCAGGACAGATAAAGTTGTAACACCCCTGGAGACGTTAGTGTTTGGGGAAGGGGAGGGGGGTACGAGCAAAGAGAGATCAGCCATAGCATTTTCAACACAGAGTTTTATTACTATCATCACTTACACAATTAAAAGAAGGAAATGCACTAAACATTAAACCCAAGAAAGCAATCTCATAGGATTAGTTCAACTAATGTATAAATAAAAGCACTTATTTAAATACTAGAGCGCTCTTGACTCCTGTGTTTGAATTCTCTTTAGATATCTTGCTTAACTATACGACCTTTCCGGTCGTAATCCTATTCACAATTCAATCTCAGCTTTCAACCATCAACTATCAACCATCGACCAGCGTCGTCTACACTAATGCCAATGCTTAAATAGAAATACTTCATTTGCCTAAATCTCGTCATCTTCACCGAGAAAAGTTTTCAACTGAACTCACAGTTAAAAAGAATAATTTTACCCACGAGGATTGGTGGAAGATTCGTGGATAGACCCGCTACATAATAAACCTAAACAATGGGAAATCACAAAGAAATTCATGGTCGGAAACTTTTTCCTCGCGAGGTAGGGACGTCGCAAAATATAAGAAAGGCAGAATACGAATAAGAGAAGAAAACATGTTTATTATTCTTAGTACAGCAAAAATTAAGAGGAAAGAACATTAAAGGGACCACAGGGGTGTATGTCGGGTGATTAAAAGATGTACGTCGTTAGTATGCAGGATCCACCTGATGGTTGTATGGGAAATCCCGGCATGACATGCGATAACCCTCATACTGGTAACTGGATTGATCTGTACCAGATCCAACGATCTCCTCGTTGTTTGGCTTTCTTACTCTTCTCTCACGTTCCTGTGTGTCCACGATGAAGGATCTGCTGTCGGACAACTCTGGTACAAGTGTGCAAAAAAGGCATGGTTAGGAGATGCAAAGAGGCGTGGTAACGTTGGGCGTACAACCGCTGTGTGTTCGTTCATTGAAATCAGTGGCCCCGTATGCTAAATGCATATCAGCGAGCTCAGCGTTCGTGTAACGTTCCATCCTACTGCCACTTTGTCGGCAAGAAAAATGAGGCTTTACAGTGACAGTGGCAGTGAAAACAGCGTGTGCGCATGCACCGTCATCCGATGCTTCGGTTTATGTAGCGCCATCTATCATGCACACCAACCAAAAAATTTCCAGCATTTTTGATGTACTAAGAATAATAATCATGTTTTATTCTCTTATACTTGTCCGGGCTTCCTTGTGTTTTGCGTCGTCTCTACAGCGCAAGAAAAGCATTTCCGACAATGCATTCCGTTATGATTTCCCAACATCCAGGTGTAATCTATCTGTCCAGGAAGTTTGTAACCTCTGTATTGATATACCCTGTATATCAATAATAAGATCTGCTTTTATTTTGATAAAATATATCTACATGTACGATCCAATAACGGAATAACAGAAAAAAAGATGAAAAAACTGAATCTTAGCCACCACCGATTCTAAGCCGCATCCCAAATTCTCAACATGTTTTTGTGAAACAATGTTGTCATCGATTTTAAGCCATACCCTCAATTCTCTACGCGTTTTTGAGAAAAATAAAAATGCTTAAGAGGTTCATCAATATCCGATAATTAAGAAATTTAAATAAAATTTCATGAGAAATAATAAGAAGTTAATTATTTATTTATTTTACCAGAATTAAAAACTTCCAAAACATGCATGCACCTATGATTACTCTAACCGTCAGTATCATGTTTCGAAAATGATTCGTCGCTCCCATTGTCACAGCTGACTACGGAAATGATGTCGGGGTTGCCATTGTCTTACACGGTGTCTTTCGTGCCATCCAATGCATTTGTCATGCATTTTTTAAAAGAATTATTAAAAACCGTTGAACACATTTACAAGCAAAAATTATATCATTTTGTGTATGCCATCGACGAATATTTGTTTCATCCGTGTCAAATTTTCAGAGGCCGCTACAGTGTTTCCGTTTTTGTCTGCACATAAAATTGCCCGCTTTTTCACACCTGTGTCATAATGAACTTGTCTTGATACTATTACCGATATCTTTGATGTTTAGGCGATTGAAAGAAAGTTTATACAAGAAAATTTCCTAAATACGAACAGGCAACGATGCTTAGGATAGACTGAATATTGGATATAAATTGCGGAATGGGATAAATCATCGATGCAAGTGGTCAAAATGGACTGTGACATTTTTCCTTTTGAAAGGGGTGGAAATTCAATTTCCCCCATCCAACAAATGTTTTGTCTTCAATTCTAAGCCGCACCCGATTTTCAGTAGCATTAACACTTGAAAAATAGTGTGGCTGAGATTCCAGTAAATACGGTATTTGAAATTAATTCGAATGATGTGCAAATGAATTAGTAGAAATAATTAATGCGCAATTCTTTGCGAAGTAAAAATCTGTTACGCAAATCTGTACCAATTTATATTTGCATCACACTTTTTATAACCACTTACATTTCAATCGCTTCTTGTAAGTGTTTAATGAAGAAAAATATACATTTTACATTTGTTTTATATAGTTAATTTTTACTCGATGTTTAAAATTTATTGAAAATTAAGACACCTATCACACAAAAAACTACTTACAATTCTAATCAACGAAATTATTTTCAAATATTATTTCATGCATTTTTAGGATGGTCCCTTTCTCTGATCCTGTCTATTATGTCTAGAGACTGTGTTTAAAAGAGCTGTTTAATATGCAGTAGAGGTGGAATAATTGCACGTCTTAAAAGGGCAAAGAGTTTTCCACTCTAAGTGTTTTTCTTGTCTATTTAAATTCGGGCAATCAGACATCTTGTAACATTTATTACATACTGGGATTTCCAAAGGAGGAAATAGTTAATGCAATAACTTCCTCTGACTAAATTAGGTTTTCTCTCACAAATTGCGTATGTTACAAAAACTAAGTGTGGACCTGCAATGAATGTAAAATTTGTTTTATTTAGCTTAAGCATCTGTGTAGAATTTGGACTAAAGCGTGAATATATATATCATATCGTTTTAAAATGCTATAATCCATGAATGTATCTTAACAGTTCGGTTATAACACTGACAGTTTTAGGAAATATTCACACTGAAAAAAAAGGGTTAGGATAGCCTTTGCAGTCATTCTGAAGATATTGGAAATTTGAATGATTTAAAAAAATGAAACACTGAAAGTATTGAAAATTTTCTCAACCGAAAATAAATCAATGGTGCTACAGATCTGGAATAATTTTATAGAACCGAAATTCCAACAAATATTTAAAAATATTCCCCCAGAAATATTCAATTTTTTTATTGTACTCTACAATTGCGTTACTTTTACAAGAGAGCGTTTTTTTTTAACTGAATAAATTTATTCATAATTTTTCAGTATTTTAAACGTAAAAGTTATCCAAATAAAGCTAAATTTCTCTCTCTATATATATCATGCTGCTTGCATTTCAGTATTCTATATAGCAACCAAGGAGCGAAAATAAAAATAAATAAAAGTTAAAATTTTGAGATAGAAATGTGAAATTTTTTTAAAACAGTAAATAAGTAGTGAAAAACTGAAATGATAAAGTAATAAAAATAGCCTAACTTTTGAGTTAAAATTCTTAAAATTTTGAAACTTAACATTAATGTCTTCAATTTGATAACTTAATAATTAACTCGATATGATATATATATATATATATATATATATAAACACACTCTCTCAGACAAGATTTGTATATATTCTTTATTAAAAAGCGCATAGCTGCTTTTAGCATGCAAAGGACATTTTGACTGGTGATGTTGAAATAATGTTCCATATATTCTTTTAGATATTGTATTTATATAAGACATTTTTCCTAAAACAGAACTAGAATTTAAAAGTAAAATTATAAATGACTTATATATTTTATGTTATTAATGACGATGAAAGTAAAAAAGACTTGAAGATTTGACAATTATATCCTTATTTTATACAAATTTTGGGGGTAAAGGGAAACGATTTCTAAAATGAAACGAATGGAAAAAAATAGTGTTTCATTTTTTAAAATGTGTATTATTTAAGAAGTAATGAATTAAAAACACAATTTTACTATTTGCATGCAAAAATATACATGCATTGAAGAAATATTCTTGTGCTGCCATCTATGAGTATAAAAAGAAAACACTTTCAATAAATATATTTTTCATTGACCATTTTTTAGTTGTTGTTGTGTTGTTGTGGCTAATGCCACCTGTCTGACGTAGTCAGAACGAGGCCCACGAAATTCATCGTGGCATGGGTAAGAGGTACGCCTGTCGTTGGCCTTGAGCACCATACAGGTGACCATTTTTTAGTTTAATACAATGATTTCCAAAGTGGACTATATCGACCCTCGGGGTCTGTGACGACCTTCAAGAGATCCATGTAAAATAACAAATAATTTGGGGGTCTATTATATTGGCTCTCATTAAACCAGATCGTGACTTTAATTTTAAAAAAAATTAATCAATTCGAAACCAGATCTTACCTATTTAACTGATTTATTTACAAAATTTAACGTTTAATTTGCAGTTATAAGATTATAGCATACATTCTATTAAAATGACCATTTCCACGTATCTTTCCGAAACGTTTCGTTCCAGTTTTTTTTCCTAAAGAAATATAACATTGGACGTCGTACATTTTCTCAATTTATCACTGACAGTCTGTCAGGACGCTTTAACCTACAATTCAACATTTAAAAGCCCTTTATTCAGATTTTGAAACTAGGTTTGAGTATGATTTGTCTATGGTAATATCAAAGTAGGCAATGAATTCATATGATCTCATTGAAAAAAAAAATGTCATATTACAATAGGAACTGATCAGAAAAGGCCCTAACGAAGTTTTTAAAGGAAAGTTTAGAGACGGATGTTATAGTACAATTTTAGCTTTAAAAAGACAAACCTGTTATTTGTCCCCAATTATTGAATATTGGGAGAAAGTTTTTCCATTGCTTTTACTAGTGCGAAAGAGTTTCAGAGTTTGCCAATCTCAAAAACAAAAAATGAAAGAAAGAAAAAAACTGGATACTACTAACAAAGGAGATTTAGGGTTAAACCTTACTAGATTGATATAAAAGGTTGACAATTTGTTATTGACGCACAAGATTCATCCTTCCCATTAAAAGCACTTGTTTGTTTTAAAATTATTTTATGTATTAATTAAATTTTTATTTAATTAATTAACATGTTCTCAAGTTTTAAAACACACACACACACACACACACACACACACACACACACACACACACACACACACACACACACACACACACACACACACACACACACACACACACACACACACACACACACTATACTTTACTATAGTTAGAAGTTTAATTCTTTTAAGGCAAGTAGTTGCACACACACACCATCTATCAAAAAGACATTTAAGTTCAATATTAGGCAAGCAGGGGTCTACCTAAAACCAAAAAACATTGCAAAGGGTCAATGAGACAAAAAAGTTTGGGAACCTCTGGTTTAATACACGAAAGTAAGGTGCTGCCATCTACCAATGCATATGTAAAAAGCCTAATATTCAGTTCCATTTTTAGCATTATTTTGACTAAGACATTAAGATTTTTTAGATTGTTAATGTTTATTTTATAACATTTCTGTTTTTTCAATCCATCACACTAATCTTTATTGTATTTAATATACAACAAAATTATAGGAAAAGTTTTAAAGGACTTTTTTTGATTTTTAGGAAATTTGATATTAATTATGAAGTAAGTTTCTGTTGTGAAAATAAATGTTAGAAACCTAAAACAAAATATTAACAGATTAATTTCAAAATATTTTAAGAGATTATTCTGATTTTCTCATTCACCGTACTTATTGAAGGGAAGGGAAAACATTTTTTGTATGACAATAAATCAACTTTTTAAAGCGTTTAATAGACAGATTCACAGATATTCCTTTAAAATTACATTTCTATCTAGATAAGTGAGAAATAAAATTCCAAACGGATTTATTGTTAAATATAAACGTTTTGTAAGACCATATTACCTAAAATTCCCTTTTTGTTTTAATATAGTCAAGAGACGTTAGGCTGAGAGGGTAAATGATATTAAGAAATAATTCTCGAATTTTTAAGAAAAAATTACTAACTAGAATTTAACAGAGTATTAAAATGTGCTTTGTTTCAAGTATTATGGAATTAATTATTACGTAAACTTGATTTAATCCCGAAAGAATTAAATAAAGAAATTTGTGCATATGATCGAAAAAATAATTTATAACGCGCTTATTTTTAAATAAAAAAAATAAATATGAAATTTATTTATCTTTATTTTATAGGGGACTGTTTAAGTTTGATAAAAAAGAACTTTTCTACATAAATCCCAAAGTAAAAGTATTTTATATGAGAGTTACTATAAATATTCTCAATGCTCACAACTTGCTTGCTCATGATTTTGTATTAATATATTATAGATAAGGAAGCAGAAATTTTAAAATAAATTTAAATCTTTTAATTGAACACAAAAATATAAAATTTATCAACTGTATTACGTTGCTTTTAAACCCTTAAATACTATTTTGAGTTAAAAAAAACTTTGATGTTCAACTAAAATGTAGTTTCTATTTCTCGACAATAGATGGCAGTGCAAACATGTTGCATCAGCCATCGCGACCATGATGATATTGATAAGTATGTGATTATATAAGTACATAATTAGATAATTATCTGTACTGAAAGTTTTATTTAACCAATGCACGAATATATACATCATCACTCTTATTTTTGGAAACCACTCTTCAATGTGCTCAATATGGAGGTTAATAACAGAACAATATTCTCTCATGTGTTTCGGTCTATGGTAGTTATTTTTTTTTTTTTTTTTTTAAAAAAAACTGCACTACACAAATAATTTAATATCGTTAGAGATGAAGTATTCATCTATCACAAATTCTTGCAATTGACTGTAAGTCAATGCGATAGATTTTAAACCTGATATTTTACTGTATTCGTAAGTTCACATAGCTTGAGGGGACAACATTAACAGCGGAGGCATTTTTGGGAGTGGGGAGAGCTAAAAGAGAGAGAGAGAGAGAGAAGTAATAGACTTGGTAGCTGTCAGCCACACTTAACTAAATCTATATAAAAAAGAAAATAAAACATTCATATACTACTGGATTCACTCAAAAAATATCATTGGTAAGAAAATTATTTTATGAAAGCAAGAGTGCACAAATGTATACAATACAAAAATGACTGTGTTTGAAAAAAAAACTGATAATGGTCTAATTCCCATTTAAAGACAAAGAAAGAAAAAAACCCCTAATTTTTCGTGAAAGATTTACAGCTAAAGAATATTTTCTATAAGTATTAAAACATTTCTCGATATTTTTGATGAATGATTTGCGATTGCTCTTTTAAGTAATTTTCGTGCTAATACTGTATTTCTAAATTTTATACCATTAGACATTAGAACATGTATAACAACGTTAAGAATTTTATTAAATCGCGCATCAAGAGAAACTTTTATGTGCATCTATTGTAATAAAAAAAAAGATCTTTGATGCACCATTTATTCAATGACTACTGAGTAACAAAAAAATCCATTGTTTTGACAAATAAAAAAACCCTGCCTAAAATGGTTTGCTTTATAAGTGTTCGAAAACGGTTCCAAATTCCACATAAATTATATTCATTACTTTGTAAATAAACGAGGGGACCGGCGATAATTAAGTATTCTTTTTAGAAGGATTAACTTTAGAAGCAAAATCATTTGAGGAAAAGCGAACTCTTAAGGTCATAAAATTTTGTAACTTATGATCACGCAAAATGGGAAAACTTTCCAACCTGTAACCGCTTTGGATAGTTTATAACAGGGGAGTGTAGCTAGTGGTCCGTAAAGGCAATCAGAAAAATAAATAGGCAGATGCTCCATGTATTTGGGCCAACATATATTTTTAAACAATGTTTAAAGATTAACAAGATAAATATAGATGCAAGCTGACTAGCATTAAGTTGTAGGGTGCGTTGAGAATTTCAACAAGCAATCTCACTCATGATATCAAAAAAAAAAAAAAAAATGTAGAAAAGTGTTTTAGTGTACATTTGTCTCAATAAGGTATCCGACTACGTTCGGAACCGTGATCTTGCAAAAGCGTATAAATGGATAATATTTATAAAATTTAGTGTCACTTAGATTAGAAAACAAATATAAAATTGTTTTAGGAATATTATTACAATAAAAAAATTATTTAAGTGCAATATTTTGACAAAAAATAAACATAGAATGATCAATTTTCAAAACATTCTCCTTTTATGAAAAATGCTTCTATTACAATAATATTTTGCCTGTATATAGCTCAAACATCTGTACAGATGCTGAACTAGAATTTTTAAAATATATAACTTAGAAGAGTGGATTTATTCATATTTTACTACAACAGAGGGGAGAAATTTTAAGAAAAAAACGCCGATAATTATTTCAATTGTTGGTAACTGAAAATAATGCGAAATTTTTTTAGTCCTAGTTCAGACTCTCTGGAGAGAGAGAAGTCTTTACTTTATATAAACAAAATATTATTATTATAGAAGTATTTTTTATAAAAGGAGAACGTTTTGAAAAAAAAAAGTTATTCTAAGTTAATTTTTTGACAAAATATTGTATTCAAATAGTTTTTTGTCATAATGTCTTAAAAACAATTTTATACATATATCCTATTTTAAGTGACACTAAATATCCTGAAAATGATCCATTTATGCACTTTTTTAAAATCACGGTTGCGAACGTTGTCGAGCCTGAACTAAACGCGAAGCACACTTTCAGACAGAGAAATGCCTCAGTTTTCATTAAAATTTGCAACATTATAAATTATACATCTGTTAACAAGATAGTGTTTCTAAAAAATTTCAAAATATTCCTTGAATATTTTTTTTTTTCATTTTAGCACGTGAAAGGATAGCTCATTTAACATTACGGTATAGGAGAAAAATGCAAAACACATTTTATGCCAGAAAAAATAGCTCAGCTCGGTAAAAAAAGTGAAGAATGATAAAAAATATATTGTTTTCTAAGGGATAGTGAAGCCAGGATGTATAATATTAATTTTTCATTTCTTTTATACCTGAAAAAATGTACCTAATTCGGGTCCTATTCTTTAACATTAACCGAAGAACAGAGCCTTAAACTGATTCTAGAATTAAATTTACTTGCAGCTATAAATGATATGAAATTAGCGCAGCAAGTAAATTGAATACAACTACTTCCGTTTTATTCAACTCATAGTTCTTGATTTTCATATGGCCTAATTTCTGCCTTTAATGAAACGCAACAATTTTAAAAAGGTACGGTCCACCGGTATTCTCCGCTTCCACAAGGTGGCTTTCAAGCTAAAAGTGTTGCTGATTTATAACATAATAGAATTATATACTAATTTATTTGTGTAATTTTTCGAGGTCTTATATTTAAGGAATTTTGATTGTATATATTGAAAATGTGCTCATGAACTCAGCTTTTAATTTAGACAATTTCGAAAATTTTGTTTTAAAACTATCTTTATTCCATGCAATTATTATTATTGTGAGGAATTAAACGAAAATAGGAGTGAGAGAGATTTTACAAACGCAAAGAAAAGAAATTAGCAAATTAAATCTTACTGTGTAGACAACATTCAAAGTAGATTATTTTAATTTCTTAAAATTTCTGTTCTGCGTAACAATCAAGTAATAATTGTTTTGTTAACAAATCAAGAAAATCAATATAAATGTACAGATAAGAATAAAATAATTTCTTCTACAAAATTTTAATTTACCGTAAAATCCGGTGTATAAAATGCCCCTGTACTTTCAAACTGCAATTTTTAATTTTTAGGTATATTCGCCGTATAACGTTCACCACTCTTTTCCGCGAAGAAAACTGAAATATATGTGTTCAATATTCTTATGTTTTGAAGCCATTTATTCGATGAATTACTTCAAGCTTTAGAAAAAATAGTATACTGCTAGAAATACAACCCCCCCTTTTTTTTAAGTTCATAAGGAATGTCATTTTGTTGTTGTTGTGACTAATGCCACCTACCTGACGAAGTCAGATCGAGGACAGCGAAATTCATCGGAGCTAAGGGCTAGAATTTTTACGCCTCTCGTCAGCCTTAGCTTTGATCACAATGCAGGAGACAGTGCTATTTTGCTGGGTTCCATCCCAATTTAGAGGGAGAAAACCCTGGAGGTGGCCAGGGGCCTCCCACCTCTCTTTCCCTTCCACCAACCACACGAGAGGACTTGCTGCTCGACGGCTATTTAGAGTACCCCCATGTCGCAAAGGCACTAGACATTTATAAACATCCATGTCTTCTCCGGGATTCGAACCCAGTCCCTACGGAACTGCAGTCAGCGTCGCTAACCACCATACCGGTTGGGCGAATGCAGTGGCGCTCACAAGGGGGTCCGGACCCTCCCCCACAAAGCCCTTGATTTTTTTTCCGATTGATTATAATTTTAAGTATGTGGTACGTAAAATTTAATTAAGTATTTGTTATTAATGATTAATTTTATTAATTAATGCTAATAATTTATTCAATAACTAGTTTTTTACTGTTCTTTGTTCCCGAAAATCGACAAAATCAAAAGGAGCATGATACAAGAATGGTGAACTTTCGACCCTGGACCCCCCCCCTTGAAAAATTCTTGTGTGCGCTACTGGGCGAATGTCATTCTTTTAAAAAGAAACAGTATTTTAAAATATATGTGAAAATCTAGGTTTTTTTTTTTGCTCGTCCTTTTTTTAATTTTTAATTTTAAAGCTCTTGTATTTATACCCGGCGTATAAAGCGCACCCGTAAATTTCCATCTTATTTTTTGTGTTAAAAGTGCGGGTTATATGACAGATTTTACGGTATTTGGAAAAATGCAGGTTCCACCTTCCTTTTTTTAACTCATTGTATCACGAAAAGAAGGTGTGTGACATTCTTTATTTTGTTTAATAGGAAAGAAACGAGTAGCTCTTCAAACAGTTGAAAATAAACTAGAAAGAGTAATATTTCTTAATTTTTTTCCCCTGTGACTACATTCTTTGATTTCACATATGTGAGATACTGAAAGATTTGTTGCGAATATAGAGTTTATGCTTTATTCCCAATGCTCACTATAATTAAGCCATGCAATGCAGAATTTTTTGTTTGTTTATTACTTATTCAATTCCTACTATTATAGTTCACTCTCTCCCTCTCTCTATATTTATATACATATCTTGTGTACACATTTTCAATCAATAATAAAATACTTTTTATTAATTCACTCAAGTTCAAATACATTTTTTAAAACTTGCAGTGGATGACACTTGATGTTAATACAGTTTTTTCAAATTTTAATTCATTAATTAAATTTTATTGATAACTTTTAGTTTTATATGGGAGAAAAAATTAAATTGGTTTCGAATGAAGGCAATAGATGGCGAGACCGTATACATTGATTATCTAACAATAAGGTATGAAATGCTCAATTTTTTTTTCCAAGTAGGAATTGACTCTAACTTTTTTTTATACTACTTGCTTTTTAAAAGAAATTTGCCACTATACCAGTTGGGTTCCCAAACTTCAATCTAGTCAGTATCTTTGGAAAACTCGCATGATATAAATACACGAAAAACCATCAGTATAGGGACGGAAAAAAAATGGAGCTGTCGAAATTAAGTTTTCGCAACATACACACACACAAAAAAAATATAAATAAATAAAAAATAAAAAAAAAATAAAAAAAATACAATTATAGTTTATTAATAAAAGCTTTTTTAATAAGGAAATTTGATTGAAAAGAACTTAAAACGTGCAAAAAAATAAGAATATTATATATCTGTATTTAGAGTTCTTTTCGAGAATATTTGAGCGTTAAGTACACATTACTTTTGAATTAGTTCCTTTTGTTAAAATGTAAGTCTATTAAAATAGAAACAAGTAATATAAAAAAAATTAAGTCAGTTCCTACTTAGGTCAACAAAGAAAAATTATATTTATTAACTTTTTATTAAATACATAGTTACAATTAATATAAATATGTATGTACATATGACAGAATCACAATATTAAGTGACAAAATAGAAAACGATTTTCCTTGCAATTATACGTTTTCCTTTTCTTTCTATATATAGTGTTGGACTATTTTTTGTTTGTTGCTATTTATTCATTAATTAAATTTAATTATTCATATGAATCCATTGCGCTGCAGGGACAGAGCAAGCGATTTTCTTTTATATGTATGTTGTTGGACTATTATTTTTATTTGTTACTATTTATTCATTTTTCAATTTAATTAATGAATTAATATTGGAAAAAACTGTATTAACACCAAGTGTCCTCCACTACAAGTTTAAAAAATGTATTTGAATTTGAGTGGATGAATAGAAAGTATTTTATTAACGATTAAAAATTTAAACAAGATATATATGTACATATATTGGGAGAGAGTGAACTAATAGTAGGAATGGAAAAAGAGAAAGATGTGGATTTTTTTATATAGATCAATACACAAAAATACTTCGTTATTATATATTAATAATTTAATATGCTTGAAAGTTTTCACAAGGATTACTTAATGTTTGAAACAATTTTAAAAGGCTATTTTTTGATAATGTATTCTATTACGCTTACTGTTAGGAGTTTAAGAGATCAGATATAGCTTTGAGAGTCTACCAAATCTAATATTTCAGGTAGTTATTTTTATTTATTATATATATGGCATTATTTTTTTTCCTTCATGAATGTAGCTATCAAATAACAGACAAGAGTAATGTACTTGATGCACTTACCCGCAAATCAAGTTCTTTCACTGCTTTTTCAAAATCTTCATCTTCCAACCACATAATATCTTCAATAACTTTAGCGCTCGCCTGGGAATCCATGTCCTGAAATAAAATGGGTATAATATAAATAAAATATAATTGTTTAAAAAGTACCAAAAGTAATTGTTATTGTTTATGAAGTATATATATTTTCAGACCCTTACCAATAACCTTTGTTTAGCTTAAAAAGTTAATAAACAAATAACAAACTTACTGATAATATATTGACATTTTTTAAGTTATAGTCTCGTTTTATGTTTTAATTTCTTTTATGGCGCGCCCAGGGGTTTCAACAAAAGGAAAACAAAAAGCACATTTCTTATCTTTAAACGTTATTTTATTATTTTTCTTTTGTATTAGCTTTATTTAACTCAGTTTTTATTGATAATTGCATTCATAAGTGCTTACTGTTCAATTGTGATTTAATGCATTTGATATAAATGCGAAGTAAATAATTTTCATTAGCTAAAATGTCATTCGAAGCTAAGTTTAAATATGCGATTGCTGATAAAAGGAGAATAAAAAAATAAATAAAAATTGCGTGGGATTCATAATAATGAAATTGGTTTTTGTAGACTAGATTATATTCTAATCCCCTTCCCTCATAACTGGCTGCGGACGCCTATTGGTTGTATTCTCAAACTTGTGACCGGAGTGAAGCGGGTTCAAGTCCTGGTGCCATTGAAGAACTTCAGTGAAGAAAGGACAGATGCTCGTTAAATCTGTTGAGTTTCAATGTCTTCCAGCCCGTTGGTGTGGTGTGGTAGTTGGGAGAGGAGGGTGCCAGCTCAGGTGTCGTCCTCGTCACTTGACCATGGTTCAATACTACGAGGTCCGTCGCCAAAAGCCCTCATGTAGCTGAACAGTGCGGCGTTAATATTCACTCACTCAATGTCTTCCAGTTCGTGTGGTAGTTAGGAGAGGGAAGTACCAGCTCAGGTGTCGTCCTCGTCACTTGACCGAGGCTCAAATTTACAAGATCCGTCTCTAATAGTCCTCGTGTTGTTTTATAATGAGATGTTTCTGTTTTACGGAAAAAAAGTAATTTTAGGTATTGTTAGAAATTTAGGGGGTTAAAAAAGGGGGGAGATCTGAGATTTCATTTTTAATACAACATAAAATGTCACTAAGTGAAATGATTTGATTACGAGATAATTAGATCAAACATAAAAAGACACGTGAAATTTGTCCCATATCCCAAAATACCCTTAACTGCAAGATATGCGGAAGCAGTACATACTTTTATATTATTTTATTTTGTAGCAAGAAAAAAGTAATGAAAGTACGCAGAACATTTGATTAGCATCCGAATGCATTACATCGGCTTAGTTAGAAATTGAGACTATTTCTCTTAACACAATGAATAAATTTATGAAGAGAGATTAAACCATAGTATAAAACATTTTACAACTTGATATATTTGATAAAATGGGAATTAAATAAATAATATAACAGGATAATATCGAAAAATAATATGAGCACCACCATTTTCTTTCTCGAAAGAAATAACGTTGTACTAAAAGGTATTGAGCGCGCTAGATAACGGGCTACCATCATAACGCATTATATCGGATTAATAAACCGCTTATATATTCTGGATGTGGGGGGAGGGGTATCTGCTTACAACTCTATAATATTTTATCTCTTCATGTAATAACCCGGATCAAACTTCTTTCATTATAACTGATTCGGACAAGACAAAACTCAGTTTTCGAAATGATTTGGTTTTATATAAGTATTTATAGTTTAAATTAATGTAACTATTAGTAACTAGTTTGGTTGCTGAGTGAGTAAGTGAATATTAACTTCGCTTATTAAGCTACACGAGAGCTTTTGGCGACGCATCTCGTAATTTTGAACCATGGTCAAGTGACGAGGACGACACCTGAGCTGGCACCTCCTCTCCTAACTACCACACCACACCAAAGGAAGGATGTTTGAACTCTCGACAGATTTAACGTGCATCGCTCTCCTACACGGCGGGATTTCAGCGGTACTAGGCTCGAACTCATGACACGCCAGCCACGAGTCTGTTACCTTGACCACTAGGCTACCGTGACCGTAGGATTGCTGAAGCGTACTATCAAAGACGGATATACACATTTTTATTCGAAAGAAAATGTGAACAAAAAATAATTCGAATTTTTTTCAAAGAAGCTTTAAAACCACTAAAGCTTTCATATAATGTTGATAAAAGAGAAGTCTCAGAATATTATATTAGTTTGTATACTCAATAAAAATCTGAAGGCATTGAACTAAATTACACAAAGCATTTAGGATATAAATTAAAAAAAAAATAAAAAAAAGATGCATGCCGTACGTACTATACATGTGAAGTGTTATCTGCTCTTTTTTTTTTCACCTATATAATCTTTTCCATTCATGATTTTACGAATCCTGAAAAAAATTTAGTTTTTCGAGAAATTTTATTTTTTGTGTATTTAATTATTAAGTTAGGGATTTTTGTATATTTATTAAGCGAGATAGAGGTGTAGACATGTTTAAATGTGTTATCCAGATCTTATTCGCTAGCATGACTAACTTATAACCCTTAACTTCGCACTGTTGCATTTCTGCAACATATGATTTATTTTAATTTAACAGACTCAGTATTTTTTTTAATTACCTACAAATCACTTATCTGAGAAAAAAATAACTGCAACGAAATACATGCTAATTTTGTCACTAGATGGAAGTACATTTTTTTCCAAAAATCACAACAATTATAAAAATCTCTGATGCCTCAAGAACTGTGTTTTTGCTATAAAAAGAATCCATTAAATTTCATGCTTCCTCTTGTTTATTGACAAAATAAATTACCAGGCAAGAAATTTAAACATTTTAGGATTAATAATAAAATCCTCATATAAAAAAAAGTTGTAATTTACAGCACTACTGCGCAATGTTGCACTTCTGTAGAAAACAAAAAAATGACTGAAATTCAATTTAAAACAGCTTAATTTTTTTATATATATGTTTCCCTTTTATTATTACTTAAGAACTAGCTGATATAATTTTTTCATAGAAATTTAAAAAATTGGGAAGTTAAGAGCTAACTATATAGCTCAGTGCGTATAATTAGGGTGGCCGTAATTATACGTGAACATAATTATGGTACGTATAACATTATGATAAAGCGAAATGATATAACATACACTGCTTTACTTTAAAATATATAGAAGAGACTCAAACTATATCAGAGGATAGAAAAACTAAAGTACAATTCCTTTAGAACATTTGTAAATTATTCTACTCTACATGGTTAACTTTTGTGATTTTAGTTTATCATTTAATCTATGTAGAGTTCATATAATAATTTTTGTATCTGTACACATATAAGTTATCGACAGATTGACGAAAGAACCTCTAATTATCGCTTTAAAGAATATTTTTCTCTTTCCTGAATGTTCGCATTTTTAGTAGCCAATCGAATTCCAAGAAAATTTTGCGCACGCGTGATTGAGAGAACTTCAACAGGTCATGTGAGGTACTTACGTAATATACAATCGACCAGTTTCGCCAAATCCAAAAACATTGCCAAATCTGTCGCCAAATACTGTCATCGTTTCCGCACATGCGCCAGGATCACCTACGTATCAATGCGTCGACCAATAGCAGCGAAGATTTAGAATTAAATAAAAAGAAAAGAGAGAGAAAAAAAACAAGCATACTTGGAAAAACGAGATATTTAGCAATAACATTTTTTAGGCGTTCAAAACTCTATATTTAGCAATAACATTTTTTAGGCGTTCCAAACTCTTAATTGCATTCAAAACGGCTAGATCAATTTTTGAATAAGAAACAATGTATGAAAGTTCGGATTTTTTTTCTTTCTATAAACAAATTAAATCCTTTTTTTTACAGCATGAACCTTAATTATTAATATGATTTTACATATAACTCGACGTTCCTTCATCAGTTAGTTTTCCCACAAATGTTTAAGAAACAAAAGTAGATATTCGTAAGCAGAATGAAACAGCTATTTTTATTTTAAATAAACTTATTTACGAAAACTTCTAGCTCGGGTGACACAACATACGTAAGCCTCTACTTAAAAAAAGAAGAATGCTCCTAAATATTAGTAGGGAAACAATATATAGATTATAACTTATAGATTTGACTGATGTCGAAATCTAGACTCGGCGTGCCTCAATAAAACTCAACGCCGAGTTCAAGAAACTGAAGTAGATTGATTTCTACAAAAGGGGCGTAAATTCAATCGGCACTAATTTTTCTTTAGTCCTGCCTGTCAATTGCTTTTGAGAGGAATCTTAAATTCAGAAGCTAACAGAGGGAGGACTATTAACTTCAATTCTTAATCTATATGTAAACATTTATTTCCTGAGAAATAAATGTAGGCTTGCTGAAAAACGTAGAACCTATTTAATAAAATGAATCCTATTAAGTAGCGTAATAAAAATAAGATATAATAGAGCTTCACAATTTTTCTCATTAAAAAGTCTGTGATCAATATATTCTGCTAACATTTCTGCAAGTACGATTAAACAACAAGAGGTCTCTATTGGCGACGGAGCTTGTAATTAGGAGAATCTAGGTCGAGTGAGACACCTGAGCTGCCCCTTCCCCTCTCCAGGCCAACTGTGAGCCTCAACAGATTTAATACGCATCGAACCCCTTTTACGGCGGGTCTTCAGTGGTACTAGAGCTCGAACACACACACACGACACGAGCTTATGACTATAAGCATTACTTATGATGAGTGGATAATAGAGCTTTCTCTAAGGTTCCACGTAAATGTATAACCGTTACCACTGGGATACCAAGGTTACTTTTTTCCGCTCGTTTTATATGCCAAATTAAAATACGGGGGAGTGAGTGAGTGAATATCAACGTCGTACTGTTCTGCTACACGAGGGCTTTTGGCGACGAACACGTAATTTTGAACCATGGTCAAGTGACGTGAACGACACCCGAGCTGGCACCACCTCTCCTAACTACCACACCGCACCAACGGAAGGATTTTTCAGCTCTCGAAAGATTTAGCGTGCATCGCTGCCCTACACGGCGAGTCTTTAGTGGTACTGGGCCCGAACTCGTGACAAAGCCAGCCACGATCCGATACCTATACCACTCGGCTACCGCGGCCGACCTCGTAATTTTGAACCACCGTCAAGTGACGAGGATGACATCTGAGCTAGAACCCCACCAACGGGAGGATGTTTGAGCTAAACAGATTTAATGTGCCTCGCCCCCCTACACGGCGGGTCTTCAGCGGCACTAGGCTCGAACTTATGACACGCCGGCCACGAGTCCGTTACCTTGACCACTAGGTTACCACGACCACCAAGAAAAATGGGGGAAGCGAATGCATAAGCGTTTTTTGTTTGTTACCATTTATTTATTAATTAAATTTAATTATTCTAATAAAATGGTATAGTATAAATAAATCAGTTTCCCAGAAATTAGCATATCCCAGGTGGGACTCGAACTCACGATTTTTGGAATATAAGTCCAACGCGCTATCCATTGCGCTATATGGAGACTGCGAATGTTTTTCATTTCTATATATATGTTGTTGGACTATTATTTTTATTTGTAACTATTTATTAATTTTTTAAATTTAATTAATACGTATTAACATCAAGTGTCATCCATTACAAGTTTAAAAAATGTATTTGAACTTGAATGGATGAATAGAAAGCAAGAGCGCCCACAGGAATTTTTCAAGGCGGTCCATCATATTCTTTTGATTTTGTTGTTTTTGGGGAAAAAACAGCACAAAATCAATTATTGAATAAATAATTAGCATTAATTAATAAAATTAACTGTTAATTTCAAAAAATTTTACCTAGTATATATACATAGGGTTATAATCAATTGAAAAAAAATCAAGGGCTTTGGGGGGGATCCGGACCCGAGGACCCCCATTTCCTTGTGTGCACCACTGATAGAAAGTGTCATCCAATATAAGTTTAAAAAAATGTATTTGAACTTATAAATGGACGAATAAAAAATATTTTATTAACGATTGAAAATTTGAACAAGATGTATATATATATATAATTATTTTATATATAAGAGCTGTCCTAAGTCAGCAATGTTTATAGTACTGTAGCATCCATATTTTTTATATATTTTATAAGAACTGTATTATATTTTTAATTTCTCATATAATCCTTCTTAGTCTTATGCCTGGTTATCTGGAAATTTCAATTTTTTTCAGACGAGAGATGAACATCCATCAATTAAGACCAAGAAACACAGAGACAGTAAGAAAACCACGCATTAAAGGACACACGAGCAATTGAAATTTAAAAAATGGATGCTGCAGTATTATAAACATCGCTGACTTAGGACACACAGCTTATGTATAAAAATTAATTTATACAAAAGGGGGGAGGGTTGAACATTTTTTATGGCCAGCCAACCTTCCCCCCCTTATGTTAATAATACTAAGCAAAAACCTATTGAAAATAATAGATAGGAATGTCTAAATCCATTACAGGAACCATTATATATATTTTCTTTCCTAATAAAAATACAATAAAACTGCAAAGAATAACAATTATAAAACACGAAACTATTCGATAAATGTGCTCTTGCATTATCTTTAAATTCTAAAAATGGATGTTAAAATTTATTGCACATTTTCGTAAGTTGTTTACTTTAATGATAGTTTCGCAAGTATTTCCTGCTCGAAGTATAGAATGAGAAATTCATATTTAATAAAATGAAGCATACTTTCCTTATGCACAGTCAAATTATATAAAAGTAGAGATTCTATTTTTTTATTATAATGAGCTTTTTATATAGAGAGATTTTAATTCCTACAAGACATGATTTCTCGATCTAAGCTTTTATGTCGTAGTAAAAAATCTAATTGATAGCGGAAGTAAGTTTGAAAACATGTTGTTGCGTACTTACAAAAGAAAAAAAAACTATTGTATTTGCTTACGCTGCGTGAAATATAGAAAAATTAATAAATTTCGCGGAAACAATGTCCTTTAAAAAGTTACAGAAAACAAATCATAATTCTATTTAATATTTATAGATAAGAGATTAAATTATTCAGAGGAAAAAAAAACAGAAGGCTGAAAAAAATAGTTAGAAAAATATTTGAATTTGTTTGGAATGAATGCTGATAAACGAGAAAACACAATGTGAGATAAAAAAAAAATTGGAAATGTGCTTTATACTACTTATGGACAAATGTACCATCAAAATCGGTAGCCAATTATTTTATGCTTTGTGTGAATGAATGAGAGTGAGTGAATGTTAACGTCGCACGTGTGTGTGTGTTCAGCTACTAAAGGCCTTTTGGAGACGGATCTCGTAATTTTGAACCATGGTCAAGTGACGAGGATGACACCTGAGCTGGCACCCCCCTCTCTTAACTACCACACCACACCAACGGGAGGACATTTGAGCTATGCTTTATGTGAATTGATTGATTGAAAATTAACGTCGCACTGTTCAGCTACACGAGGGCTTTTGGAGACGGTCCACGTAATTTTAAACCATGGTCAAGTGATGTGGACGATACCTGAGCTGGCACTCCCTCTCCTAACTTCCACACCACACCAACGGGAGGACGTTTCAGCTCTCGACAGATTTAACGAGCATCGCTGCCCTGCACGGCGGGTCTTAAGTGGTACTGAGCTCGAACTCGTGACAAGGCATGCCACGATCCGATACCTATACCACTCGGCTACCGCGGCCCATGCTTTATGTGAAAGTTGTGTCGATTAGAAGTTTTATTAACTTAACTCAGTGGTGCAACAGCCTATGACGGCCAAGACCTACTGTGCCCAACTCAGTTTACGCGACTTTGGACCCTGAGGTGCATGAGCAGATGTTCGTTCAAGTGGTCAGTCTGACGCAAAACTTTCAGTGTTAAGTTCCCAAGTACGCTTGGTACTCGTTTCTCGACCCACTGAAGGGATGAAAAGCTGAGTCAACTTTACCCAGCTAGGGGTTTGAACCTCGGACATGTAGTGTGGAAGCGCGCTGTACTAACCACTCAGCCACTGGGCTTCTAGGAAGTTTATTAAGGAGCTGGAAATTCTTTTAAAAGTGGTTTGTTCTATAGCGTTTTTCAAGTTCAAATACAATTCTTAAAAGTAATTTGTCTTACAACAATTTATCATCTTGTGCTGGGGCGTAACGAAGAATATTAGGGCACCCCTGCAAAGTCAGTTTTCGTGCCCCAAGCCGGATCTTGCAAAGGGGCGTCAGTCAGACTTTGGGGCCCCTAGAGTCCCGGGCCCCCACAATGCAAAGGGTGTACATTACGCCACTGATCTTGTGTTCCTTCTTATTATCAATCTTAAAGTAAACATTTAATGTTTTTTAATATTAAGAATCAGATTATAGATTTTCATAGAAACTTTTTAAATATGGTTTATTAAATAACTAGATTACATTTATAGTGTTTGCGTGATTGTTGATATTATACGAGTAGCTAGCTACCATTGTAAAAATATAGCGAGTCATATAGAATCAAGTGAGTGTTTATTAACGATGTACTACAAAGCAACTAATGGCGACAGACCTCGTAATTTTGAGCTACGGTCAAGTGACGAGAACGATACCTGAGTTAGCACCCTCTTCCCGAACTTCCACACCACGCTAAAGGAGGACTTTGAGCCTTGACAGATTTCGCGTGCATTACATCCTTTGAACGTTGAGTCTTCAGTGGTACCAGGGTTCGAACTCATGGCACGTTGGCTAAGTGTCCATGACCATAACCACGTCAAAAGTATCTTGAGAAGGGTATAACTTAACTACGTGGAGCGACAGTCCATGAGGGCCAATGCCTACTGTGCCCAACTCAGTATACGCGACATTGGGCCCTGAGGTTCATGAGTAGATGTTCCGGTTAGGTGGTGAGTCTGACACGAAACTCCCAGTGTTAAGTTCCCAAGCGAGCGCGGTAATCATTTATCGACCCTGAAGGGATGAAAGGCTGAGTTGACCTTTCTCAGCCCGGGGCTTGAACTTCGGACCTGTGGTGTGGAAGCGTGACGCACTAACCACTCAGCCACTGGGCTTCGAAGGGTATAAAACAGCGATGCTCAACCAGCGGCCCACCGAGACTTTTTAAGTGGCCCGGTCATGGCCCTTTACTCTAAGAAATTTACTTATTTAAGAACATTGTATTAAAAATTTGGTGGGAAATTGTTTGTCAAGAAATCAGATATATCGATTTTGCTTTTTTGCTGTCGGTTGTCGTACGGGTATGAATTGATATTTTTTTTTCTATTGGGAACGGTTAGTGATTACAGACAACAGTGGAGTAGCGAGAATTTTACGGGTGGAACTAATTTTTAACTATCTTTTTCATATCTTGCAAGCGAAAAATATTCGAAGAAAATATATCGTTCCAAGATGATTGGGAGGTTGATTATTTTGTAGTGAAAAACAAACATGGATCAGTAATTGTTTGATTTATCACGAAAGTGCTGTATTTAAAAAATACTAATAAACAAGAATCATTCAATGAAACTTTTCCTTTAAGATCTCTTTCAAGAGGTGATAAATAGGCTGTCTTGAATAATCTTTGCAACAGCAATAAAGTGTTCTGTCAGTGGTAATATCACAGGGGGTAACAAAGACACACACACACAAATATATATCCTATGAAGTTTATTATATTATTCGTAATCATATGAAACCGTTGACTGATGCAGAAATTGTGAAGGAGTGTTTCTTAAATGCTTCTAATTTAGTATTAATGACAAAAATAAAAAATATAAAAAATAATAATTAAAAAAAGCAAAACAGATGAGTTATAATATTTTGATTAATATTTTCCACATTTTAAATTTCCAATGTTATCTTGGTCTTGCAGCTTTTCTCCCCCATTTTTCCTCATATTGCGGTCCGCGTGAAATAACTAATATACGTATGTGGTCCGCGTGAAGTAGCTGACATATGTATGCGCCCAAACAGAAAAAAAGGTTGAGTACTGGTATAAATGCAATAAAAAAATTCTGTAGGAAAAGGGATGCGTTGCAGGCTTGATTCCTCTTGCAGATTATCTTAAGGAATGATGGCATTTGCATTATTTTTAAATTAAGCCTAAACGAGTCTTTTGAGGGCATACTGGGGGAGGGAACATCGTGAGAAATAATACAGATCTGCATATTATTTCTTCGTCTACGGCAGTGATTCTCAACCCCTTTTGTGTGCCACCAAATTCTTGAAATGTGTCACCAAGTTTTTTTTTAAAATTATTAATTGTACTCTGAGAAAAAAATAAAACACAGAACCGAATCATTCAGCTGTTTTATAGAAATTAATTGGGTATTCGTGGTATATTTAACTTATCATTTCATGGATAGATGGACACAAAAGAAATTTGATTGGGATCGTAATCCATTTGTGTGCGGATACATTTGTATATGAATTAACTTTAAATGAAAAGGAAAATCTATGATTTCTCTCTATAATCAATGAGATTTAATTTCAAAACATTTAAAAAAAGTTCATTAATTCATTTCATAAAATTAGAGGCTATTATTTATACCCCAAAATCTATAAAAATACTGTTACAATTCTCTACATCTTATTTGAATGAATTTGGCTTTTCAGCATTAACAAATATAAAAATGGAAAAATAGATCGAGACTTTTAAATACAGATGACGAAACGAAAGTGGCCTCACCTTTTTTACGCCCCAAAAGGAAAGAAATTATCAAAAATCCTCAAGCTCAAATTTCGCATTAAATGTATTCTTGCAATTAATTACTCAATAAGCATTTTGTTGTCTTTGTTATACATATCATTTTATTTAACATTGAAAATTATTATCATAAGCTATTTTAGATAGTGTATTATAGATAAGCAAAATTCTTTTAAAATTCTTTTATTGTTAGTGTATCGCCAATTTTTGAAATTATTAAAAGTTGAGAATTACTGGTATAAGGTATTCACTTCTCTAGCAGAGTCTCAAATCTCAAATTTCTAAACTCATTTTGGTAGAAAACATTGAGAAGGGGTGTTTTTGTTCTAATTGTCCTTGGCATTTGTGTGTGTGTGTGTGTGTGGTCAATAAGTCAGCTGCCATTAAGCCAATTATCCAACTTATATCTATGACGCGATTTAAATTCAAGCAAAACTACAACAAAAACTAAAAGCCTATTGAAGTATGATATTGAATTAAATATAAGGAAATATTTAAGAACTATTTCATAACTGTGACACAGCTTTGTGTGGTTACATTCAAATCAAATTCTAACTTTTTTTTTCAACTTTTGATTAATCTAGCTTGTGTCTTTAATTTCTTTGTTTATAGAAAACGGTCTAGCTTTAATTAACACTATATATTCAAATAAGCTCCCATTTGTATAAATTAACATTTTAAATACTTCCGGCATTTAATTACTTTATTATCTTATTAATGTGAGTATAATCAAAGTAACCCGAGAGAGACGTAGCAATTATTATGTACCTTAAAGACTTCCGGTGTGTATTCGGCTTAAGTTTTAGACAAAGAATAAAAAAAATGCAATATTATTTCCTGTAGTCCTTGATTTAGAAATATAACAACTTTTACTTTATTTTAAATGACAAAGTAAATGAAATAAATATATGTCAAGGCAACTATGTAAAATAAATAGTATAATATAATGTGTATGTAGTTCAACTATTTTTTTATTCAGTCTTTTATTAAGATTATTTTATATATTTTTATTATTCGTGGAGTTAATTAAGCTCTGTAATTTCCGTTATTTTTAATGTAACATTTTAATTTCAGATATCTTTAAACTGGATGAATTACATAAATTTCATTATATACAACCAACCCCCCCCTTGTACAAATTATACAGTTGTTTACACTCATTGCTCTAATTGTAAAAGTGTAATTGGCATGTGTTATGTAGTTTTTTCCCAATGTTTTGTAAGCAGGCAAAAAATAAATTTCAAGTTTTCATCTGCGCATTTTAATTTGTACTTCAATTTAGTGCTTCTTCAAAAACAATGTTCCTAATCACCACCTTTTCCTCTAAATTGCGCTGAATTTTTATTCCATCTTTGAATTTGCACCTAGACAAAGTCGCATACATTTTTCCATGAGTAACAGTAGCGCACACAGGAATTTTTCAAGGGGGTCCGGGGTCGAAAGTTCCCCATTTTTGTATCATGTTTCTTTTGATTTTGTCGATTTTCGGGAACAAAACACCGTAAAAGACTAATTATTGAATAAATAATTAGCATTAGATAATAAAATTAATCATTAAAAACAAGTACTTAATTAAATATAACGTACTATATAAGAATAATAATCAATCGGAAAAATATCAAGTGCTTTGGGGGGTCCGGACCCCCAGCCCTCCCTTGTGTGCGCCACTGATGAGTAATAATTGTTTCCTTCGTTGTTACACATAAATTGACTTTCAAAACTCTGCCTCTGTGATTTATTAAGGTATTCGAACACGCTCAGAGTACTTTTTTGACAAAATAAGATATTTAAACATTATAAAGGTTTTTTTAGGACTCAATACCAATAAATACTAATATTTAACCAACAATATTTACAATAAATTGCCTGAATTTCACAAAAATCACAATTATAAGTGAAATTTTAGCAATATTTTTATAAAACTTCAAAGCAATTAGAGAAAAAAGTAATAAATTTATATTAGTAAAATAATTACCAAAACAATCTAGAGGCATTTATCTAGAGAGTGTACTAAAATTTTAATGTTTTATTAAAATTTGAAAATTTTAGAGCTGATTGAGTAAACGTTATAAGAAAAATCACGCCTTTATGAGACCATTATTAAAATAACAAGCCCTAACTCAAAAAAGATTCATACAATAAGAAATATTTTTAGTACATTCTCTAGAAAATAGCATAAATATCAGGTTCAAAAAGTTTTATAGAAATACGTTTGTAATATCTTGTGTGATCAGACTCGCCATGATAGATTTCGAACAATTTAAATGCCCACTTCTGGTAGATCAAAGACCCACTTCCGGTTTTTCTAACTTAATAAAATTGATTGTAACTTGGCCTCTAAGAAGCGTAGAATCAAAACAAAGTATGTTTTGTAAAAAGCCAAAAGATAGTTGTATTCAATAAAATAGAAAACAAAAATATTGGTCTTGTCCGAATTTGGTCATTTTCAACGTGTTCGGATACCTTAATAGTCATGAAAAATGCCAACTTGACAGGAAATTGCGTATGTTTCAGTACGAATGGCATATAAAGTCCCCCTCCAGTGTGATCCTTGGTAAACTTACAAATTCACCATTCTTATCTCTTGATAAAATTTCACACTGCAGTATTATATTCCTCTAAATATTTTCCTCTACCTATCTTGGGCCATTACACAGTACGTCAGTAATTTATTAATTTTTTTGAAAAAAATAATAAGTAATAAAAGTAAAAATACAAAAAAAAAAAAAATCAACGAAGCAACAAAATAAAATTGTAAAAGGAAGGAGAAAATACATAAATTAAAAAGGGAGCCTAGCAAGTCAAAAAGTAATTTTGGATTTAAGACCTAATACGTGGGGTTAAACTAGTTTGATGGTACCTATTTTTTTCTTTGTGGTTCAGTAGGCTAATAAGGAAATATCTGAACAAAAATTAAACCAAAAAGTCGAAACAGAACAAGAGTAATGTGAGCAAAATTATCTAAATAAATGAAGGTGTAGTAAACCAATTTAAAGTTTGCAAAATATCATAGATTCATTTTTTAAGAGTGAATTTCAAAAGTTGTTTTTACAGCAGATTCGAAGGAAATGAGGAACTTGAAACATATACACATAAAGAATAAATAACCTTTCTAGAAAAAAATGATCTTCGCCACTTTTAAGCGCCCTATTCTAACAAAAAAATATTTTAAAAACTAAGACACAAATCTTCACAAATTAAACAATTCTTCTTTCAAATACTTCCAGATGAAATGTATGAATGACATTTTTTACCCCTGTGTAGATAGTTTATTTAATCAAAAGGCCCTTCTGCAGTTAGAGTAGATATCTTTGTTCATGAAAAATAATTGTATTTCAATCTTTACTTAAGTAACGTGCAATAATAATATAAAAATGTGTGTAAAAATCTTTACAGTGTTAAAAAAAACTTTGAATATTCTCCTTTTCACAGTAATTATTTTAACCTTAGAATCAAATATAAATTTTTAGAAGAGTAAATAATAAAATTTAAAAGCACGAGATTTTTGTTATTATAAATTAAATGCTAACATATAATGTACGTCCAGTGAAACTTTGTAATAAATAAAAGAACTTTATAACACAAAGGTATTTAAAGTATGAAAATGAAATTTATAGCTTTACATAGTGATACACTAATTTGAAAAAGAAACAGACATCTGTTCTAAATCTCAGAAAATATTTCTGCGTAGTAGATAAATTTAAATGAGTTTGCAATTAAAGACCTTCGCTTATTTTTATAACCGACTACATGAAAACTTCGTCTGCAAATATACAATTTATTTCTTTATATCTTTCTAAGTCATATTTCTTCGAGACATTGCAATTAAAAACCGTAGTAGGACTTTGATGTGTAAGATTAAAGATAAAATCTATTAAAACATGTTCTAACCATTCCAGACAAAAGTACACTATTATTTTCTAGGAAAAACAAGAAGAAATAAAATTTAGAAGGATTCAGTTTGAAAAAAGAAATAGCTTTTGTACTTTTCCAATTAAAGAGTGAAAATTAATACCAAAAAATTGTTTTAAAAGTGCGAATTTTTTTAAAGGAGAGCTCGTTTTTTAGAGTCTACTAAACAATTAAGAAGAAATTAAATTACCTGTACATGAAATACATTATTACTGGGAATAAACATGCGTTATCAATGACTTTTACACGTATTTTATAGAAAATATATAACTTTAAAATATATTTCATATATTATCGAAAATATGAATCTTCTAAAAATATATATTATAGAACACACGCACGCACGCACGCACGCACGCACGCACGCACACACACACACACACACACACACACACACAATAATTAATAAACACACAATAATTAATAAACACACAATAATTTATAATTTATAAAGATATTGTATGAAGTGTCCAAAATAAAACGATATTTGTTAAGTAAGTAGGAAAAAATTCTGCCATCTGCAAGCAATTTTGGCATGCATGGCAAAAAAAACCACCACAGCATATATCTATCTTTTGTTTGTGAAAAACCCTTTTTGTTTTGGCTACGCAAGGCGCTCGATTCTAATTAGTTCCTGTGATCAGCATAATGCCTATTTCTTTAATTTCAGAATAAAACTAAGTTTTGAAGGGAGTGGTTGTTATAAATCTCTCTTTATTTTAATGTTTTTTTTATGATTTTATTATGTACATTTGGTAGTAAGAAATTGATCTTTCTTCAAATAAATGCTTTTATCAGTTCTGGTACTTAAAGTAAATAAACTTTCTCTTTCACACTGCATCATTTGGAGAAATTTTCAAAATTTGTTTGTGGTTAGTAGTTAATTATAACGCTATATTTTAATTGAATAGGCACACACAGATATTGCATTTTTAAGTATAAATATATAACTACTGTACTGTATTTTTTAGAGTGTGTGAGTGTGTGATTATTAACGTCTCACTGTGTTCAGCTAAACGAGGGCCTTTAGCAACGGATCACGTAATTTTGAACCATGGTCAAGTGACGTGGACGACACCTGAGCTGGCACCCTCTTCTCCTAACTACCACACCACACCAACTTAGAAGGAATATTCTACCAATACTTAGCAGGAATATTTTTTGAAATCCACTCTTCCAAGATATATGGCAGCACGGGTTCTATGATGAGTATTTTAACGGGGAAGGCGAATAGTTTTGTAGCAGATATTGCGTTTTCAGCTGACGGCGTTTTCAGCGGATTGCAAAGATTATTATTTTTGTCCCGAAAAAATAGTTTATGTCAAAATTTAAGTATCTTATGTTTTTGTATGTTAATGAAGACCTTAGAAAATGATTTGAATACTTATTTTAAGTGAACGGTGTATATAATTAATTTTACAGTGGAATATCCTTAATTAATTTATAAAATCTAACGGGATTAAATTTTCCGAAGTGGAGTATTTTGTTTATGTATATCCCTTAATTTTGAATGCAGTGATCCAAAAAAATATTGTATGAAAAAACTGCAGTAAATCATAATGCGGTTGGATAAAGTATTAGCGTCCATCGCTCCCCTACACGACGGGTCTTACAAAGCTCTAATACAGCTCGAGCTACGAAAGTAGCTAGGCATTTGCCAACTTGACTCTATCGTTAACATTTCTCTATGTTTTTCATTGAATCGCCATTATAATTTAAGAAACGGCGTTGCTTGCGAATATTACAATTTTCACATAAAATAAATACAACAGAAAGTAATATTAATGTATTATACTTTCAGATATAAATTATTTACACTATTTTAAGCGTTCATTACACAAAACTTTTAACAATGTGTTACTTTTGCTGAGCAGAGATCAGCTTAGGGAGGAATTTTCAAAAATCGACTCTCAAGAGTGTTACAGAGTTATAAATTTTAAAAAAATCCTTTTTATCAGCTATTAGATCTACAGACTTAAAGTTTAACAAAGTTTTTTTTTGTTCAGCTGAGATATGCAAAAAGCTTTTGCAATTCACGCAAAATTAACTCATTAAAAACTTCTTTATCCTTCAATCTGTGTGGTTTAATTTTTCAGTTCACCCGTGTGAAGAACGGGTATACCAGATAGTATATATATATATATTGTAGTTACTTTTTATAATTACAATTTTAAATAATTAGAATTAATATAAATATGTATATACATATGGCAGAATCACAATATTAAGTGGCAAAATAGAAAGCGGTTTTCCTTGCAATTTTTCATTTTCCTTTCTCTGTATGGTGTTAGACTATTATTTTTGTTTGTTATGATTTATTCATTCAATAAAATAGTACAGTAAAAAGAAATGACATTCTCAGAAATTAGACAATTCAAGGTGGGATTACAATCCACGACGCGCTATTCATTGCGCTACAGGGACACAGCGAGCGATTTTCCTTTATATATATAGTGGTGAATTATTATTTTTGTTTGTTAATATTTATTCATTAATTAAATTTAATTAATGAATTAATACTTGAAAAACTGTATTAACATCACTACAAGTTATATATATATATATATATATATATATATATATATATATATATATATATAAGGAGAGCATGAACTAATAGCAGGAATTGAAAAAAGATTTATAATTTCAGTTAGATGATTTTAGACTGAAAATAATTATTTTTCTACAATGTAAATAATCAAAAATAAGCACTACTGATTTATGATCCAACACTGTAGATCCCCGCGATCCAATCCGAGCTGTTTCCCGTCTTCTGCTTTATTATACACTGTAATTTAGATAGTAGTTTTCTAAAAACTTAATACTAAAGAAGCTGTTCAATGTACTTGATACCTTTTCAAGTAACTATTTAGAAGGTATAGAAAATGAAAAAATATATATATATATATATATATATATATATATATATATATATATATATATATATATATATATATATACATATATATACTTGGCTACATAAAAAGCATGTGAATGGCTGCATTTCAGTCATTCACATGCTTTGAATCTGCATTAGGGTCCAGAATCTGGCAATAACTTATTTATTGCACTCAGATTTAGTGCGTGCTCTGCAATTTCAAGTGCAATTTTTAGGTGAGTTACCTCTACCTTGTAATGGATTTAGATATTCCTATCCATATTACTTTCAATAGGTTTTTGCTCAGTATTATTTACATAAAGGCAGAAGGTTGGCTGGCCAAAAAACATGTTCAATCCCACTTTTATATAAATTATTTTATATATTAGCTGTCCAAAGTCAGTAATGTTTATAATACTGCAGCATCCATTTTATAATTTCTAATCTCGGTTGTTCATGTGTCCTTCATTGTATGATCTTTCTACTGTCTATGTGTTTTTTTCGAATGTGATTGATGAATGTTTGTCTATTGTTTGTTGAGAATTAGAATATATATATATATATATATATATATATATATATATATATATAATTTCGGTTAGATGATCTTAGAGAGAGACTCAAAATAATTATTTTTCTACAATAAAAGTAATGATAAATAATTATTACTGATTTTTGAGTACTGAGTAGTAGTAGTAGAGTGTAGCAGTGCAATATATATTTCATAACCCAGCTTTTTTTCCCAACACCGTAATGTCCACGGTCCAGTCCGAGTTGTTTCCCGTCTTCGACTTTATCATGCAATGCAATTTCGACAGTATATATATATAAGTTTTGTATTTTTATTTTTTAAAAAACTAATACTAGGGAAGCTGTTAGATGTACCTGATGTTTTTTTCTTGTAACAATTTACTATATGCCTTTTCAACGAAATAAATATTAAAAAGTACTAAAATGCCTGTTTTATTTTGACAAAATTTACTCTGACATTTTATCAACAACAACAAAAAAAAAAACTCAAATACCTGAACTTTATTTTCTTTGTTGCAGTACTTAATACAAAAATATTTTTTATTTTATTTTTTCCTTTATCTATATTGCACAGAACATCTTTTCCGCATAGGTAGATTTTGAAATTCTGAAGAAAAAAAAGTTAAGAGTTTTTTTATCGCATAGAGATGAAGAGTAGCAAATATGGAAGGAATGGAAATAACTGTGATGAAGCGGAGTATGAAACATAATATATTAAAACAATTTTCTTTCTTATTCGGGGAATCTGGAGCCGCTTTAGGAACACAATGAAATAAAAAACTATAAGGCGAACATTTTTGAAGTAATGAGTTCGTTATTTTCAAAACTACACAAACAGGTATAACATATGAAATCCTATATCTTACATTTTTTTAAAAAAAACTTTATGATTCTTAATAAGTTAAATTTAGCTGTTCAATCGATCAAGTTACAAGCACAATGGAACAAAAGGACAGAAAAGGTCGCAAATAGGACATTTTAAAGGACACATAGAGGATAAATAAAAATTAATTTAACGATTACTAAAATGTATTGAAATTTAATAACTGAAACGCTTCTAGGATAATTAAATTTAACTAGTAATTTATTAAAATAACAGAGAAGATTTATATTTATTAAAGCATGAAATGGAAATATATTATGTATTTCTTGATCACTAAAATTAGAAATCCCAATTTACATTTATTTATCTAATAGATATGCAAATACAACTTTTAAAGTTAAATTTCCTCATTCACTGGAAACTTAATTAATTTTTGAAGCATCCAATGTTTTTAATTAAAAATATGTTATTAAATTACAAATTAATAAAGCAGGCTTAACCCACACAAATAGTTAAAAATAGAAAACGATCTAAAAGTGCATTAAATATTTCTCGTTATTTTGTAAATGAAAATAATTTAAATCTTAATCAGTGTCTTGAATATTAAAATAAAAAATGCAACTATGTATATATTACCTAATCTTTTTGTCTAAATTATTCTGAGAAAATAATTTGATTTAAGATTAAAAAAATATTTAATTCATAAAGGTTTTTATTTCATGAATGCCGCATGAAATAAAAATGTGAATAACTTTTTAACAAAAAGAAATACCATTATTTTATGATTACAGGGCATCATACATACAAATAAAACTATAAATCAAGCAATTCATTTATTTTCTAAATCATTTTATATTATTTTCAAATTAATTCTTACTGAAAAACTATTTTCATTTGCAACGTTACTCAGCTTCTTGGCAATTTATTTGACTTCTGTTTATAGAATTTTTAAATAAGAACCAAAAGGTAAAAACTAGTTTGCAATTATAAGAATGGTTTTGCGATGTTTTTATAAGAAGTAATTTATGTAGTTGAATGCCCTTGTGTTAACTAGCAAAAAATGTTGCTTTTAATTTACTTTAAGAATAGTATAGATGATAATAATTACTAAGAAAAACACAAAATAAAATGATTAAGGTGAATAAAAACGTTCGAGAGAAACCGTGATTATGAGAAAGTGTATAAGGAATATTTTTTATAATATATTTAGTGTCTCTTTCTCTCTCACACACACAGTTGTGAATTTTAAAAATATACATATAAAATTATTTTCAGAAAATTATTACGAAAAAAAATGATTTAAATGCAATTTTTTTGGTAAAATGAAGAAAGAACTACATATTCTCAAAACATTCTCCTTTTATGAAAAATGCTTCTAGAATAATAATAATTTGACTATATGTAACTAGAAATTTTTATACAGAGACTGAACAAGGATTTTTGAGAAATTCACATCATTTTCAGAGTTACGATCGATTGAAATAACAACTGGTGCTTTTGTTAAAATTTATCTATTCTGATATATTAAAATATGAATATAATTCCGCTTCTCTAAATTATAAATTTTAAAAATACTACTTCACGCTTTGTACAGGAGTCTTAGCTATATATAGGTGGAATATTATTACTATTATTATAGAAGCCTTTTTCATAAAAGGAGATTGTTTTGAAAATATTTCGTTTTCTTCATTTTTTACCAAAATCTGCATTAAAATATAGTTCTCTATTGCAATAATATTTTTAAAACAATTTTATATGTATTTTCTAATTCAAGTGACACTAAATATCAAAGGAACTTATAAATTTATACGATTTTGTAAAATAGCGGTTCTGAACATAGCCACCTTAAGAAAATAAAGGTAAATCTCTCTCTTACGCTCGCACGCACACACACACACACACACACACACACACACACACACACACACACACACACACACACACACACACACACACACACACACACACACACACACACACACACACACACACACACACACACACACACACACACACACACACACACACACACACACACACACACACACACACACACACACACACACACACACACACACACACATAATGTGTTTATTGCCAACTCATTTAATTTGAACTATCTATTACATAGAAAACAGTAATTTCATTACATTAAATATCAATATTATCTTAAGGTATCCGAACACATTCAGAGTACTTCTTGACAAAATAACATATTTAAACATATAAAGGCTTTTTTAGGATTCAGTACCAATAAATACTAATATTTAATCAACAATATTTAAAATAAATTGCCGGAATTTCATAAAAATCACAATTATATGTGAAATTTTAGCAATATTTTTGTAAAACTTCAAAGCAATTAGAGAAAAAATGTAACAAACTTATATTAGTAAAAGAATTACGAAAACAATCTAGAGGCATTTATCTAGAGAATCTACTAAAATTTTAATGTTTTATTAAAATTTGAAACTTTTAGAGGTGATTGAGTAAATGTTATAAGAAAAATAACGCCTTTATGAGACCATTATTTAAATAACATGCCCTAACTCAAATAATATTTATACTATAACAAATATTTTAGTACATTCTCTAGAAAATAGCATAAATATCAGGTGCAAAAAGTTTTATAGAAATACGTTTGTAATATTTTATGTTATCAGACTCGCCATGATAGATTTCGAGCAATTTAAATGCGCACTTCTGGTAGATCAAAGACCCACTTCCGGTTTTTCTAACTTAATAAAATTGATTTTAACTTGACCTCTAAGAAGCATAGAATCAAAACAAAGTATATTTTGTAAAGCCAAAATATAAATGCATTAAATAAAATGGAAAACAAAAATATCGGTCTTGTCCGAATTTGGTCATTTTCAATGTGTTCGGATACCTTAAAAATTAAGTAAAACAAAAGTTAATCACACAACAAGTAGGTTTAAAATATTCTATTTGAAATAAACAAAGAGCACAAGTAATAAATAGCATTAGCAATACTTTTACACCAAATATATGTAACACAATGTATCTTACATACAAGAGCTTCTATGAATAAGCATGAGAAATTGTAGTCTACATCAATTACTGACTTGAGAAGATTATCCTTTGATCCGTTTTAACATAGAAAGAAAAGCTAATTCTTTAATGGTCTATTTTAAAACTCATAACAATGAACTCCAAAGTTAAAATAAACGCAAGACAATTCAGAGAACTAACCAGTAAAATACACTTTCAATGAACTATCCATAAAAATAGCGCATATTATAATGAACAATGTGTTCATAAATATTTATACCAGAAATAAATATATAATAAAATAAGATTTTTCATCAAATATATTTTTTACCGTATGTGAACAAAAAAAAATAATATTTTATATTACTATCAATATACTTTAATTCTTTAATGAACAAAAAAAAATTAGTATTCATGTAGTACACATTCATTTTATTTAGTTCTTCAATTCCTACTAATAGTTCACTCTCTCCGTATGTATATATATCTTGTTCAAATTTTCAATCGTTAGTAAAATATTTTCAATTCATCCATTCAAGTTCAAACACATTTTTTTAAAACTTGTAGTGGATGACAATTGATATTAATAGTTTTTTCAAATTTTAATTCATTAATGTTTTTAATTAATGAATAAATAGTAACAAAAATAATAATCCAACACCCTATATAAAAAGGAAAATCGCTCGTATTGTCCCTGCAGTGCAGTGGATAGCACGTTGGACTTCTAATCCAAAGGCCATGGGTTCGAATCCCACCTGGGATGGCCTAATTTCAGAGAATGTGATTTCTATTTATTATACAATTTTATTGGAATAATTAAATTTAATTAATGAATAAAAAGTAAGAAACACAAAAATAAAATAGTCTAACACTCTATATAGAAAGGAAAATGGAAAATCACACACTTTCTATTTCCCCACTTAATATTGTGATTCTGTCATATGTATATACATATTTATATTAATTGCAATTATTTAATGAAAAGTAACTAAAATAAAATTTTTCTTTGTTGACATAAGTAGGAATTGATTAAAAAATTTATTTCTTTATATTATTGTTTTATAAACAATAACAGTTAAATAGCAAATACATTTTTTATGATGAGTATGATAAACAAAAAAATAAGAATTTTTTACCTAAAATAAGATTCTCATATGACTGAAACAAAATTGAAATTAATTATATGATTGTAGTGTAATAAAAGCTTATTGTTTAAGCGCAAAATATTATTTCGATTTGTTTTGTATAATTTGTAACTCTTAATATGACATTACAATATAGTAATGCAGGATACGTCAATTTAGGGAGAGATACATTAGCATAGAAGTTTGTCGTCATAACTAGTCAGTGGTGTAAAGTACACCCTCGTATAGCAGAGGGGGTCAGGACTGTAGGGGGCCTAAGGTCCAACTGACACCAAGTACGTAACCTTTGTAAGATCCGGCTTGGAGCACAAACCCTGACTTTGCAGGGGCCCTCCAATATTCTCCGTTACGCCTTTAGTGTGGATGTGTACACTTCTCAACGAACTCTCTCCCAATTCCAGAGCGGGCTCCAAGGAACAGTCCATCAACCCACAGGAAGTGCGAGGTCATTGACCAAGAGGAGACAGATGGGATGAGGGAGAAGCTTGTAAGGAGGTTTGAATGTAACCGTATTATAGTGGGTGGCAACTAGCGGCGCGGGGGCTACATGCGCCCCGTAGAAAATCTGCTAATCCCCTATGAATCAAGATTACTTTCGTTTGCGCGACCAATGATTAGTCTTTTATTTCTTACTATTAAGAAAACAAAGCACCTGAAAGCGTTTTTACTAAGAGATCCTGTGCAGAGTTTGGAGGACGAGGCCACAAGACAATTTCAGGATTTAAGAAAATTGCGCTGAAATTCAATTTGTTCTGTTATCCCATTACTGCTGATATTGATACAGCATTTGAGGAGCTACAGCTTCAACTTATGGACTCGCAGTCAAATCACAGAGTGAAGGAAATGTTTTATGCTATTACATTGACTTTTCAAATCTTTGTCAGCTGAAAAATTTCCATCTATGAAGAAATTTTCTGGGAAAATTGTTCTGTATATTTTAGTCGACATATATTAATATGTGAGTGTGAGCGAAGTTTGTGTTGCATGAAGTTCAACAATAGTAAATATAGATGCTAGTTGGCTGACATGAAGTTCCATAATGTAAGATTTTCAACAAGCAATCTCACTCCCGATTTAAAAAAAATGGGGAAAAGTATGTTTGGGTACGTTTTTCTCATTCAACTTATTCTAAAATTAAATGTGCGTGCTGCTATAAACAATATGAAATTATCCCAATAAATAAATTTAATAAAACTGCACTATTTTAACTTATTTTTATTATTTTTATAATGAATGCGAAGCCCAGTGGCTGAGTGATAGTGCATCGTCCTTCCACACCACAGGTCCGAGGTTCAAACCCCGGGCTGGGCAAGGTTGATTCAACTTTTCATCCCTTCAGTGGGTCGATAAATGAGTACCAAGGTAGCTTGGGAACTTGACACTGGGGGCTTCGCTTTAGACTGACCACCTGATCGGGACATCTGCTCATGCACCTCAGGGCCCAAGGTCACGTATACTGATATGGGCGCTGAAGGCCTTGGCCCTCGTGGGCTGTTGCGCCACTGAGTTATTATGAATTCAATCATTTTAAAAAGATGCGGCCTTCCGGTATTCTCAGCTCCTAAAATGTGGCCTGCGAGCCAAACAAGTTGTCCACCCCTGGTGTAAAAGAATTTATATAGTCCAATGGGAAGTTCTGCTTTAGATTCCTGTGAATTTACTCTAGTGTAGAATAACCGCTTGTGATCCCATAAGAGAGTATACAAAGTCTCTATCTCTATAACCTAGACTTACAATTTTCTTCACCAATAAAACTTGTGCAGTTTTGAGTATTGTTAAGAGTACACACAGTGTACGATTCAATTGACAAAAATCGTTCAAAAAATCAAATCTAATTTTATTACTTTAAATTTTTTTTATATTCTTTTCTATAACCTCACAAAATTTCAATGCTCTAAACTTGAAAAGCGCAGAATTGTGTTAGCTTTTACGTTCGTTTTTATTCATGTCTCTATGGCGAAACGAAACTTTAAACTTACTTATCTCAGAAAGATAAAATAACTAGTTTATCTTCATTTTAATTGCTAAGGCTTTTTTATATTGTGCCTAATGCTTTGAATTTTTTTACCTATTCCTAATAGTACATGTAACAAAAGTTGGTATGCGTTTCATAGGAATACTTATTCTTTTTTAAATAATTGAACTCAGAATTTATAAATTTTTTTAAGGAATTTTCAATAAGCATTCATAAAAGGAAGTATTGTAGGAATACCATTCATGTGTTATCGTAAAACCCATACCAACTTTTGTTATACATAGTTTGATGTATTTGTAAATCAAATTTGATGCACGTATGTAAATTTTGTAGGGGGGGGAGAAGGAGTAGCATTTTAAAATCACTTCAAAAATTTTTTTTCCTTAAAAAATTAAACGACTAGTTTTTTTTTAAATTTCGAGCCCAAAATCTGTTTTACATAGTTTACACACATCGGAGGCAACCAAAAAAAACTTTGAAAATCCTTAAATTAAAAATTTTTGCGTAAATCGTACCATGTCCCCTTAATACAGAGTGTTTTTTTTCCAGGTATAGAAGTTTAAGTTGGCATTACTTTCCAAGATGGCGACCGATTTAACAGCTGTCAAGTGATTTATTCTCAGTTTGGTTTGGCAATTCATCATGAATAGACTCACGCCTGAACAACGCTTTCAAATTGTGCAATTTTATTTCGAAAATAATGGTCGACTTTCATAAGCGAATTTTGTTTAGCGATGAAGCGCACTTCTGGTTGAATGGCTACGTCAACAAACAAAACTGCCGCATTTGGAGTGAAGCTAATCCACAAGTGTACGTCGAAACACAGTTACATCCAGAAAAACTGACTGTTTGGTGCGCTTTATGGGCTGGTGGAATCCTTCTTCAAAAACGATGAAGGCCACAACGTTACAGTCAATGGTGATCGGTATAGAGCCATGATTACTAATTTTTCATTCCTGAATTGAACAATCATGATGTCCAGGAGCTGTGGTTCCAACAAGACAGCGCAACATGCCACACAGCTCGTGCCACAATCGATTTACTGAAAGACACGTTTGGTGACCGCCTAATTTCACGTTTTGGACCTGTGAATTGGCCTCCAAGATCTTGTGATTTTACACCGCTAGACTATTTTCTGTGGGGCTATGTAAAGTCATTGGTCTATGCGGATAAGCCACAAACGCTTGATCATTTGGAAGACAACATTCGCCGTGTTATTGCCGATATACGGCCACAAATGTTGGAAAAAGTCATCGAAAATTGGACGTCCAGATTGGACTACATCCGAGCCAGCCGTGACAGTTCTATGCCAGAAATCATATTTAAAATGTAATGCCAGAAGATTATCTTTAGAATAAAAAAAATTCATGTCAATCGAATAATACATCGTTGTTTTTTTTGCAATTTAAATTTCTATACCTCTCAAAAAAAAACACCCTTTAAAACAAAACCTAAATAAATTTATCTCATATAATAATTTAGTACTTATTTCAATTCCGTAGTATTTATACGGCAAAAATAATGTTTGCAAATTCAAAGACGATGATCGTAATAATATTGCTATATTTAGTGATTGACAAATTTATCGTTGTGTGGTGGTAAAATTAAAAGGCAAGAAATATTATCAGTAATTATTTTCTTTGCATATATTTCTACAATAAAATATGTTTCATATAATTTTCAAGGTTCAATGAGTGATAAATATAAAGATGTATAATTTAAACACATGAAAGTGTAGAATTCAGTTCCGAAATAAAAATAGATAGATGAAGTCTCTTGATCTATTCTTGCTGTTCGTGACTTGGGAAATGTGTATATTTTTAAACGGCACGCAATAACGAAACAGGAAATCGAAAAGGCTTTGCTCAATTGAGGTGCGATTTGATTGCTACAAAATGGTTGTTATTTTTAATGGAAGAATGAATGAAAAAGGAAGAGTAAGTAAACCACTTCCAGGTTAAAAGTAAAAAAAAGTAAACAGTGAATAGAATTAATAATAGTCACAAGTTTGTTTCAGTTTTTGAATGATAAAAAGAAAGATTATTTTTCTATCATAAAACTGAATGCATTTTCTGTATTTAAAAACCTAAAAGAATCTCTCTCTGTCACTTTAAATAAGTTAATTTCACACACAGGGTGAATCAAATTAAACAATACGAGATTAAAACGAAAGCGAGAACAAACCACTATCAGGTCAAAAGTAAAATCAGCGGAAAATTGGTTATAGTTCAAAAATCACTGTCTCAATTTCAATTTAGAACGATAAAAAGAAACATATTTACTATACTTTTTTGGCAGTATTTATGTGAACTTTAAACTATCATTTTTAATTAGTTCACATTAGATCACGTTTGCTAAAACGTGGACCCTACAAAAAAGTACAAGGGAAAGAACGACGTAAACCAACTTTCAGGTCAAAAGTAAAAAGACGAACGGAAAATAAGCTTATAGCAATCAGAAAGTGAAATGATTTCTAATCGCGAATCCGTTTTGAATAATAATAATACTAATAAAATAATTAGTTAGTTGTTGGAAGTATTTATGTGAAAGCATATTGTGAAATATTTTAAGTGCGTTAATATTACTTATTTTATGTGATTGAAAGAGAAAATTATTGGATGTTTTATTTATATATAAAGGCATATCATACAAATTATTACTGGAAGATATTCAATATTTAAAGATAGATTTTATTTATTTTTTGAAGTGAAAACAATAAATTTTTTTTGTGCTATAGGAAGGTAATTCAAAATGATTGAACGTTATTGAATTAGATATTTATTTTGAAGAAGGCTTCTTTTAAGAATTTTATGCATGTTGTTTCAGTTTAAGAATTTCTTTCAATTACGCAAAGCACTGAGTTTAAGAAAATTAAAATAAAAGAAAAATTCTTTTAACATTTATATGAAACTAAAACATACTTTTAGTACATTTAAAACGAATAAAGCAACTTAATTTTCTCTCTCTTGTGTAGAGAGAAAGATGGAAATTATATCTGTCAAGGCTCAATATACTCCCGTTCGCGTGGCGGAGAAGGTCAACTCAAGTGTCATCCTCGTCATTTCACCGTTGTGATCAAAATTACCAGGTCCGTCACCAATTGCCCTCTTGTTGCTTCACAATACGACATAAAAAACAAATTTGGTCATTTATAATTAATTTTATTCACAGAAAGTAATCTCCTAAAACAGCCAATAATTCTAAGTGAATAGGAACTGTAATTGAAATATCATTTTCATATCTGTCGGAATTTTAAGGACATATATATTCTTAAAAACGTTTCAGCCCTGAAGACATATATATTCTTAAAAACGTTTCAGCCCTGAAGACATATATTCTTAAAAACGTTTCAGCCATGAAGACATATATATTCCATACATTAAAGAATATGAAATTTTGATACAAAATATCTCTATTTAACTGACTAAATATGAATACTTTCAGAAAATTTTATTTTATTGAAAGAGATACCTATAAAGTGAACGATGCACGTTCAAAGAATTTTCTTTTATAAGCGGCATTCTGGAATACTCCTTTTCACCCAGTATTTATAGTTACTGAATACATTCCTTACTTCTAATATTTTCTAAAATTTCTGTTTTCATCTGATACCAGAATCATTAATTCTTAACTCTGTTTTTAAAAAGATATTTTACTTTAATTTTCTGTCTAAATAAAATTGAGAATTTCTAAAGACTCATTGCATTTACACAAATAACAACATGTATTTTGACGAAGGTATCTTTAGACCAAAACAAGTTAGAAACTGAAAGACAAAAAATAATGTACTTTTACATCTAGACTAATCTAATAGAATCTTCAAGACACATAACATCGGAATTATACTTTCAACTCTTCTGATGTTTTGTATCATGTAAAAGAAAGAAACAAAGCAAATAGGATGTCACATTGTGGACTGAAACACGTAAATCACTTTTTTCCTTATCGTGATCAGTTTTCAAATGAGCGGCTAGCTTATTGTAAAGAAATGATAAATTATCCATAGTAAACAGGAACTTCCGGAATCGGACATCGACGTCTAAGAGCAATGATATTGTGTTTCTTACAAGTAAGTTACAAGCGAATTGATCTTTTGACCCTATGAACAAATTCACACATGAATACCGAGACAAATATGGACCATAATATCTACCAGACTTTATCATTACTTGTGGTCAGTGTAATTGTTATGGGTTCATCTTTTTTACTGGTGTGTTTTCACTGCTCAATTACATTTCTAGCAAATGCCTATTGTTAAACACGTAGAGATAATGCGATTTATAAAAGTTTCTTCAAACTACGTGTTCCAATGTATAGTTAGTAACTAAGCTTTGTCTTGTCGAGTCTCTAAGGTCAAGGCGTTCAGGAAAGTTTGTTTCGCAAACTAATTCTAATGTATATGAAAAGAAATTTGAGAACAGGTTAACACGTTTGTATGTTATATCACTAAACTAACGAATTTTTCTTAAAAACGATGTTTATCCGATTCTTTCGTTACTATTGAAGAAATCAAAAGAAAATACCGTAAATTCCGGGGTATAACGCGCACTTTTACGACAAAAAATAGGATTGAAATTTACGGGTCCGCGTTATACACTGTGTACAAAAATGAAAGCTTAAAAAAATATGGATGAGAGAACACAGAAGAAAAAATTAGACTTCTACATATATCGAAATATTGCTCATTTAAAAGAAATGGCATTTCTTATGAACTTAAAGAGTTTTAGTTCTAGTAATATACTATTTTTTTTTTCTGAAGGTTGAAATATTATCTCGAATAAATGATTGCAAAACATAAGATCATTGCGAACGTACATTTCAGGTTTCTTCGTAAAAAAGGGGGTGCGCGTTATACGACGAATATACCGAAAAATTAAAAGTTGCAGCTTGAAATAATAGGTGCACGTTATACACCGGATTTTACTGTAATAAATATGGAAGTAGTATACCATTTTTTTTTTCTGTGAAGATTGGAATATTACCTCGAATAAATGATTGCACAAAACATAAGATCATTGCGAACGTACATTTCAGGTTTCTTCGTAAAAGGGGGTGCGCGTTATACGACGAATATACCGAAAAATTAAAAGTTGCAGCTTGAAATAATAGGTGCACGTTATACACCGGATTTTACTGTAATAAATATGGAAGTAGTATACCATTTTTTTCTGTGAAGGTTGGAATATTACCTCGAATAAATGATTGCACAAAACATAAGATCATTGCGAACGCGTACATTTCAGGTTTCTTCGTAAAAAAGGGGGTGCGCGTTATACGACGAATATACCGAAAAATTAAAAGTTACAGCTTGAAATAATAGGTGCACGTTATACACCGGATTGTACTGTAATAAATATGGAAGAGACTAGTGGTTTAGTTACAGGCTCATTTGATATATTTGAAATGCACGACCTATTTATACTTTTGCTCTCTTTGAGGGAGTGTTTATTAAAGTCTCACTGTAAATAAACGCGAGGGCTATTGGCAATGGACCTCGTAACTTTGAGTGGCCGCGGTTGCCTAGCGGTCAAGACAACGGACTCGTGGCTGGTGTGTCATGGCTTCAAGTCTAATACCGCTGAAGACCCGCAATGCAGAGGGGCTGATGCACGATTAATATGTCAAGGCTCAAACATTCTCCCATTGGTGTGGTGTGGAAATTAGGAGGACCCCAGCTTAGGTGTCGTCGTCGTCGTCACTTGACCATGGTTCAAAATTACGAGGTACGTCGCTAAAATCCCTCACGGACGCGGTAGCCGAGTGGTATAGGTATCGGATCATGGCTGGTTTCGTTCGAGTTCGAGCCCAGTACCACTAAAGACCCACCGTGAAGGGCAGCGATGCATGCTAAATCTGTCGAGAGCTGAAACGTCCTCCCGTTGGTGTGATGTGGTAATTAGGAGAAGGGGGTGCCAGCTCCGGTGTCGTCCACCTCACTTTAAAATTACGTGGTCCATCGCTAAAATACCTCGAGTAGCTGAATAGTGTGACGTTAATAGGCATTCACACACTCCCTCGTAGTTTTGAACCTCAGTCAAGTGCCAAGAAAGACACCTGAGCAGGCACCTCACTCCAAACTACCACACCACGCCAACGGGTGGAATTTGAGCCACGACAGATTTAACTTTCCTAGGCACTCTCTACACGGCAGGTATTTAGAGGCACTGGAGCTCAAACTCATGACATACAGACCAATATTCATGACTATAATGTGGCCGTGATAGCCTGGTGGTTATGGTCCCGAACCTCGAGGCTGGAGTGTCACGGTTTCACATTCTGATGCCACTGAAGATCCATCGTGTAAAGAGGGCATATATTAAATCTGTCGAAGCTCAATGCCCTACCATTGGTGTGGTGTGATAGTTTGGAGAGGGGGTGCCAGCCCAGGTGTCGTCTTCATCAATTGAACGAACTTCAAAATTGTGAGGTCCACCGTCAATAGCCCTCGTGTTGATTTATAGAGAGTGAGTGAATATTAACGTCGCACTGTTCAGCTACACGAGGGATTTTGGCGATGGACCACGTAATTTTGAACCATGGTCAAGTGATGTGGACGACACCTGATTTGGCACCTTCCTCTCCTAACTACCACACCAACAGGAGGACGTTTCAGATCTCGACATATTTAGCATGCATCGCTGCCCTACACGGCGGGTTTTTAGTGGTACTGGGCTCGAAATCGTGACAAGGTCAGCCACGATCCAATACTCTGACCACTCGGCTACCGCGGTCACCCTCGTAATTTTGAACCCGCGGTCACCCTCGTAATTTTGAAACCTCGGTCAAGTGACGATGACGGTGCTTCCCAATTGCGAATTTTCATGAGTAGAAAATCGACCTTTTTGAAAAATTTTATGCACTCTCCTTAAAAAAGTGGCAATTTCTCAAGTATATTTATTTCAAAAATTATTCGAATTAAAGAAAGAAAAAAAAAAGATTGTAAGAAAACACATGATACTCGAAACACACACACACACAAGGAAAATGATGAATGCACAATCTGATATACTATAAAGGGTGGGTTATTATTGACTTGTTTTATAAGCTAAACATATAAAATTCTAATCATATTTATGATTCGATGTTTCATTTATTTTGAAACAAGTTTTTATTATATATATATTAAAACAAGTATTTATTATATATATATATATATATATAATTAGTACATATGTCTTCATACTTTAAAAATTATTTTTTATATTTTATGTTTTTCATTTTTTAGTATTCACTAATTGCATTCATAATAAAAATCGTGTGCGACTATTAAAACATTATTTTTACTAGACTTTCAATGCTTAATGTTTTAGTAAATTTTTACGAAAATTGTCCGAAATTAATACTAAAATACAAGCATAAAATGCATGAATTATGAAAAATGAACGCTTAGTCAATGTAAGAACACATGTGGAAAGAAATAGTTTGTTTCTACACATATTTTGTGGAATTGTTTCTTGACATATTTTTTCGAAATATTTTAACATATAAGTATTCTTCGAAGTATCTACATCTTCTTCTCTTTCAACAAATAAACAATTTAATAAGTTTCTTTAAGTACGCAATATTTATTTATAACTGGAAAAGTAATTTAAGTGAAGTGAATGTAAATATAAGATAATTCATTGCGTAATTGATATAATATACTGTGATGAAACTTAATAGACATCTACAATAATTACCTAATGAGTTAGTTAGTAATGATTATAGTGAATCCCGTCACAAAAATAAAGTTGATAGGTCTCTCTTTCAAAATAATTTACTTTAATGATCTACCATTGTAATTACGCCGACTAATTGGTGATGAGTTTGGCAAAATATAAAATATAATGAGCAAGTTTAAAAAGACAGAATGAGAATTGATATCTCTATCACATGTCAGATCTTCAAGCATTTCTTTTTTTAAGAGACAATATAGCAATTAAAATCTTTATTTAAAAGTACGCACATGCCATGATAGCCAGCAAGTCTTTAAAATGTTCTTATTTTTATTTTCCATAGAAAGATAAAAAAGAATATATCATCCTTTAACTCAAAATTTGCTACAATTTAAAATTTCAAGCATTTTGAATTACATATTGATGCTATATCTTTGATTTATTGAATATAAAGTATCCGATTTAATAATGCTATTGTGGCTTGTAAACATGGTACAAATTTGTAATGTAGATCAGTTGTCCAGTACCCTTGGGTCGTGGACCGTTACCGGTCCGTGGATCAAATAGTGCCGGGCTGCGAAAAGAACATTAAATTATTTCCAATTTATTTACTGTACTGTATTTCTGTGTGCCTTTCTTTTATGGAAATCACTTTATATTCCACGTTAAATTACTTTATATTCATTTATAGTGTAATTATTTCATTCAGAAGACATATTTAAATACAATTAAATTAGAATTATTAAATCAAAACAATCTAAAATATGAGCAATTAATGCCCCGCCCCCTCAGTTGGCCGAGTTAAAATTATCCAAGACTGACCGGTCCGTGGCGATAAAAATGTTGGGAAGCAGTGATGTAAAGCATTGACAATGTAAAGTAAATTAGGATACCCCCACATTTGCTAAAAGTTTCCTAGTAGCACATTTGAAGAAACATTTTGCTGTTGTTATAATTATATTTTACTTAAAAAACGTATTAAAGAGAAGAAAACAGTTTTATTTTTCATTTTCCTTTATGAAAATCATCTTTTCAGCAACTCAAAAAACTTATGGTTTGATTCCAACTTTATCTATATAAATAAAGGAGAAAAGAGCGAGAGTGAGAGAGACTCACTCATCATGATATCTCAGGAACTATTAGACCAACAGACATGAAATTTGGCAGGCACGTTTCTTTCATAGAGAAGAGATGCGCTGAGAAAGAGTTTTGCGAAAATCGACCCCCAAGGGGGATTGCGGGGGGTGTAAAGGGGCGTTTTAGATAAATATTCCCGTTTTTAAACTATTAGACTTACAGACCTGAAATTTGGCAAGTATATTTCTTTTGTCGTGAGGAGATCTGTTAAGAATGAATTTTGAGTAAATCGACTGGGGGATTGTGGCTAGTTACTGAGGCGTAGAGATAAAAAAAATTCCCTTTTTTAACTACTAGGCCTACTGTAATGAAATTTTTTTACAATTTTCTTTTGTTGAGTTGAAATTTGCTAAAAATGGGTCTTACGGAAATGGGCACTCAAAGGTGGTTACGGGGCATATTGTTAAAAATTTCCGTTTCAGAACTATTAGAGTTAAAATTTGGCAAGCATATATATATATATATATATATATATATATATATATATATATATATATATATATATTGCTGGAAGAGATAAACTAAAAATGGTTTTGCGAAAATCTACTTTGGGGGAAGGGTTTACGGGAGCGTAACGGATAATTCTACTTCAATTTTAGTATAATTCACCTTTTGATTTAAAAATCAAAAGAGGTGAGGGTTATAAGAACGTTTTTCAATACAGTAGAACACTTAATGGTAGATGAGTTAGCATCCAGTTTTCCAACAAATCGGGAAAGCATTTTCTTAAAATGGATACTAATTCCGAAAGGAGTTCGAAATTCCCAAAATAACTTAGATCATACATATCTAGTTATCGTGACGTTAACAAGCAACTGACCAACTAACCGTCGTCACAAAAACTTATCACTTACTTTATGATGCCAAAAAATAAATCCATTGAAATTGTAACTTCAAGCGACGAAAGCGATTATAAACTAATTAATCACAGGAAGAGGCACGCTTTTGATTACGACGAGTAACAGTGAATTATGTATGTGCATTTTGTGTGTGTGTGTGTGAAAACTTCTTCATGAGAAATTAAATGTTTTAAGAATGTTTCCATGTGTAATTTTTTATTTATTTTATTTAGAAGTGTTTTATCATAAATTTCGTAAATAATTGACATATTTTCTAAATGCGCATAAAAAAATTCTGCAATATGTTGACAGAGTTGTTCGTTATATGTAAGTATTTATGAAACATAATATAATATATTTTTAATATTTTGTGTGTGGTTTCTTTTTATGCGGTCCCTATCAACCATATCAAAACAGGTTTTATGGTAGTGATATTATAATGCATCAAATGTTATGCAGTTAAACGTTATGGAAAAGATAACTGGCAAACATTAACGTATAAATATATCCGAAACACTATACATCAATTTTTACTTTACAAAAAAACCCACATGCACCAACTGATATTTCTAAGGCATGCTTTTCTTTTTATGATAAAAAAAATTGGCATTTATAACGAAATCCCAGATTAAATTCAATGAAAATTAGAAGCATACAAGAGGGTTAAAAATAAATTTAATTAACATTTTATTTAATTTGTTAATATGATTAATATAAGGAATTAATTATGACCAAGATATTCATAGATTCATTAAATATATCGACAATCCATCCAAATAATCCATTTATTGGAGTTTTTAAAATTAAATACACACATATATTCAATGGCATGTGAGTAAGAATATATTATTAAAAGTCACATATTTTTCTATATTTTATATAGTTCTTCAAACCTCTGATATTGAAACACTTCCTAATGCATTTTTGATTAATAAACAATATTCTAAAAATAGTTTTCACTTAGACGAGTGTGTCACGAAATTTCTTTTAAATCACTTTCTTGGAATGTGAACATGAACATTTTTTTTTAAATTTGTAAATTAACTTTTCAAGTCATTCTGCCACAAAGTAAAATTATATAATGAAACTTTTAATTGTCATCATCGAATACACCTTTAGATTTCAATGAAGAAAAATAAAATCAATGAGCAACATAATCAATAGGGTGTATCGAATTTTTTTTCCAGAACTTCAAAACCTGCCCATGAGGAAAAAAATGTTCTCTAGTGTACAATGAAAAGAAAAATAAAACATAACAAATTAATTTTTATATCAAGTACTGCCACAAGAGGAATGAAATCTAAGTGTTTGAAATTTTTTATGGTAAATAGTCAAAGCACTTTTTGTTTAAAAAAAACCAGGCATTTTAGTAAATTTTACATTATTTGCGATGAAAAAAAACTTTCTAAATAGTTACAAGAAAAAAATATCAAGTACATTAAAAAGCTTTCTTACTATTAAATTATTAAAAACCGATGGTTACAGGAGAGAGAACTAGGGTTATGAAATATTGTGATGTACCTTTTGTACTATTCACTACTTTTTTAGTGCTTTTTATGATATATATATTATTACCATTATTATCACTTTATCTTCATTTTACATTATGTACTATTCACGACTTAGTGCTCTTTTATCAATAATAATCCTTTTTTTGGTTATTTATTTGTAAAAACAATTATTTTGAGTCTAAAATTATCTATTTAAAATTAATTTTTTCCCAATTTTTCGAAAATGTAATCTTTTTGTGGCAACACATTAAATTTTGAAATTATTTTTTAGTTATTTTTCTCCTAATCATACCGAAGAACATCTTTTCGGCAATAATTCAGTCAATGCAGGTATAATTATTTTGCTGCTTCACCATTCACTAAGTTGGCCGAAACCATATCATGACACCATCTATAAAGATTTGTATACAATGGATATATTCCAGGATAATAGGTCATTGAATCTGCTAGACATAGTAAACACATACAAGACAACGGGTATCGATTCCCGGATTTATCTTCCTGTTGATGAACTCATCATTCTAAAAAAGTTTAAATCTACCTAGTCAAAACCAATTACTTCTAAACTTTATTAATAATTAAACTTTTACGATCTTCAAGAAGCTATCTTTTATCCTTCCAATCTTGTAATTATGTTAGGTGTTGGAGAATAAAGTGAGTAACATTAAATAAAAACAAGAATGCTTTTATCAGTTAAATAATTATGCAAGTTTTTTTATTTATATTTACAATTTGCATTCATATGTCGTAGAATTTTCTCGCCATGATTATTCCAGATTATTCGACCACCTTCTCTCTAAATTGCTTGTAATTATTGTTGTTTCTCATATTTTTAATATTTTTTTTAGCCCTATTTCTGAAATTTCTTATAGTGTTTTTAGTTTTCTTTCCTTATGAAGCAAGAACCGGTTATATACAGTTTTTAATTTTAGGCAATGTGCTTCTGAGCATAATAAATTCTCACAAATGGTACTTAAAGATAACGAATAAATTGTAATTTTAGCAATATTAACTGACAAGACTTTTGTTGAAGCGCCTCACAAAGTGTACCATAAGTTTCTGACTTTTTATACATCGGCATATTTAAATTCCAATAGCCACGTTTAGATAGAATCTGAAATTCATGTGTTCTAATCACATTTAACGTTCATCATTATTTTTTATTTGGTATATAATTTCGGTTTCCCCAAAACCTCAATTGCATAAATTGTGTGTTTGTTTTTTATTTCTTTTATAAAAAAGTATTATTCAAAATATTAAAATATTATAATTCAACTTTTTAAAATAGTTATATGACTTGTTATATCATTCCTAATATTTAAATTAAAGGTTCACTTGAATCATAAAAATATATTCCAAAGCATAATTTTACTTTGCAAAAAAGTAACGATATAGGGTGAAACTAAAAGATTACCTGAAGATAAATGCACACATAACTATTTATATGAGAACTGTAATATTATATTAAACAGCATTAGTTATATTGGATATAAAAACTGCACTTTGTAGAACTAAAGGGGCTTTTTTATATGTAAAATTTTTATTATTTTTGTGACTAAATTAAATGTTGAATTTTTTAATCAATTATTTAATGTAAAATAATTCAGATTAGTTCACTACTAAAAATATAAAAATATATTCAGAGTAAAAAATATATCCAGGGCTGATTTCTTGATCATTAAATTTTAATAACTTTTTTTAAAATTTGTTCAACAATCGTCATTGCTCCGCTTCTTAAAGCAAATAAATATTTAAGATTATTTGTGTGATAAATATTCAGACAATACTTATCAAACCTTTCAAAATAGACGCAAAAAATTAAAATTTAAAAATATAAAAATTCTATTTTCAACCTAATGGGTAAGCGCGTGCTAGATTCGATTACACATTAAGCATATAAACCATAATGCACTAACATTTTCAGTCTAAACAACGAAGGTCTTTCAAAGTATAAATATTTTATCTCGCAGTATCATTTCTTATTATTAGTTTAAAAATTTAATATAATTAAATTAAAAGAACCCTCAAATATTCAATTAATTAGACATATTTTATGTTTTGATTAATTATTTTGAAAATATGAAATACTATTCTGCAACGGACACTATTCGCGTTCTTCGACTAATCCTCTAAGGGAAATACTCTTTAACTGTGATTTTGGTTTAAAAACCGCTTCCCGTGGAGAGGACTTGATTTTATGCAAATATAACTACTATTTAAGTGCCTGTCATTGAGTATGTGAGCGAATGGTTAATCATTGATATTTAAGTGTTAAATCCAAGTATTAGAATAGGTGAACAGCGACTGGGTGGTTGCACGTCTTGAGATTAATAGTCAATGGAGAATTTACCAGGAATAGTGGAAGTAATCAACCTTGGAGTTGACCGAGCTATCGGGCTTCGAGAAGGATCATACAAGGAGCTTCAACTCCAGAGATAAGTACTTTCAATAATCTAGTTGTCCGATTAAGGTTTAGGATTTCATATTGTTCTCAGAGCTAAGTTATAAATTTGTCTACTCCATAAAGTGCTAAAGATAGAATAAAAGTAGCTATTTTTATGATCATGTCTGCTTCTTCCCCGAACCCTCTCCCACCCATGACCTTCCGGCTGTGGACAGAAAAAAAAGAGTAAAAACAAGCAGTAAATGTGTCAGTATAGTAAATGATGCATATCCAATTTAGCTCATATGAAATTTAAAAGACAAAGTAATGCTAAACATGTAAGTCATTAATCTGAATTAGTTTTATAAAGTATTCATGGTGAATAATTATTTTCACGATGCGTTTATGTTTCAACTATTTGAGAAACATGTCGGTCAGTGCATTTTGCCTTGTGTGACCTTACATCGCAGAATTGCAGAGAAGCAATTAAATAATAACACCTCATGTACATGGGTGGGGCTAGGTAGAGATAAATACTGAGAGCATCCCTCCTCCAAGAATAAAATATTGATAACATCCTCTCAGCTGTCGATCGATTTTTGGCACCAATTTTGAAACGCCTCACCTCTTTTCGAAGTAAAAAAAATTTTGATGTTAGCCAATAAAATAGACCAGTGGTCTTCAAACTGTGTTCCACGGAACCCTGAGGTTCCCCGAGGCATACCCAGGGGTTCCACGAGTCTCAATAAAAATATAAATGAAAATTGTAAATATGTATACAAAATAGATTCAAGTTTATTAAGTTTGTGTAGCCATTAGTTTCCAAAGCTCATCACTCTCATTAAAACTAAAAATTTTATTTACACATATTGAATTTTATTTTATAATACTTTTTAAACTTTTATTGTAAATAAAAGAATAGTAAAATAATTTTCTTTATATGTGATACCTACTAGATTGTGCATGAGGTTAATATAATTTATAGCACTGAGACTATTATTATTTACGTATTATATGTGGGAGACAACAAGGGGTCCAAGACGTTGGTCTATCTTCTATTTTATTTTAACATTAAACAAAAATTAATTAAAAAGGTAGAAAAGTTTTTACAGATAAGTTTGACGATGATATTCAGAAGGTAACGCCTGCTCGCGCACCTCTCGTGTTCTCCTTCGCTGCTTCTCTCTTTCTAATGTCCAAAAGTTTTTGTTTTTGTTTCGATTCAATGCGCCTGCGCGCGAAGACTGCGTTGCTTTTGGCTGCATGTCACAACGGCCATTCTGACCGTACGCTGTTCGCAGCGGTATTTCCATGGAGACCAGAGGAGAATCTGAAACATACAAAAAAAAACGGAACAGACAAGGACTATACGACAAATATATAGAGATTAAACATATCATAATTTTTCTGAACTAGACAGTTTCTCCATCATGTGAAGGCACCTCTTCGACATCCGGAAGGTTCCACAGGAAAACATTGTGTTTCACCGGCATAAGAACATCTTTTCAACAAGTTGATCTTTGGTTGAACGCATCTATATTTTCCTCTGTAGAGTTCTGGACGTCTGTTCAAAACGATTTCTCTTTTTCCTTCGTTTCCACTGCCAGGGCTGGAAGATCCTTCGGAGCAACACTAACCGTCTATAATTACGTTCCATAGGGGAAGGGGTAGGTGAGCGGGAGATGAATTCCACGGAACTCGTTTTCATGGCACAATTGGCTTTCTTACACAATACTATATCAGAACATTTTTCTCTTACAATACTCAATTTTAACTTAGTAATCTTAATTTTATTACATTTATAATCCTTAATTAGAGAACTCGAATCATTTCCAGTATTAAAGTTTTCAACATATGGCAAATCATAACTACAGTTTTCTATCACATTTGAAACAGAAACATTTGGAAAAGAAACACCATAATCTACACTCAAAGAGGATTCACTTTCACTTAATAAAACATCGCTCTTTGCGTGGCCTAGTTTCTCTATTTCAGAATATACACTGGGATGTATAATAAATTCTTCGGTCAAGGTCGGTGATATTGCCGTTCCAACACTCAAGCTAGGAGAGTGTTGATTAAGAGAAATATTTATGGGTTTAACTTCTACCATACGCTGTTCGCCAAAACATGAACTTAATGTTATGATCTCTTCGGAAGGTGTTTGCACTCTAATTAGTGAGGAATTTAAAACTGGGATCTGGCAACCTGAATCAATCAATGCTGTTACGGGCTGATTTTCCACAAAAATGTTTACGTATTGAAGATTTGCGCATTCATCGCTATTTTGTTTTTCGCTCTCGATTTTCAAAGTATTCACGTTTATTTTATTATGGATGTGATCATTAGATTCTTTAGGTTTAAAACGCTTCTCACAGTCTCTTGCGCAATGAGATGAATCACCGCATGTATAGCAATTTTTATTTTCTCTTTCAAGATATTGGGGATAGTTCTCTTTAACCTTTGGTTTAAAGTTTTGTGATCGATTTTTAAAGGGGTCTTGGGTATATCCATAAGTAATAGGAATTTCTTTATGTGATCCGCTTCTAGATGAAATATAAATATCACACTCTTTAGCTAAATCAATAGGCCTAAACCAATCTTCTGCTTCTCGAATGCCAATATGAGTTGCAGTTTCCTTTATTTAAAGTTTCAAATAATTTATCAGAAATTATAAGATCACATAGAGATTCAAAGGAATTAACTTTTCTTAACGAACAATAATATTGGAAGTTTGCCGTCAATCTTGCAGCAAATTGGATGTATGTCTCGCCTGATGATTTTACAGCATTTTTAAATGAGTTTAAACACTCGCGAGGGGTTAATTGGAATTCTCTGAGTACTATAGATTTTAGTTTTTCATAGTCATTTAATTCCTCTTCTTTAATATACAGTAAGACGTTATGAGCTCTTTCGCCCAGAAGATTTATTAAAATTTCAGATTTATATTCGTCATTTATTTTCTTGGTTAAAAATGCGCGTTCTAATGATTGGAAGAACAGATTAAAATTTTCAGATCTGGTGGGAACAGGAAGAGATAAAAGTTTTTATACTTTTATCATATTTTCTATGTTAGTTTCGAACTGTTTTTCTTCGACTTTAGCTGCAGGATTTAAACTTAATGCTTTATTTTTAGCTAATTGAAGTTCGATTTCTTTTTCTAATTTTGCTAACTGAAGTTTCGCGAGCTCAATTTTTTGTTCTGAAGTTACCTCTTTCGTTTTGCGATACTCTCTCATCTATACAGTTTTGAATTAAAGTTTTAACGAAATCTGGATCACTTTCAAATGTACTACTGTTCTCAATTTTAGTCTTTAGTTTAACTATAGTGTCAGTACTTTCGACAATACCGTCTAGCTCTTTAACAACTCTTATAAGATCCTCTTTAAGAGCGTTTTTATACATTTTATAAATGGAAAGATCCTACCTTTTTTTTTTTCTGGCTCCCTTGTTGCTCGCACGTACGATGTATCCAAAAAAAACGTTGATTCCACTGATGTCACCTCTTCGCAGGTTATATCGTTGAAATTGTAGTTCCGGCCTCTACACAGGCGGATTATTCACACTGAATTAGTTCCAACCTCTACACAGGCGGGATTTTCGTCGATGGGTTTTCCAACCTCTACACAGGCGGAATTTTCGTCGATGGGTTTTCCAACCTCTACACAGGCGGAATGAAATTGAAAAATTCAACCTCTACACAGGTTGAACGAAGTTTCCGAAAAATGGCGGCGCGTCTCCTTCACGGACGCTGTTGTTCATTGTCCAGACTTTGGTTCAAAATCGAAATTTTATCTATCCCGGCCGAGCCCCCATAATTTGTGGGAGACAACAAGGGGTCCAAGACGTTGGTCTATCTTCTATTTTATTTTAACATTAAACAAAAATTAATTAAAAAGGTAGAAAAGTTTTTACAGATAAGTTTGACGATGATATTCAGAAGGTAACGCCTGCTCGCGCACCTCTCGCGTTCTCCTTCGCTGCTTCTCTCTTTCTTATGTCCAAAAGTTTTTGTTTTTGTTTCGATTCAATGCGCCTGCGCGCGAAGACTGCGTTGCTTTTGGCTGCATGTCACATATATATTTTGTGTTTCCATTAAGTATTTTATATAATAATATTAATAATAATAATAATAAACTCAAACTCAGTGGCGCAACAGCCCATGAGGGTCAGGGCCTACCGTGCCCATAATAATAATAATAATGATGATAATAATATAAAAAAACTTGCATATTAAATTTTTATTGTGTTATTTCTATTTGATTTTAAACTAGTTGCTTTGATAGCATAATTATTGCGCGCATTAAACACGCATATTCTACATTTGTAGAAAGAAAGTTACTCGTGAAAAAGGAAATTCAGCTTAAAAAGAGTGTGACCCCTTCACTTTTTATCAAAATAATTCAAAAAATAAAATGAGTTAAGAGTCCAAAATTGATCAGATTTTTCTGCGGACTTATGTGGAAGCTTCGGAACTTGCAACCTCATTAATGAACTATACTTTTCTTATAAAAATTGCTAAATTTTTTTTTGTATAAAATATATCGGTATGAATACCTCAAAGAATTTATTTAAAAAAATTGAGAAATTTGTGTCTTATACTTAATATTTAACGCTGAGTTAAGTCTTATCATTATGATCTTCTGCCATCCATATGGTCCGTACGACCAAATGAGGTTATTAAGATCCATAAGCCACTCTAAATAAGAGTTTCATGCTTGAATTAAGAAAACATTTTCAATAACTATTATGAACGAAGAAATTTATTTATTAGAATGCAACATATAATTTAAAAGCTACTGTAGTCTCTTTTTTAACTGACCTTTGCATGAAGGGATTTTGATCGGTCAATGAAATGAGAGGTTAAACCTAAATAAATACAATGCAAAAGCAAAATTGTTGCAATTAGAAATAATCGAATAAGCTACTTGTCTCGGCCAAAAAATAAGAAAGATCTGTACAATGATAAATTATCTGCTCAACTGAATAGTGTCACTTAGATTAGAAAATGTTTATAAAATTGTTTTAAGAATAGTATTACAATAAAAAATTATTTAAGTACAATGTTTTGACAAAAAATTAACATAGAATAATATTCTCCTTTTGTGAAAAATACTTCTATTATAGTAATATTTTGCCTGTATATATCTCAGACCTATGTTCAGAGGCTCAATTAGGAATTTTGAAAAATTCATATTATGTTCACAGTTACAACCAATTGAAATAATTATCGGTATTTTTTTCTTAAAATTTCTCCCCTCTGTTGTCGTAAAACACGGATAAACGTAAAAACATAAACCCACTTCTAAGTCATATATTTCAAAAATTCTAGTTGAACCTCTGTACAGAGATCTGAGCTATATACATGCAAATTATTATTATAATAGAAGCATTTTTCACAAAAGGAGAATATTTTGAAAATTGGTCATTCTACGTTCATTTTTTGTCAAAATATTGCACTTAAATAATTTTTTATTGTAATGCTATTATTAAAACAATTTTATATACATTTTGTAATCTGAGCGACACTATAAATATCATAACTATTATTCATTCACACGCTTTTGAAAAATCATGGTTCCGAACGTAGTCGGATACCTTAAATAGACAAAGGCTCAAAGTCCTCACATTGACGTGATGTGTAAGTTTAGACAGAGTGATTCTGGCTCAATAATCGTATTGTCACACGAATGAGGCTTAAAACTACGAGGTCTGTTGCCAATAGCTCTCGCGTAGCCTTAGAGAGTTAAAATATACGCTGAGAGAGATTATTATCCCTCGAAAGGTTTCATGAAAATTAGTCCAAACTTATGAAATAAGTAGAAAAAATGAAAAAGATTTATCGTTTTGAAAAAAAAATCCCTGCTAAATATAGCTTACTGCTTTAAAATGAATAAGAATAAGTATTTAAATTTTACCTTTTCTTTTTGCTTCTAATCCTTTTACTAATTTCGAGGATTTGAAACATATATAAAAAAAGGTAAAAATTACACTACAAAAAATTGTAGGATTAAAATTACTTTTAAAGCAGATATTTTTTTCACTCATGCCATCTCAAATTAAAATATCCTTTCTGTTTTCTTTATTTTAAAACAAAAATTATTAACGAATATACCTCAACATCTTAATGTCCTTAAAATTAAAATGAATTTATTTACGTGCGGAATAAACTAATATTTATCAAGATGCACTGAAAATTATTTATTTTTATTTGAATCTTTGAAAGTATTTGAATTATGTTTCGTATGCTAAATTTTCAGGCTCAGAATTATTTTTCTACACGTAATCATTGATAATAATTCTCATTCCCAAAGTTCAATCTGATACTAGAGAACTTGATTAATTCCTATATATGTAACGCACACGCACACAGAGAGTTTATTTTCAGTCGAGAGATAGAATAACATACCTGAAGTTTTTTTTATAATATCTTAATAAAATATTAGTCTCCTACTTAAGGTTTATAACATCTAATAAGCTTAAATTTCTTCCATAATTGGGTAGTAAAACATTACTTTTGTGTGACTTTTGGAGGAAAAAGCAAAAATTAAGCCGGTATTGAGTTATCTCTCAAAAATTCTAACTAAAAAGAACGTAATTACCACAACAGTGTTTTGCTTAGATGTTTGGCAAGTATTACATCTGATATATGCATGGAATTACTCAAGCGTTGCATTAGAAATAAAATCAATATTTGGGGAATGAAGGGGTATAAAGTATCATTAAAGAAACGGTTTCATGATGATATCAGATAAAACTTATTTAAATCGCCCATGATTATGGTGTCCGTCTCAGCTTAAGTTAGATTAGTAACGATAAGAGATGGTCGTTGGCAGCTTATGAATACATAGTATTTGTTTAACAGTACGTTTCACAGACTTGGTTCCACAAATTATTTTTTTACCTTGGCAAAAGAGAGTTATATAGTTATAAAAATATACTCACAGAGAGATAGTAAAAAATTCATATAAATTTCCGATTAAATAAATTATTAATCTATAATTTTTTAAAAATATTCTAAAAATAAAAGTGAAACTAAATACGAATTCAGTAATGTATTTCTAAAAAAACAACTTAATTTCTGATGTTTTTTGCGAGATGAAAGGGAAGAAAAAAGTTTTTTATTCGATACGAATCTTTTTTAGATTATTTTTTTTCATTAAAGTGATTAAGCACAAAAACTGAAAGTAATTTGCAGATTAACTTTTGTTTATTTATTAACCAGAGAGACCGAGCTCACCCAGAAAAGGTTAAATGCATTTTCGAGGTTTTCAGGAATACCATCCTTTACCATGTCGAAGAGGCCAATGGGCATCAGCCACCAGATATAATATATTTTGAGCAAGTAATAACTAAATAAACATATGAACGCCTCAAAATAAAACATGTATACATGCATATACACACATATACATAATACATAATTCAGGAAAAGAGTACGAAAGAAATATATTTACAATAAAAGAAATTAATAACTAGTATACATGAATTTCAATCAAAAACTAAGTCACCAGAACGGAAAGACAGGCAAAAAGGAAAGAACCAGTATTCGTAGAATTATGGAATCTATTGTGATCAACCAGACATTTTATGAGTTATTTCAATGCTAGTAACTAGTTTATTATGAATTGTCGAGATGTTCATGAGACTCTTGTACCAAAGGTCTCTCTTCAGCAGAATCTATAGGTTTAACCAAGTTATTAATCCTTTGCGAACGTGCAAAGAAAAATGTCGTGCAATAAGCATCTTCAACAGAATCACGAAGACAAATAATACTGATTCTGAGTTTTGATCCATATAAATATGAGAGACAAACGGACTACAGTTAATTTAAAAAAAATGTTTAGAGTGAATCTTGAAAACGGATAAATATTTGAATAAGGCTTGAGTATATGGATTCTTGCCTGCAAACTGATGTTAGAGATTGACCGGTAATTTTCTTTCTTCAGAAATTTTCTTTTATGTCGTGATTAACGAAGGACCTCAGGGCAGAAAATTAATATTTTCTCTGTACTGAATGAACCGATTATTTTTTAACATTGCGCTTTAGAGCAACATGAGGGCTATTGGTTGCGAATCTTGTAATTTTGAACCATGGTCGAGGACGAAACCTGAGCTGTCACCCCCGTCTTCAAGCGATATACCACTCCAACATAAGGATTTTTAGCCAAAAGTTATGATTTTTTTTCAATGTTGGCTGATGGTATTATTCCGCGTGCCTTATTTAATGTATGGAAGGAAGAGCAAGATACTAGCGTAAAACTTATGTTGCTTTGAGTTTTGTTTGGACTACAACGGACATTGATAAATATGAGGACCAGCAGAAATTAGAATTTAGAAAAATTGTTAAAAATTTCTGCTCGTTTGTAGGGGAAAAATGGAAGAGGTGCCATAGAAATGAAAAGTTCTTCTCCAAGTTGAATGATGCGTAGTTGTCGGGGGAGTAAGATTTATATTACATTTTATTATTTTTAAGAAAAATATATACTAGTGTGGTATATTTTATGTTTATTTAAGCTTATAATAATTATTTTTTCAGAATTATAAACTTTAAAATGGGTTTTCTCGGTTCGTGTTTTTTCACAGTCAATTTACCACTTCTCCCTCAGTTACTTACCAACCATTTTTTCCCTGTATCTTATATGTAATGCATGTAACAAAATTAGGGATCCGTTTTATTGTAAATTGAATACTTCTTTTTTTTTAAAAAAAAAAAAAATTAAATATGGGAAATATTATAGGCTTTTGGTTGAATTTTAGCATATATATATATATATATATATATATATATATATCTTAAAATTTTATTATTTTTTTTCTCCAAAACTAATTAAGGTATTGTAAAATTGATCCCTAAAGGTGCTTAAAACATCCTCAGAAATATTACAAAAATTTCATGTCCTAAAATTAATCAACACAAAAAGAGTAGAATTTTGAAAATTTCCAAATTTCTTAAAAGAAATTAAATTTGTAAAATTGTGTGAATAACATGTGAAAAATTTTATCTCATATCAATATGAAATGCTAAAAAATGTAATTTTTAAGTACATAAATAAAAAAAATTCTCAAAGGGTGCCGAGTCCTTTTAATCACTACCTGTTATCCTTTATTGTATATGTACAATGTTATGTTTGATTGTATTTGTTTAATTTTTAACAATTATTAAATTTAATTTTTTTAACTTGACACACTATTTCTTGTATATATTCTCCCACGTGTAAATTACTACTTCCGTTAATATCCTTAGATCCTTGTTTAAAAACTAGTTACACTTAGCAATAATTCATTCTTGATCAAATTCAAACTTGCCATAAATTAGTTAAGACCCTATTAACCTTATTTGTTAGTAAAAAACAGAAGGGAATACCCAATTTACATTAATTACTATAATTTTAGATCATTATGAAGACTTTAAAGCCATAAAATAATTTCCGTGCACCAGATTGGAAAGAGAGGTATTTTATCTCTCATTTTTTGAAAAAAGAGGACGCAATTATGTAGTAACTTGTAACAATGTGTTGTTGTTGTGACTATTGCCGCCTGCCTACACCACTAGCCGAGTGGTGTAGGTATTGGATCGTGGCTGGCCTTGTTACGAGTTCGAGCCCAGTACCACACACTAAAGACCCACCGTGTAGGGAAATGATGCATGCTAAATCTGTCAAGAGCTGAAACGTCCTCCCGTTGGTGTTGTTGGTAGTTAGGAGAGGAGGTGCCAGCTCAGGTGTCGTCTACGTCACTTGAGCATGGTTTAGAATTACGTGGTCCGTCGCCAAAAGCTCTCGTGTAGCTGAATAGTGCGATTTTAATACTCATCCACTCACTCGGGAACTGCGACTGCCTCCTATCCATGGGAAGTTGATAGGACTTTCAAAATAATTAACAAGCATCATTATTCAAACAATTATTTAGAGTTATGATGTAATATATATTTAGAATTGAATATTGTTGGTGAGAAATCGTTTTCGTTTTACTATGTGCTGTCTACCAGACGGAAAAAATCTCTCAATAGTATATATCTTCCTCTCGCAGACTGTAAAAATGTTCAAATTTGAAAAAAAAAAGTTTATCTAGAATACTTCCCGGAAGAAGATGCAGCCACGAAATCTAGTTTCAAAACTGATTCTGATTCTGTTTTTCTATATCTCTCGATCCGAGGGTTCCTGGTAATGATTGAACTGTATGATTCTATCTACAGAATTAATTGTACATAAAGAAATATAAATATCTATAATATTTGAAAAGCAAAAAAAAGAATTGAAATATATTAATTGAATGGTTAAAATTATATGAATTTTGACATAAATTAATAAAGGGTGTTTCAATTCATTAAAACAGGGTCGTATTGTGCCTAGGCGCGCAGCAGTTAGGAATAAATAATCAAACAAATAATTATTATTATAATCTTTATTAGATTTCGGTATTCAATTTTGGCGTATTATTTTGCAATATTTTTAAAAAAAGATAACAATATTTAATTCAAAATTATAAATTAAATTTTGTTGGGAAAGAAGAAGAAGAATTCTTCTGTTCTAGGGTGAAAAAACGCATCAATATAAATCTGATCTTGCCTTGAAGGAAATAAAAAAAATTCTTAACACAATTCTTAACAGCTACAATAATTCTATTAACCAAAACAATTTAAATACAGAAGCATTAGCTTTAAAATTTGAGTAATAAAATATGGCATTTGAATAATAATTTACCTGAACAAAATATTTGAAGCAAGTTGAAACTTCATATTCAAAATACAATAACCTCAAGCTACGAAAAATACTCATAGTTGATGATGGGGAATTTACAACCTCAAAATGACTATTGTAGTGAACTTTTATTCTCTAAGTATTCTTAATGAATCATATTGAAGCACTGAATAATGGTCTTGTGTGAAAGAATTGCCTCAATGGGAGTAAACTGTTTTAATTTACAACGGTAAACAAGAGTGTGAGAGTGATTTCTAATAATATCTTCCTCAGACTTGCGTAGAATTGAATCACACTCAACACATTTCTTTTTCAGTTCCTCATTGCTTAAAAAAATCTGGCTACTACAACTTGTAGCGGAGTGACACATTGAAAGTTCATTTTTTCTTATCAGTATTAAGTTAATGTAAGTTCTTACAGATTAAACAACAGTTCAACAGAATTTTTGAAATTTGAACAGTATTTCAGATAAATTATCGCTATAAATTCAGTAGCTGTGAATAAAAATGTGATTATAATTTCGCAGGATATAATAAAGGATTTATAAAAGATCTTTAGTAGGGGAAACAGGTATGATTTTTCTTCTTTGTAACTCTCCTTATTAACAAAAATATTCATTAAAATATTCTTCCTTAAAATATTCCGCTTTAAAGTATTCCCTTTAAAATATTCCTCTTTAAAGTATTTCCCTTTAAAATATTCCTTTTAAAAATATTCCTCTTTAAAAATATTCCTTTTTAAAATATTTCTTTTTAAAATATTCCTTTTTAAAATATTCCTCTTTAAAATATTCCTCTTTAAAATATTCATGTTTAAAATATTTCTCTTTAAAATATTCCCTTTTAAAATATTCCTCCTTAAAATATTCCTCTTTAAAATATTCCCTTTTAAAATATTCCTCCTTAAAATATTCCTCCTTAAAATATTCCTACTTAAAATATTCCTTAAAAATGTTTCTCCTTAAATTATTCCTTAAAAATAAAACCATAAAAATACTCATTGTACATTAATGAAACACCTAATTGTGATTTGCTTTATTTCAGAATTATGATAAAATCGCTGTTTTTACATAATGCGTGTGAATATTGCTACGAGGTGTGTGTTATTTCTGTCAACTAAAAGCAATTTCATTAAAAAGCATTTGGAACTTGGAAATTTTTTGTAGGAGGATTTATTTTATTCTATGTACTTTTCCAGGATATAATTAAAATTACAAGGTCCGTCACCCAAAGCCCTCGTGTTTCTTCAGAGTGCGACGAAAATCAAAATCGGAACAAATTAAATACAAGATATTATGTGGAGTAGAATACTTGTGGAAGGAAATTATTCGATATTCGCCAAATTCTCAAATAAAATTCAGTTTCCTTGTAGTGTTTTCAAATATTTTAACTGATTACTTGGAAACTAGATTGTATGACGAAATAGCCGGTTTAGCCTAATCATACACAAACTGTACAAATTAAAGTACAGTAACTGGGTTGAATAACCTAATACAATGTTTTAGTTAAGTAGTATTAACAGTACATCTGTATAGAACAGGATTCTTGACAATACACTACAATCCAGGGACAATTACGAGTACGTTGTGACAGGTGATGTATAACTAATTTTAGTCACGCGTAAGCTGTCATTGAAAATAAGGACAGTTGCGCATTGAGACCGGAACTGCGCTTCAGAAATAATTAAAAAATTATATATATATTACAGATGTTTTAAAAGCTACAAGCTAGTCTGAAAGGATGTAGTAATTTATAACCTTATTTGTTACATATATATAATCCTAGAAAGGTTTCTTTTGAAGTAAGATTTCTCTCTCTTTCTTTATCTCTCTCACAATAAAACAAGAAACGATAAAGATATATATGTGAAGATGATTACAAGCCAAAAATAGAATGAAAAAATCCCTAGTTAAATATCAGATTCAGAATAAAGGTAAAAAAACAAAAGTATATGCTAACAATTCTAAATGAAGTGCAAAGAGAGAAATCCTGTACAGAAAAGTGCATGTTACGAAGCCATACAGGAATTATACATCTACCTTTAAATCTTTTTAACAGCAGTAAAATGTCCGTATTTCTCCATTCCTGCTATTAGTTCACTCTCTACCTATATAAATATATATCTTGTTCAAATTTTTAATCTTTAATAAAATACTTTCTATTCACCCATTCAAGTTGAAATACATTTTTTAAAACCTGTAGTGGGTGACACTTGATGTCAATACAGTTTTTTCAAATTTTAATTCATTAATTCTATTTAATTAATGAATAAATAGTAACAAACAAAAATAATAGTCCAACGGCATATACAAAGAGGAAAATCGTTTGTTGTGTCCCTGTAGCGCAATGGATAGCGCGTTGGTCTTCTAATCCAAAGGCTGTGGGGTTGAATCTTACCTGGGATGGCCTAATTTAGGAGAATGTGATTTCTTTTTTACTATATAATTTTATTAGAACAATTAAATTTAATGAATGAATAAATAGTAACAAATAAACAAAAATAGTCCAACACCATATATAGAAAGGAAAATGGAAAATTGCAAGGAAAATCGCATTCTATTTTGTGACTTAATATTGCGATTCTGTCATATGCATATACATATTGAAATTAATTGTAACTATTTAATAAAAAGTAACTAAAATAAAATTTTTCTTTGTTGACCTAAGTAGGAATTGACTTAATTTTTTTTATATATATATTATATATATATACTTGTTTATTAGTCATTCCGGTAAAAAAGCTTGGATTTAAAAATTGGAGAAGAGAGAAAATGTTATTTTACTTTATTTTTAATAAATAAAATATTAAGATAGCAACATTACGTAAAATGATGATTCGACAGTGCAAAGGATATAAAAAGACAGTGAGGCAGTGACGCACACAAGGAGGGGCGGGTCCGGACCTCCCTCAAAGCCCTTGGTTTTTATTGGTTATAATCATCTGTATATAGTACGTAAAAGGTAATTAAGTATTTGTTATTAATATTTAAATTTATTAATTAATTCTAATTATTTACTCTATAATTAATATTTTTACTGTTTTTTGTTCCCGAAAATTTACAAAGTCATTAGGATATGTTTGCCTGCGTATTGGGTCATGATGCGAGAAAGGTGGACTATCGACCCTGGCCATCTCTCCTGAAAATTTCTATGTGCAATGGGATATAAACATTTCAATTTTCATATGTATTTTTGTAATAAACTTTCACGTAAAACACATTCTCTATTTTCATAATAAAGGGTGTTTTTTTAGAGGTATAGAACTTTAAATTGCAATCAAACAACGATGTATTATTCGATTGACATGAATTTGTTTTTATTCGAAAGATAATCTTGTGGCATTACATTTTACATAGGATTTCTGGCATAGAACTGCCACGGCTGGCTCGGATGTAGTCCAATCTGGACGTCCAATTTTCGATGACTTTTTCCAAGGCAAGACTATATCGGCAATAACACGGCGAATGTTGTCTTCCAAATGGTCAAGCGTTTGTGGCTTATCCGCATAGACCAATGACTTTACATAGCCCCACAGAAAATAGTCTAGCGGTGTTAAATCACAAGATCTTGGAGGCCAATTCACAGGTCCAAAACGTGAAATTAGGCGGTCACCAAACGTGTCTTTCAATCAATCGATTGTGGCACGAGCTGTGTGACATGTTGCGCCGTCTTGTTGGAACCACAGCTCCTGGACATTATGATTGTTCAATTCAGGAATGAAAAAGTTAGTAATCATGGCTCTATACCGATCACCATTGACTGTAACGTTGTGGCCTTCATCGTTTTTGAAGAAGGAATCCACCAGCCCATAAAGCGCACCAAACAGTCAGTTTTTCTGGATGTAACGGTGTTTCGACATACACTGGTGGATTAGCTTCACTCCAAATGCGGCAGTTTTGTTTGTTGACGTAGGCATTCAACCAGAAGTGCGCTTCATCGCTAAACAAAATTCGCTTATGAAAATCGGGAACAACGGCAATCTCGTTTTGGGCCCATTCGACGAATCTACGCCTTGCTTGATCATATTTAAAATGTAATGCCACAAGATTATCTTTCGAATACAAAAAAATTCATGTCAATCGAATAATACATCGTTGTTTTATTGCAATTTAAATTTCTATACCTCTGAAAAAACACCCTTTATGATACAAAATAATTTTAACATAAAATACCCGAAATTCACAAATATTTACATGCAGAATATTAATTTGCGTACGAATGATTTAAATTTGTTAACGTATAACTAACAATTTCAGATCAAAACAATTAAAATTTTCTTTTTTAGAAATGTGCTTCTTTGGTTTTTATTTATATTGTTTATGTATTATTTTGGTAGGTTTTAATTCTCTCTATATATTTTGATATAACTTAGATAAAACTCCACGCATCCAAAGAATCAATATAGTATTTTGCAATACTTGCAATACAATATTCTTTACATCAATCTTAGATACAAATAAAAATAATCTCACTGCATTAATTTTTTTTCAAACCAAGTAAAGACGCTTTTCTAGAAAATAGTTTTACCACTAAAATTTTTTTAGAATTTGTGCCATCCATGGTAGCTATGCGATTTAATCAAAGAGCAACTGTAGAAAAAATTTTTGCATAAAAATAATGTTGACTTTTAAAAATTACTTTACGTAGGAGCAACTGGAAATTTTATTTCCATTTCCTTATTCTGAAATGAATTCGATATGACATCCTTTTAAAAATTTCAATTTAAGTATCACTAATAAAATAATGAATTCCTTAGATTTTCGGAGAATATATAACATATAGAAATTCCACGAATGAAACTTTTTTGTAACTCAGGAATTTTCTTTTTAATTTCAATTATTTTATATCCGCTTAAAGAGCAAGCGAATTTTTGCTTTCCCAATGCATCGTAGCTTTTTTCCATCAACCCAACTTTCTGGCTCTAGAACTGTAATTATTATTTTTTTTATATATAAATCAGCAAAATTTTGAACACAACGGTTTTTTTAGCACATTAAATCTAAAGCACTTAGTAATTTTTTTAAACATACAGGTAGTTGGTGTAATTTTCTTTTATCAGATTTTATAAACATGGAAGTATAAAATCTATTCTTTTTAAAAATGTTTCGTGTTAAAAGAGCCGAAAACTGGAATTTTAAGATAAATTATTTGCAACTCATAAATAAATGTAAAGAAAGAAAAGTATATATATATATATATATATATATATATTTGAAGAAGGGTGTGTACGTGCATCTTTCAGAAAACAAACATTATATAAAGTTGAGGTCAAAATTATTGCGTCACAGCTGACAGACTCAAGTTTTCATTGTTTTTCTTTACATGTAATTTTTTCATACAATATCATCAAGAACGTAAGGTAGTGCACACAAAGAATTATCGGTGAAATTACATGTTCGAATACATTAATGCATCAAAATACATAGCTCCTTTATCTTAAGAAACTGTGAAGAAAATATATGAGTAATTCCATAATTGAGAGAGAGAGAGAGAGAATTGAAAAAAAATGTCATCTAATTAGAGAACTAATTAACCTACAAGTAATATAAAAAATAAGTTTCAATTCCTACTTAGGTCAACAGAGAAAAAATTTATTTTAGTTACTTTTTATTAAATAATTACAATTAATATAAATATGTATATACATGTGACAGCTTCACAATATTAAGTGGCAAAACACACACACACACACACAGAAGGCAATTTTCCTTGTAATTTTCCATTTTCCTTTCTATATATAATGTGCTGGACTATTATTTTTATTTGTTACTATTTATTCCTTAATTAAACTTAATTATTCCAATAAAATAGTAATGTAAAAGTAAGACACATTCTCAGAAATTAGGCCATCCTAGGCGGGATTCAAAATCACAGCCTTTGGATTAGAAGTCCAACGCGTTATCCATTGCGCTACAGGGACATAACGAGCCATTTTCCTTTTTATATATGGTGTTGGGCTATTATTTTTGCTACTATTAATTCATTAAGTTTAACTAATGAATTCATACTTGAAAAAAACTGTATATTAACATCATTTCAAGTTTAAAAAAATGTATATGAACTCGAATAGATGAATTGAAAGTATTTTATTAACGATCGAAAGTTTGAACAAGTTATATATATATATATATATATATATATATATATATATATATATATATATATATATATATATATATATATATATATATATGTCATAATTTTTAAGACAGAATCAGATTAAAGTTAGAAAAGGAACACCTTTATTCGATCATTTGTACATCTGTTCTGACACCGAGATCAGGGAGGAAAAAGCACGCCATGGTGGTGGTTTCAAGTGGACAACACTTGAAAAACATATGGTAAGTATCGCTGCTTTGAAGAGGGGCTTGCAAGTTAATGCTGACATATGTTGACTATTAAATCTAACGATCTGGAATTAGACATGTTTATTGGCTAGGCCATATGTTCGGAAGAAATAAATGGGTGATTAATTTGATACTTGAATATGGAGACTGAGAAAGATGAGTCAAGTGCTAGATAGGGAATTTAATTTTTAATCTAATTTAATTATCCTTACATTTGCCCCCCAATTTTAAAAGGGAGTCATGGCGTGGTTTTTTTCTCTCTTTACAAACTTAATCAATTTTCAATAAACACAAAACAATACATAGTTATTTAGAAAGACATATTACACACAGTAGAAATATTTAAGCAATAGGAATACTAAAATCAAAATGCAATACAATAAACGAAACTATAACAGCAAACACAGTAAGGACACTTCCAACATATCAATTGATAAAAATGAATTTCCATACATATAATTGAAGATTAGCTTGTTTAAATCTATTCGACATCTAGAATAAGAGCTCACGTTTCCTCCTATTCCTTCATAATAATAGATTCGTATTATAGCTGGTAGATATTTTCAAAAAAAATTATGTTGGAAAAAAATAATATATCAAACAATAAGATAGTAAATATAAAAATACATGAAATCATACAAATGTTAAAATAATAATTTTGTATAAAAATCTACTCTGGCGCCATTGATACACTAAATTTTGCATATATGAAATACATTTTTTAAAAAGATAAAAAAAATATAGACACTAATAAAATGAAATTATTAATAAATAATATGAAAACGGTGTATAACACACAACTTCTATGCTCTATCCAACACAATAAACAATGTTTTATTTCATATGCGTTTTATAAAATATAAAAATTATAAGAATATAAGAATATAAGAGCTCTTTTTTATTATTTTGAGTCGGAAAAGTGGACTCACTTCAATAATAACTTTTAGTATTTCTGAAAATTTTTCACAATATTCATTGTAACTTAATATCGCATGCAATATTTTGAATCTTTCAGTAACCTTCTAAAAATACGTTTCATAGACAAAATTTCTTGAGTTTCTCTTGCATCACACATTCACTAATAAAACTGTATCACCTTACTTAATTTTGAACACATCTCTCTGAGAAATCTGCGTCATCAACTCACAGATGTTCAGGGATGCTGATAAGAAACAATGAGAGGTGTACATATCAAACTAAACAAGTTTGTCCTCTTAATGTTTCGAGACATATACAAAATTATAGTGATTGTATTCTCCCTCATCCACTGTATAATATCCAAAATAAGCTTCAAGTTATTAAATTAATTTTAATTTTAGATAAGGAAAATTTCGAGAAATAGTGAATCCTGATATATGGCCGGTATATCTCAAAACACACAATTTCAAAATAAAAAATAATTAAATGACATGCAATAAGATTACTGCTGAATAAAATAATTAACAAAACAATAAAATTCAGTGAAGAAAAAAGAATACAACTTGACTTTACTTTTGTTTCTTACAAAAATCAATATCTCTAGTATTAGTTCATTAGTCATTTTTCTAAAAACTCAATTTGTATCTTTCACTTTAAAACACCAATTTCTATCATAACTCTTAACTCATTCGGCATTTTAAGATAAAATTATGAGAAGTATATTAAAATTTCTCAAAATTTTGTATGACTAAGCCTATATACTTTGTTTTCTCAATTAAAATATAAAGAAAATATCTCATTTATAGCACAACTATATTATAAAAATTAAATACCATATCATATCATATATTATTCTTTTTCGTAAAGTTCTGTTCAGCAAAACTCAGTTACTTCAATGTTACTAAAATTGGAAATATACAATTTAACTGACCTCCACTTTGCAGCGTCAGAAACACTTGGTGAACGGTAATCCAGATGCTGTTGTCACTTTATTTCACTAGTAAAATTTTATTCATTTACTTTTTTTTCTTTCAATGTTGGTACTTCACTATTATTATATGGTGGTCAAATTCACAATATTACCGTCCAGACTTTCCGGCGAAGAAGATTTTTTTTTCTGGCGGAAAGGAGTGATGTCTTTCATCACGGAGTTTAGGGGATATATACACACACACACACACACACACACACACACACACACACACACACACACACACACACACACACACACACACACACACACACACACACACACACACACACACACACACACACACACACACACACACACACACACACACACACACACACACACACACACACACACACACACACACACACACACACACACACACACACACACACACACACACACACACACACACACACAGGCTTCCCCCTTTTTTTTTTCTCTATTAGAATGTTTCTTCCATTCACGGTAAACTGGATGGCCTCTTCAGCAAAGACAGAATATCGTTCGGCGGTAAACACTGCATTCTTCTCGATGTTATGAGCGATGTTCTTCCCGGGATTACTAGCGCTTTTCTTTTTCTGTAGCATTTTTTATTCCGGCAATTCGATGTCTTCAGCATAGGGGAAGTTCCATCAAATTCTCCATTGCATTTATTACTGCGGTTGGCGTTCGTTTTTATATTAAAATTATTTTATAAAAAAGATTAGTTTTTTACGTTAAGATTTGAAATCCATTCGCAGATAAAAAATCCTGCCGGCTTTAATTCTGTCATGATTTTTAAGACAGAATCAGATTAAAGTTAGAAAAGGAACACCTTTATTCGATCATTTATACATCTGTTCTGACACCGAGATCAGGGAGGAAAAAGCACCCCATGGTGGTGGTTTCAAGTGGATAACACTTGAAAAACATATGGTAAGTATCGCTGCTTTGAAGAGGGGCTTGCAAGTTAATGCTGACATATGTTGACTATTAAATCTAACGATCTGGAATTAGACATGTTTATTGGCTAGGCCATATGTTCGGAAGAAATAAATGGGTGATTAATTTGATACTTGAATATGGAGACTGAGAAAGATGAGTCAAGTGCTAGATAGGGAATTTAATTTTTAATCTAATTTAATTATCCTTACATATATATATATATATATATATATATATATATATATATAAAGAGTGTTTTTTTTCAAGGTATAGAAGTTTAAGTTGGCATTACTTTCCAAGATGGCGACCGATTTAACAGCTGTCAAGTGATTTATTCTCAGTTTGGTTTGGCAATTCATCAAAACGATCATCAAGCAAGGCGTAGATTCGTCGAATGGGCCCAAAACGAGATTGCCGTTGTTCCCGATTTTCATAAGCGAATTTTGTTTAGCGATGAAGCGCACTTCTGGTTGAATGGCTACGTCAACAAACAAAACTGCCACATTTGGGGTGAAGCTAATCCACAAGTGTATGTCGAAACACCGTTACATCCAGAAAAACTGACTGTTTGGTGCGCTTTATGGGCTGGTGGAATCATTGGTCCGTACTTCTTCAAAAACGATGAAGGCCACAACGTTACAGTCAATGGTGATCGGTATAGAGCCATGATTACTAACTTTTTCATTCCTGAATTGAACAATCATGATGTCCAGGAGCTGTGGTTCCAACAAGACAGCGCAACATGCCACACAGCTCGTGCCACAATCGATTTATTGAAAGACACGTTAGGTGACCGCCTAATTTCACGTTTTGGACCTGTGAATTGGCCTCCAAGATCTTGTGATTTAACACCGCTAGACTATTTTCTGTGGGGCTATGTAAAGTCATTGGTCTATGCGGATAAGCCACAAACGCCTGATCATCTGGAAGACAACATTCACCGTGTTATTGCCGATATACGGCCACAAATGTTGGAAAAAGTCATGGAAAATTGGACGTCCAGATTGGACTACATCCGAGCCAGCCGTGGCAGTCATATGCCAGAAATCATATTTAAAATGTAATGCCACAAGATTATCTTTCGAATAAAAAAATTCATGTCAATCGAATAATACATCGTTGTTTTATTGCAATTTAAAGTTCTATACCTCTAAAAAACACCCTTTATAATATATATATATATATATATATATATATATATAATACATATATATGATATATATATATATATATATATATATATATAATACATATATATAATATATATATATATATATATATATATATATATATATATATATATATAATACATATATATAATATATATAATATATATATATATATATATATTATATATATATGTATTATATATATATATTATATATATATTATATATAAATAAATATTATATATATATATATATATATATATATATATATATATATACATATATAGGGAAATTGTAAACTAATTGTAGAAATTGAAAAACATAGACCTTTTTCAGTTATAAAATACTTTTCTTTCGAGTGGGCAGCATTTTGGCAGTTGTGCCTTTGAAGACAGAGTAAGAGTAATTTCATTAGTGTGTCACTATCCAATTTGGAGTCTTCCGCTACCAAATATTGGATGCTTGAATTTATTCAATTCAAGCTTTCTCTCGTTGAATGCTAAATATTACCATGATTTAACTTTACCTAGATTACTAGAGTTAAATTGACTCACAAGGGATGATTCACACGTCACATAATCATATGACATGCGTGCCTACGATTTTCGCAACTACAGAATCTATCTACTTTAGCCGGGATCGAACCCGCAATGTGCTTACGAGGCGGGCACGTTACCTCTAAGCCACCTAGTCGATAGTTATAAGGTAAGATAATGCGAATGCGACGATAAAAAAAGATTTTTAATTTATTTAAAGAGATATATACGGTTTATATATGGAATTTTTAAGCGCAGAGAAATTCTGAAATTTTTCGATTGACTTTAAAATGTTTGTTTTACATTAATCTTTACTATACTTGGGTACAAAATAACTTCAAACAAGAAATTATTTTAAAACATACACAAGTAAATAAAATTAACATTTGAAAAATGTTACCGTACTTAATATCCAATTTCAGTAGAAATGAAAAAAAACTACTTAATACACAGATAAAAGTGTGCAATTGCTTAAAAATATCTCTAAATATTATTAAATTAATATTACTATCAAGAAAATTGGTTAATACTGATTATATAATTATTGTACGAATTTTGTTTACTTCTCTTTAACTAAATAACACACATCTATTTGAAATCCTATTAGAATTCCAACATTTTCCATATAAATAAAAAAAAAAAATGCTTTGGAAGAAAGAAATAAGCATTGAAGATTTTGCGAAGTGGAGAAATATAGCATTGCGAGATTTTTATCCATCACTATAAGGACAGTGAATTTTTTTTTACGAATTGCAGTCTACACCGTTTCTGTAAAAGTATTTAAATTTTCGTAGAAATATTGTTTTGTAATTTATATATAAATTGTTGCGTAAAATGAAAATTTCTGTTTTGAGGCAGTCAGCAAACAACTAAATCACATTATATGCAAAATGAAATAGCAATTAATATTTATTTCATACCTCAATAGTTCAACTGAATTGTTTTTGAAATAATGTACCTTCTCATAAAAGAAATTATTTATGATTCTTTAAAAATATATTTAATATAGTATGAAACTATAATTTCGAAAGATTAATCTCATGCGAGATAATACCATCGTCATTCAACTAATACCTACAAACTGCATAAATGTTTCAAAGTAAGTCAATATGTTTATTGATCGTAAGATTCATTTCTCATAAAGTTTCTTCAAATCAAACACGGAGTGAGTGAGTGAATATTAACGTCGCACACTGTTCAGCTATTCGAGAACTTTTGGCGACGGAACTCTCAATTTTGAACCACGGTCAAGTGACGATGACGACACCTGAACTGGTCACACTACACCAACGGGTAAATATATTTAACATACCTCGACATATTTAACGTGCATCGGCTCCCTCTGCACGGTAAATATATTTAACATACCTCGACATATTTAACGTGCATCGGCCCCTCTGCACGGCGGGTCTTCAGCGGTACCAGGCTCGAATTCATGACACGCTGCTCACGAGTCTTTTACCTTGACCCCTTGGCTATCGCAGCCACAAAACAAATGCGGAAGTACAATGTAACTGGTCATTTAAACGTTTGAATATAGTTTTGCTCTACGATAAAACGTTAGTAAATTCGAATATCATAATAAAATACGTTAGAAAATATTTGAACTCCTCGAATTTATTCCAACTAAAAATAATTTATAACAACAAAATAAAGAAGAGCAACACAATATTTGGAGAAAAAAATTCCTTTCTCTCTAAAAAAAAACATGCACTCAAAATTATTTTTTTAAGCTAAACGCTCTCAAAAGAGGTCAAGCAACTTCCCCCAAATCAATGAATCTTCAAAACAGAGGGAGAGGATCAAATCGAGATCAGTAGAAACAAGGGCAAAGTCAAAAGTAAAAAAGAAACAAAAAAAATTGGGATTGGTTTACTCAATGCCACGAGTGGGGTCAAAAAATTGGGTTATGCCTAGAAGAGTATGTGTGACACCCACCCACATTGCATTAATGAATTTTTTATTAAAAAAAAGTATAGGTGTCTCTTTTGTAGTTGTGTGAGGTGATATAGTTATAAAAAATACTTTCATAGCTTAAAATAAAATAAACATTACTTGTAAATTTATTTCTATAGATTTCGTTATGTGATTATATTTTAAGTATTTGAAATTTGAAGAATTTAATATATATATTTTTAAAAAGAGAGAGAGAGAGAGAAACACTTAGTGTGGCTAAAACACATTTTATAAATTTTTATAAATAGATTTTTTAAAAGATATGCTTCGTTCAAATGGATGCAAAGAATTATTGACCCTACATTCTATGCATCTTCCTTTTGTTATTAAAAACTAAAAAAATTGTTATACATAATAAGATAAAAAAAATCTTGACACATTTGAATTTTTTAAAGTTTCTCGAGTGCCTCTCCCTCTCACACATGCATGCGCATCTAACTTTATATATATACTTGAAATATATAACACTTTAAATTTTTCATAACATTTATATTGTGTTGAAAAGTATTATCGGTATAAAAATAAACAAGTAATATAAAAAAAAATTAAGTCAATTCCTACTTAGGTCAACAAAGAAAATTTTTATTTTAGCTACTTATTTTATTAAATAATTACAATTAATATAAATATGTATATACATATGACAGAATCCCAATATTGAGTGGCAAAATAGAGAAAGCGATTTTCCATTTTCCTTTCTATATATGGTGTTGGACTATTATTTTTGTTTGTTATTATTTATTTATTAAATTATTTTAATAAAATAGCATAGTAAAAAAATCACATAGTCAGAAGTTAGGCCATCCCAGGAGGGATTCGAACCCACGCCCTTTGGATCAGAAGACCAACGCGTTATCCATGGCGTTACAGGGACACAACGAATGGTTTTTCTTTCTATATATGCTGTTGGACTGTTATTTTTGTTACTATTTATTCATTGTTTAATTTAATTAATAAATTATTTTTTGAAAAAACTGTATTAATTTCAAGTGTCATCCACTGCAAGTTTCACAAAAATGTCTTTGAACTTGAATGGATGAATAGAAAGTATTTTATTAACGATTGAAAATTTGAACATGATATATATATATATATATATATATATATATATAGGGGGAGAATGAACTAATAGAGTAGGAATTGAATAAAATCCTCTCCCCAAAGTTTTAATTTTGAGAGTGAGTTTTAGAGTCAATTTTGCTTTGTCCAATGCTGCTTTAGTCTTATATATTTTTTTACCATTAGCCACATGTTGCTGCCCGCGTGAAATACCTGTCCTAATTTCTGTAAATGAAAAGAAAGCTGATGTGTAAGTAAATTTCTAGTTTTATTTAAGATATTAACGTATAAAGTTAGTTTACTCCAGAATACTCTCAGGGTATACATTGTTTCTAAATGATGAATCGTTTACAACAAAGTTCATACGACAGATCAGAAAAATAGTTAGGAAAGATTTTTCTAACAGAAAAATATATTAATGTTTCTCATACTTGTTCCTCCGTAAATTATTTTTCTTTTTAGATAGCTAGGTGATTATAAGGGTAGGTGCAATTTCTCTACATACTGAATAAATATGTGTTTAGAATTCTAATTGTGAGTAGATCTCCTAACCGAAATGTTTGATTTATCACATACAGTGTTACTAAAAAAAGTGCTTGTTTAAAGATAGAAAATCAAGGAAATACATTAAACTATTATATTAAATAAAAACAAGGAAATGATTAAAAAATTTGATGCAAATTATTTTCATTTCTCAAATTTTCATTATGTCTTTACCGTATTAAAAAATAATTTATTTTAATATTGTTACAAAAAATCGAATAAAAAATATTTCAAAGAAGAATAAGTTTTCTCTCTCTTAGCAATAAATATAATTATATCCGGGAGTTCAGAAAAGCAACTCATCTTATTATGTACACATGTTGTGCAATCAAATTTTGAACTAATAAAGAATTGCATTTTAAAAAATTCCGAGTATTTTGAGAGAATTTCAAGGGTTTTTGATATTTTCCTTTTATATTTAATTTTTCTTTCACAACTAATCTTTAAATATATATTAAGCAATGAATTTCTCAACTGTGTACTGTTCAACACGTATACTTGTGCGAAATTAATGCAATTATAAGATAAAATTACAAAAAAAATTATAAAGGAAATTTAATCAAAATTATTATCAAAACTATAAAATATTAACTTCAGCATTAAAATATTTTTTTAGCTCTTATTTTTATTAAATATTTTTCTTCGAGCATGAACTTGATAGGAAACCTTCCACCACATGGCGTGGAAATCATAAGAAAAGAAAAAAGATGCTAGTTCAGAAATCCCTCTAATTATTTGACTGAAGTTCTAAGCAGGTTTGTCAGAGAACCTAAAAATCCCTATAGTTCTCTATTGTATCTTCTCCCATATTTTCCCAAACTTAAACATATTTATAATACTTATAATTTCAAAATTTCTGTATGGCATCCGTTTTGTCTCATATTATATTAATTAACTGTTATAATCAAGGATATTATAGCCTAAAAACACGCTGTCGAAAATAGGTGCATATGACAAAAAATTTCTATTTATGCTACAAAGAATAATAATTTTACTCAATAATAATACTCAATTTTGTTAATACCTTTTAATATCATGATACATATATATATATACTCGTAGATATACTATTAAATATATTATATATGTGTAGTAAAACTAATACATGCTTAAAATTGAACTTTTTTTTACAAAAAATAAACTTCGATTCGGTTGTTATCAAAGAACAGAACATAAATATTGTTTTCTCATTCCCTGCGTTGGAATTATAAAAAGAGAATTGAAAGCAGAGAGAGAGAGAGAGAGAGAGAGAGAGAGAGAGAGTGAAAGAAGTTTTATATGTATTGTGCTTGCTTGCCAAAGTTACTCAAAACAAATTTTTTGATATTCTCGTGTCGAAAGCTTAATGTTTGATTCGTCTTAAGTGAACTTGAATTACTTAGCAAAATAAATTGAAAGAAAAAAAGCTGTGCATTCGCCCACAACTCAGTTATACTTCAAAAAAATCATTAAACGTTAAAATATTAAAATAAAATGTGAAGGGTAAGACTTCAGTTTATGGTTAATTTTAATTGCTCTAAATAAAAATATTCAGATTTTTTTGGAAATTAAAATAAAGGGGTATATATATACATATACACAATACCAAACAATACTTATTTTCCATTTTACTACAAAAATAGAGGAATATTTCAGCACTTCTTTAAATTAGATAATTCTATTCAAATTTTTATCCTAATTTTGTGAAATCCTATTTTTATACTAATTTTTACCATAATCAGATTATAAAATAAATAAGTCTTTTGGAAACAGTATATTGTACGTTACAAAAATTTAAAGTGACGTATATATTTATTTATAAAGTATCACAAAATGCCAAAAATAATAAATTCATTATTTAATATAAAAACGCACTTACGTGTTTTTTTACACAGTAACTATAGTACGAAATATATATACTCGCAAAAATTTCTTATGATGCAATACATTCTCTTTGCGAGAGATTTTGGATAGCGCATTAAATATTAGAACTAAACTGTGGTTTTTCAGAGTTCACGAACTAGGTAAGTAAAATTTATGATGTGTAGTTTCAAGACCCCATAAGCAGTACGACATACTTCAAGTTTAAAAAGAAAAATGGTTGAAACACCTGCAACTATAAAAGCAGGTTTAATGGAGGAGGAAATATTGTACGAAGTTTACATGCAAATGTAACAAAAACTGATTCATTCCACCTGCACAATCAGTTCTATAAATTAAATTGGGGAAAGTCTGTTGTTTCTTGTTGTTCATGCAAAAACATGATTTCCAAGACAACTGGTTATTTTCTGTCTGCTTGTAAACTAGTATTAGGTATCAATTCTGTTGTTCTTAACAGCGGTGTAAATAGAGAAGCTATCATGTGACTTGTATCAGCTGAAATAACAGAAGAACTAAATGCTTTTGGTGAATGCTAATGGTCTTAGGTAGTGTTGATGGGAGATGGCTTTGAGTTTACGACATAAATAAGTGATTTACTTTTGATGCTTTTACATTTACTTATATTCTGTTTTAACTTATATTTCTGTGTGTTAGAAACTTTAAAATAAAAGCTAAGGAAATTCTTATTTATAATAGTATTTTACATTTACAGTTGTAATTTTAAAAACAAATTTGATTTTTCTATACAAATATATTTTTATGGAATACTACACATATTTTGGATAAATATACTAAAAAGATATATAGTTAATACTATATTTAGTTAAATATATATAATATTACACACTTTAATAAGGGATTAATTTTTGAACTTTTTCTGGCAAAAAATCAGAAAGTGATAAGAAAATTTTCTCAAAATAATAGCAGGAGGAGAAGTAAATTATGTGCAAGAAAGAAAATTACTATAGACAAAAATAATCAGTTGAAATTGATTGAAAATGTAATACCACTAACACTTTAGTTTGTCTCCGAAATATATGTAATCTGTCAAATTTAAAAAAAAATACAATTCGTGTATTTACTCGAAATTATTAAGAAAAATCGGAAAATGCTACATAATATTGATTTCCGAAACTTTTTTTTTCTTTTGATGTAGACAGAAAATGTAAGATTATCTGCGTTTTAAATTTTAAAAAAATGGTAACATAAAGTTAATTTTTGAAAAAAGTAATTTATATATGCATGTGAAATTTTTCACTCGTACGAGTGTCAGAGGGTTATCTACCAATAAAAGGTTAAATAAATATTACTGTGAGAAAATGACGAAACCTTAAGAATTACTTATAGTTCTATTAAAAAGGTGCTTTATTTTACAATGACAAACAAATATGCGATTAAAATTCATTTTATTTCTAATTTCTCATGGAGGTGAAATAACAAACATTAAATAATAGTAATTTGAGGTGATTTTCGAATGGCATGTCAGTTAACATCTTTTTTGAAAAATAGTATTTTATGATAATTCACTTTCGATAAAATGATTATTTTATCCTTTTTTTTTTTTGCTTATAATATTTCTATGAATTATTTTCTGAAATAACTGTGTTTTTGTAATATTTTAATCGCATTCGGAATTGGTTCTTAAATGTTTAGATTTCTAATTTTCCGCCAAAAAATTTCAAAATACTTATATATGAGGACATACTTTTATCATTGAAGATAAAAGTCAGTAAGTTGTTAAGCAATTACATAGGTTTTATTACTAGCCTTATGTCTTAAATTTGACGAGGAATTCTTTTAAGATCGATGGATTGTTTCGAAAATGGGCTGCTAAGCATACAATTGAAAGTTTAATAGAAAAGTAAGAAGGTTTTTGTTTCTTCCTCCGTACTTCAAAGGTCTCAATTTGTATCTGAAACAATCAATTGTTATTCGATCTTCATATCAATTATTTGAAATCTCTCTCTCTCAGTCAGAATCAACCTTCAGCTCCTCTTTCAATTTAATCATCCAGACATTGGCCATATCAATTTTTGAAACGTTTTATTTTAGGTCTTTTCTTTGTGTGTGTGTAGCGTGAAGGGAAAAAAGTGTGTTTTTTCACTCTCCGTCTTTTAAGATGTATTTCTAGAACATAAAAAGAGATATTATTGAATGTTGTGAATCGCTATGTTACAAAGTTTACAAAATGATTGTGAAAAAGATAGCGAATTTATTGGATCCTTCTCACTAGTCTCAGAAACAGCTATATTTAGTTATAATGAAGATTTCAAAATCTGGATTCCTCTCTAAGCAAAGTGTCTCAATGGCAAAAAATGCAAAATGACTATAAGTGGGGGAAAATTAAACGCATTCATCAAGAAAAAAATTGATTGTGAAAAGCTATATGTAGACTTATTGCTTTGAGTTCACATCACTGAAGTAACCAGATTTCAATGAAATAGCTCAATTTTTCATATTTATATATTACTGATATGTTAGCTATTTTTTCCTGTTAAATCGGTATTTAAAAGTTTTTAGTAGAAAAATCCATTTTTAAATATTATTGTTAAAAAGTTTACTGTTTCTTAGCTCTTCTATTGTGAAATATTATGATCACTCTTGTAGTAAAATTAATATCATTTGCAAAATTCTAATTAGAAATAATTTAATTCCACGTTATTTTAACTCCAAAAATTTACAAGCTGATTTTTTTGAGATGTAAGTAATATTCACATATTGCGGCAATAACTGTTACGATAAATAAAAACATGAAGCGATTTACAAATTTTGGAATTCCCTGTAATGAATATAGCTTTATGCCTATTGATTTAATTATTATTTTTTATTGTTGATTTCAAGGAAGTTTAACCCTCAATTAAATTAATCGAATTAACGTTAGAAATTTTACAGAAATCACGTCACTTGCCTTGAGGCCATTTGAATAAAAATAGCTAGTTTCACACTCACACACACAAGTTATTCTTTCTATCAAAATTACCATTTCCTTTCATTAGTTAAATAAAAAGAAATTCAGGAAAGAAATCCTTTCAGAGAATTCTTTTGAATGGATTGCCAAATAAACGCGTTTACCAATTTCACGGATTCCTTCGAAACAACAGATATCCGACTCAATTTCCTGGTTCTGATTCTTAAGAACCAATATCAATTCTTAAATCAAGAAATTGGCATATTTCCTCCGCAGAAAAATGTTCACGGAGCTATTTGTTGGCCTTGAACAGCTGGACGAACATAAGGAAATTGAAATGCACGCAACCGCAAACCATCAGAAGGATGCTGTGACGTATTCTTACAACACGAAGGAAAGCTTCCCAAATTACATCGTACGGCAGTACACATATACATTGACTTTGATCAAAGCTTTGACAACACAGATAGAATCAAGGGCTATAACAATCTTTCTTGTTTCATTCCCTGTCATTTTAAATGCGAATCCCTGCTGTTTGGTGGATCGCTGTTAATAACCGCTCATTTAGAATTCGATCTTTATTTGGGTCATGAGCGTCATTTTTTCTTTTCACCCCATGTAGCCCCTTATTCAAATGATGTGGTTCTTACCTTGTTTATACTAGGTTAAAGCATTGTTAACCCAGAATGAGCACACCAGGTGGTTACGGGCATGGTGTTATTTAAATTAATTTTAGCCACTCAGTCGTGATTATGTTTCTTAGCGGGATGTGGGATGTCTCTTGAACGGGCAAAGAAGTAAAGATGAAAAGTTGTTTATGAGTTATACTTCCTCTTTTTGATTTTTGAATTTTTAGAATAATTTGTGTTGTTGAAATATTGATGGTCAAGTGGGAATTATATTACGACTAAAATAAATAGGTCTCTTGTCAATCACACACACACAACCTTAATTTCGAAAAAAAGGACATGCTGTAAAAAAAAACACCCTTTACAAACTATAATTTTTTTTAACTAATAGAAGGCAATCTACGACTGAAGACCAATAGATTGATTAAAGAGGGGATATTTCTTAAATACTATCACTGCAAATGACTTTTAAATTTTAGACTTAAAAACATTTAAAAGATAGACGAACTTAAAATAAAAAGCTTTGGTCTACTAATTTTCAAAACATTTAATCGAAAACATAAATGAAGGATTAAAAAGCATTTTTCTGATTGACACGATATATATTTTTTGAAATCGATATTATCTCATACAGTGGCGCAACATACATCCCCCCACAACCCCCACATTGCAGGGAAGCCCAGGGTTCTAGGGGGCCCTAAAAGCCTGACTGCCTCCAAGTACTTATTCTTTGTAAAATCCAACTTGGGGGCCCAAAACCTGACTTTGCAGGGGGCCCAAATCTTCTCCGTGAAGCTACTAATCTCATAGTCTACTTGCACTGCACAATATCAATAGTTTAAAAATTTGCTTATTGATTTAACAAAGATAGTAAGTTTTCTCCTTGAACTAATGAGATTTCTTAGAATGTACAAGAATAAAAGTTAGTAACACATCAGTTGGTACGCGTAAGGGAAAATCGCAGAAAAAAGTTTTAAGATATATACTTTCTTTCTTCTCCTTCATCTTTACTAATAATCATGATTTATGAGAATTACTTGTAATCCCCTTTAGGTTTTAAGATTTATAATGGCAGAGCGTGCGAAAAATGCGGGAGCGACCTTGATTTTCTTTCCTGGAGGAGGAGCTGTTAGCTCTTGAGAACTCTTAGCAAGGAAAGTTGTATAAGAAAATAAATATTTATTCCAAATTCTCTTAATGCGTAGCATTTTTGACGAAACTCTCAACAAGAGATTGGAGTACGTAATTTTGACAGACTGAGAAAGTTTGTTATTTTTTACTTTTAGAATCATTTTTCTTCAATTATGACAGTTATATAAAACAATCAAGCAAAATACTCAGTCTGGTGTGAAGTCTTCTAACAATAAAATAATTCTTACATTTTTACAAATAGTTTTCATTTTTATTCATATTGCAAACTACGTGATAGACATAAATTCATGAATTTTCTTTAACTTTAAATAGCCCATTAATAAATGAATAGGTTGTGACGGAACTTTACGCGACTTTAGACTACTAATCCTCTTGGGGAATCTTTGGGACAGCAATCGCGTTTATTCCACAGCCATCCCTCTCAAGAAGAAACCATGAGATGCAAATTAGTTTGCGTATATAAAGTTAAAGTTTAATAATCGTAGATTGGAAGGAGCGGAGCCGCTGAATGCAGTGTTACTATAGTAAGAATTAGAATTACGCATCGTGACTAAAGGACGGATTTTAGCTACTAGAATAAATTAGTGAATCTAGAAGTATTAAGATATGATTGATTAAAAGTTAATCTATTCGGATTTTGTGCGCTTATTCACATAAGATTGTTACTTTCTTTATATCACTCCAAGGATTCCATTTATAGATTGCTTGTTCTGGAATAGTATCTTTGATAATAATAAATTAGATTCAACATGGGTTATCTTGGTCATTCATCGTTCCCCCCTACAGCTTTAGGTAGACAAGATGATGAGGATGCGACCCCAGGGGCAAGATCATTACAAGGTTAATTATTAAGAGGCACAATTAAAAATAAAGCTTGATTAACCCAAAATGTCTTTAAAAGTAATTTACAGCATCTCTCTATAATATAGGAAATCTAATTTTAACAGTTAACAAATTTTAATCAACAGTTTTTCTTGACAAATTTTATTTTTGAGCTTAAAGAAGTAATTATTACTAATTCTTAGTTTCATGAAATCTGCACCGAAAAAAAACAGTAAATTTAAAATTCTCCCCCTACCTATTGAATACAAAAATCCACAATATTATTCAATCTAAATTCTACATTTGAAAAATCATTATTGTTTTAAAAGAACTTCCTTCTTGTTGAAGAATCTTCAAAAGGAAATATTTAAAAAATTTTTTCTGGGTTTTTAATCATATGCATGATAGAATTAATTCGATCACGCTAAGCTGACCAAATCATGCACAATCGAGATAATTCGAGCGGAGTCGTATTTTATTTAGCTATAACTTTTACACTCGAATATAAGCGATCGTTGTCTGCTCTCGTGAGACTGACTGCAATCCATCGTCGTGTTTTGTAAATATAAAAAAAATTATTGTAAATTCAGATAAATATTATTAAAAATTATTCTTTCAGAGTTGTTAGATATCAGTATTTGGAACCATATGATTTGTATAAAAAATTAAGGTAAAAAAAAACTATTTCAGAGAAGCAAAATAGTAGAAATATTTATACAAAGTTATTTTCTCAGTTTTGTTCCACCAACACGAAAAAAGAAGCTCCCATAACAAATTGTGCTGTGTATTAAGCTAAAGAGGATAGCAAAGACAATAGAAAAAGAAAAGAGAGTCGTTAAATGTGTATAGTTGCAATGTTTGTGCTGCACCTTTTGCTTCTAAATATATCACACAAAAGAAAAATTTGAATAATTTTTTTAAAACAAATACTACTATTATTAGTTTTGTTTAAAAAGTATAAATAAGTATTTTTACTGATAAAAATATTTTTTTTCGTAATAGCTATTCGAAAAGAAAGATAATAAAAGTCGATGTACGTTCAAGGTTGCAATATTTGGCTCTTATCTGCAATGTGGATCGAAATACAAAATTAAAATTAAAATTTTAATGGATTTTGAATTTTTTTGTTATTTTTCGCCTAAATAAGGTTCTAAAATGTGTTTTCTTAAACAAACAAACAAAAAAAAGTTTGATTTTTTTTGCCGGCTTTTTTTAAAATAAATTAAGGAGCTAAAAAAACTCGACCGCAATAAATGCAAGGGAATGTGTTCAAAATAAGCTGGTCAAGCCATCATCTTCCTATAAATTAGGTTTGCTGATGAACAAAGTCGGGTTTATTACTCGTTTATAATGCCTTGTATTGATATCCTGAACTTCAATCTGGCGCCAACAAGATCAGAGAATTTAAAATAGCATTGTTCATGCATTTTGGCTCTAAAAGTTGTTTCTCAGGATCGCTTACTTTTGACAGACTAACTGTCAAACTAACGTTGTAAAACACCAGTCTTACATAAAGGGAATAATTCCAAACACCATGGTACAGCTATTATTTTTCCACGAGTCAAGATTCTTATCAATGATAACAACAATAATAAAATATTTTTGCTTCGTTACAAGGCTTTTCATACCCTTTGCGGATACCTTGAACTTCAGTCTTCCATTAACGAATTTCAGGGAGTCTGGCTTCAGTGGCTATGATAAAAACAATTCATTTCCCACAGACTACATGGCCAGTGGTCAAGAAAGTCAAACAATGACTGAAGGAAAAAACATTCTATTCTAAGTGGACTGAAATCGTTCACGCGGCTCATGTTTCAGACTAGTTATTAAAAAAACTTTGCAGTGAAAAAGAAATAACCGGAAAGAAAGAAAACAGGGAGAGAGGGGGTGCATTTTTTGGGCCGTTGTACCTTAATCTTTTCCGAAACTGACCTTAATCGTCCGGTAACGACTGTATCAATGAACATGTTTGTTTCGGACGACTTCGGAAGAGTGAAAACTACAACTCATTTTTTATATCGTTCGTGCCAACTTTCTCTTCTCTTTACAATTATGGTTTTAGATTCCCAGTCAATTTTTAATGTTTCTTTTGTTTGGAAGTTGTGCCTTAGATTCAATGACTGCACATGGGATAATAGTCATTTTCTTGATGCTTTCTCGGCTTGCAGTTTAGCAGCTTAGAACCGATTTCGAACTATTTCTTAGAACCCTTTCTTTCGAAGGTAGTGGGAAAGATAAAAGGAAGATTTTTGAGAGAAAAAAATGTTTTTTTTTTAAAAAAACCTCTTGAATTTTTCAGCATTTATTATTCTTTTCAACTTAGGAAGTAACGGAGATACTATTTGTTATACCTTTAAGCTATCTCTCAGCATCTAAAATAAATAAATTTAGCATTAAAGATGTAACGGGTTCTATTCGGGAATTTTACTAATCCCATTGGAAAAAATATTCTTTAACAGAGATTTTAGCTTAAAAACCGCTTTTAAGTAGAGATGACTTGATTTTATGCAAATGTAACAACTATTTGTCTGTCGTTGAGTATGTGAGTTAATGGTTAAGCGTTGATCGTTAAGCTGAATTCTAAGTTTTAGTAAACAACGACTGGTATTTCTAAGCAAATAATTACTAAAACCGTCAAATGCGTGATAGCGAATCTTACATTAAAACAGACTGTATAATATTTAACAACGTGCCGGCTGGGTGACGGGGTTGGTTTGTCACTGGTCTTCTGCACCCAAGGTTGCGGGTTCAACCCCGGCCTAAGTCGGTGGATTTTCATGATGCAGAAAATCGACAGCGACCATGTCGTATGATTATACGGCATGTAAAAGATCCCTAGAGTGTCTGTTTGGCTTAGGTGCTCTATTTAAAATTAAATCCTAGTACAGGTTCGCATCGTCAGAGCTCAGATGTCTCCCTCTAGGGAGGAAACTAGGAGTCAAAATTATCTGTGGCGATTGGTATCCACCTATATGGCGCCGCACTAAAAAGAGATACCAGCTTTCATGGAATGCATTAGGTCTGCAATGGAAAAAACTCCAATTGGTAGCCCTTAGAAATAAAAAAAAATATTTAACAACGTAAGAACATAGTTCTCTGCATGTTTTTTTAAATATTAAAAACACGTTAATTGTTGCAAAAAATATTCATAAATACATTTCTAATAAATTTTATAAAAATGTTTTGAAAAGTTAGAAAATAATATATTATTAAAAAAAGCACACACACAAACCGATAATAAGAATCATGAATGAATTTCTACATTCCTGTGAAATTTATATTTTTTATACTATAAGTATATATCCCCCCCCCCAAAGTGTTGACAAAACAACATAATTCAGTAGTTGTGATTTTTTCGAATTCGGTTTTAGAAACATGGTATTCTTTTTACTTATTGGTTGCCTTTTTTGTATACAACATTCAAAAACTTTACAAACAAAATTTTGAATGATCAGATATGAGCAGAAAATAACAGTGCTAAAACAGATTTTTATATAGAATAGTCGTCAAAAATTTGCTGATTAGTTAATAAATACCAATAAATATAATACTAAAATAAAACAAACGTAAATATCGCCATCTTTTTAAGTAAAAAAATAGTCTGTATAAGTAACAGCACAGCAAAAAGCTAGAAAAAAATTTAAATACTTAAATATAATTTTATCTAAATATCTATATAAGAAAGAAAAATCGTTCTTCAGATATATTTTTAAATTAAATTTTAAGTGTAATAAATCAAACTACTTTTTTAAATCTATCTAGAAGCTTGAATCTGACCTTAATAAATTTAAATAATATGAATTATAGACATAGAATAATGATAAACTAGTTTACATATGCATTAGTCAGCTCAAGCTCTCTATTTAAACGAATCTTACTATAAAATGGAGAGCTTGTGTCTGATCCAATTATGTAGTATTTAAAATAATAATCATGGAAAATACTGCGATGTCAATAAATTCTGTGAATTAAAAAAAATATATAACTACTCCTTTAAACAAAGAAATGGGTTAAAAACCCTGGTTCTAAGTAACCCCCAAACGATGTAATTCGTGTCATTGTACCAATGCGGGTATGAAGGTACGGGAATATTTCATTGACCTACCTTGCAGAAAGATCTTAAAAAACTATTGATTGATACGGATTAAATTGCAAAGTGAATGTTTAATGTGTGAATTTGAAGATAACAATGGAAGTTCGCATTACATATCGTAAAAGAGGATGGGTTTTCACGTGATTATATTCTAATTTTGAACATTTTTAGTAACGATCTCACCAAAGACACGAATTCGCAACATCAAGGTTTTGAGAAAATTGCAATCGAAGTAGGAGTTCGTGATTTCATTTTAGGAGAAATTTAGTTTCTATCGATAGGCGAAACTAAAAAAGAAGCGTTTAACTACCTTTCGGACAGTTAAGATTCAGGCCTTTGGCATGAGGTAGAAAATTGATCCATGACATGAAAAAATAGCCAAAAAGGCAGACATGTAAATTCATGTGATTATATATATTTACAAAAAGGCTACAAAGAAGAAATTATCTGAAGGGAAATAAATTACGTATGAACATTCCTTACGGTAGAATATACAAATTATTAACTTTTGGTGACCAATAACTACCTGGAGTTCCAACGCGTTACAATGGACCAGCTGGAAGGTGTATGGAACAGATGAAATTCTAACGCTAATGCATATCAGCCATTTGAATGCGATTCCGTCGACCCACGTGGATTGCATCAATGTCTCGCACACGGTTTCGGGAACTGTATGAGCAGATGTCAGCATTTGAGAGAGAATGTGTAATTGGACTAAGGGAAGCAGGGTGGTTAACCCTTATAGGAGGTCATCAATGGCCATCATAGGCAACTAAGTGAACAGAGACTAAGGTCAGAGGCCATTGTGCCGACTTCCCGTCCCTGCTACACACTATCGGGCGCATTTTCAGTGGTACCGAGTGTATTTGACCTCGAATCTCATGGACTGGAGTAGAATTGCTTAGTGGTGAGTCCCACTTTTAATTAAGCTTCGATAACCAACGAAGATGTATCTGGAGGCCTCCAGGAGGGACACTGACTTGATTGTAATCCACCGTATTACCAGAAAACCAGGAGATAAGGTATGGAGTGCCCTTACATTTGATAGCTGCCCATCTTTGGTTGTCATGCGTGACACCCTGACAACACGGCGGTAAGTTGACGAGATTCTGTACTCAGTAGTGTTGCCCTTCTTTTCATGAATTCCCTGGACTTATATTTCAACAGGATAATGCCTGGTATATATAACCCACTACATACCTTTCTATTGCTTCTATTGAAATAAACGTTTTATCCCCATGAGACGTTTCCATAACTGCTTTTAAAAATTCATAGTGACCAATTTCTAAGGATTAAGAAAGAGTCAAGATATTTTTCATAATTTGTAATAAAATTAGTAAGTAATTATCGAAAGATTTGTAGTTTAAGCTGGTAGGTTGGTTTTATTTCCCAAGCTGCGCCAAACGTTCTCTAGTTTAAGAGAAGAAATTGTGTATACATGATCTAGATTAAACTCTGTAAACACAAGAAAGGGCGAGGAATGAAATGAAAGGAATAATTTTTGAAAACAGAGAAAGATCTCTGAAGATTTTCAGGGAAGCATATTCATGTTCAGCAGAGACAAAATACACATGAGAAACTAACCTTTAAATACTTAAGGACCATACTTTACGTACTTATCTGAAGATGGTAAGCCTCTTAGGGATATCATTAAGAAAGTTAAAATCTCTCTTAGCTTTATATAAATTAAGATGTGTGAATAATTTATAATTCATTTTACAAGATTAAGACGCAAGTAATTTACACGATTTAAACTGCGTATGCAGAATGAAGTAGAGCTTCAGGCAAGACAAACATTACTTTAATACAGTGCTTCTCAAACTTTAAATACTGGCACCCCCTTTTCAATCACAATTTTTACCGCTCCCCCCCTTATACAATAATATTGTACTGAATGCAATAATAATGCACTTTGACGCTACAGCTACAATCTTTATTATAAACCGTACAAATTAATAATATAAGTGTTAAATTTTGTATATGTTACTTTTAAGCAAAAAAAAAAAATAAGTAATAGGATAAGTATTATGTTATTTTTACTTTCTCAAATTTTTAAGTTGGGACATATTGCAAAATGCGGTGGCTGCTTAGAAGACAAAGTATAGATATCAGTTAAATATAGAAAAAGAACTCAGAGGGTCAATTTCTAATCATAAGCATTATTTTGAAAAGCTTTGCTCTGCAAGACAAGCTCATGCAAGTCGCTAAAATACTTATTAAACTTGTTCTTAATTTAGTATTAATTAATTATAAAATACTCTGTGCAGCACTGACACATTAAAAGTATACCGGCTGAAGTACCCGCTCTTTGAACGAGTTCATTTTTAAGAAAATAAAACATTATTGATATAATCGCTGAATTGTAAGGAGAGTAAAGCCAAGTGCGCGACAATGTTTACAAAAATGTAAAATGATTTTTTTAAAATGATTGCTCAAATTATAATTAGTTTTAAGCGAACTGTAATTTTAAGCCTTACAGAATTAGCATTTAGAATTGATGTTGAATAATGAACAATGATATAAAATTCCAATGAAGAATAATTGTATTGTTTTTAATATTTAAAGCGAAAAGACTTCAACATGTTTTAACCCCGGAGCAGGCGCACAATCGATACTAATGATCGAGTGGGTTTATTGAGTCACCGCAATCCTTTTTTTATAATTATTTTTATAGTACACAATAAAAATCGTAATTCTCCAGTGAATAATTTAATTAAGAGAAAATATACTTAAATACTTTCAAGGACTTTTCAATTTTTCTTTGATAATTTTCGGAAAGAAATCCAAGAAAACTGAACTAAAATGTTTCAATTGTGCGTGACCTTAAAAAAAGACACAAATCACAGACACTTTTCGCTAACATTAGAAGAATGTTATTTGCAGACAAAACTGTCATATTTTGTTCAAGTTATTGAAATTTTACTCTCCTTTGATGTTTGACAAATAGCATGTTGAACTTTTGCTTGCTTGTGTGTTTTTTTGACAAAGCAAAGTGTCTTCTGATACTTATGGCTTCATATTTTAGTTGATGGAGTTCTTATGCTAGCATTTGAAAATTTTTCTTTCGTTTCATGTTCATCGCTTTTCTCAAATTTACTTTAATATGCATTATTTCAACAGCTTCATTCCTTTTTTATTTTTATCAGTTTTAACTTCTTTCAATAGAGATCAAAGAGGCCCATTTCTTTTATATATATATATATATATATATATATATATATATATATATATATATATATTTCGATCATTTACCAAACATTTACCAAACCACAACAAGTCGTACAATAAGGCAATCAAAATCACTAAGTTATTCATGGGGGGAGGGAATGTAGCATGAACACAGAAAATATTTTGAAAAAAAAAAAGTGATCGCACCGGGAACTCAGTCAAAACAAGTACCTTAAGATTGTAAAACCATACAATCGTAGGATTGCGTAACTAACCATATAAGTAAGTTCGAAGGTCAAACAGCAGCAGATACATTCTGCTGCCTACAGCTAATGTACAATATTTCAATAATATAACAGTGATGAATTTTTTATCTTCTTAAAAATTTTTTGATTAAGGGTTTGGGTTTTGCTTTTTCTCTGAAAGAGTAGTATATTAGGTTTGAAAAGAAAGCGTAATAAAAAAATCTCTCATCATGGGATTACAGCAAATAAAATAAAATGTTTTTTTACTTGGTTATAGTATCTAAAATAGCGCTAAAATGAGGTTTTGAAGTAGAAGCTTTTATTTTTGCTGACGTAATATCGCAGATGATATATATAAATTATATAAGTGTAAATGTGTATTTTTTATTATGTCAGAAAGTATTTTGTTTTACTTCATTCCAGTGAATAAATTTTTTTTAATCTTTTATTTTCGATATGCTCAGGCCCCCCTCGTAGGTTTATCGCCCCCAGTGGGGCGCGCCCCACAGTTTGAGAAACACTGTTTTAATAAAATCTTTTATTTTTTAATAAATGAAATTCATATATTATTTGTAAGGAAAGGAGTTTAAAATTTTTTAAAAAAAAATGTTGCAATAATTTTTGGACATTAAAAAAATGCAAAAAAAAAAGGAAAAAAAAATTAAATCAATAACTTGTCTAGTTAAGAAATTATCTTTCCTTGTTGGAGCAACGTGATTCAAGTCACGTTGATGAACGAGGACAAGAAATTTCTCGGTTAAACTAGTTAAAAGCTAAAATAAAAAAATTTACTCCACGCAGTTACGTGATTTCCGACTTTTTTGTTTATTTATTTAATAGTCTATCTTTCGGACAGCTCTGTCTCAAGCGAACGATTGTTACTATGATGTGTTGTGATGTCACACTTAGTTGATATTCAGGTTTTTGTCATTGAAAAAAAAACCGATAGAAAAATATGCAAGTTTTTTCGTAAATTATATACCGGAACTGATATAAAAAGTGAAATCTGTCTGATATTTAAGGAAGTATGACAATCAAACCTCAAGATGGGCTGTAAGAACCAGACTGCACCTGAGTGAAGTAGGTTTGAATTAATCAAACGGTTTCAAGTTATTGAAACACTTAAATCCACGTTCAAGAAATTTTTTCTTTAAAAAAAATTTTAGAAGGGGCAATAGTGAAGATTAATGAAATTACCAAGAAATACTTATGCTTTTTTTCTATTAAACATTTCAGAAGAGTTGATAATGTTGTAAAATAGTAACAAATTAGTTTCTACAAGTATTTCGAGTAATGACAAGCAGCTGATTGGGGTAATTTTCAGATAGAATAACCGTCCCTATATTCATCTGAATTTATTACAGTTATAACTTATCTAATCATTTATCCCAATCAGAACCATAAGGTTGTTTGGAGTAAATTTTAGTATGTAAATATTTATTTTAGTTCGTTTAGACGTGTGGTGGTGTAATATCTATATAAACTAGTGCCAAACTTCACGCGAAGATGATCGTTTGGGCGTGGTCGATAAAGTACTTGCGTACGGAACGGAAGGTAGTCAGATCGAATCTTCCTTCCTAGAGACGTAAATTAATTAAATAAAAATTACATAACAATGTGTCGTGTTTTTTGGATCAAAGTGACACTTCAATTCGGATCAATGTGTCACTTCAATTCGGATCAATGTGTCACTTCAATTTGGATCAATGTGTAGTTTTATCAGGCATTTGTTTCATTTGCTCAAGTATACTTTAATATTACACAAAATTATACAAAATAACATAAAACATGGGGGAAAACACAGCAGCATATCATTATACGACAAAATAAACTGAAATTAATAATAATAAGAAGAATACAGCCCGCGAATGTTTTATCAATGCCGTCAATTGATTTGACAGTTCTTTTTTTTTTCTAAACGTTCTCGTTTACGTAATAATGTTCGGCATATGATCTATATTTTAACATTCTGTATAAAAATGCAGATAAGGTTACAATTAAATACGACAATCACACACACACACACTAATTTTAAAATGAGGGAAAATGTTTTCCTTAGTCGTGAAAGGGTTATATTTTTGAATATTCAGAATTTAAAAATTATTCTTAAAACTTCTTAAATCCTTTTAATATCCTTAAATTTTTATTTTAATATCATAAGTGTGAAACTCATTGAGAATCATAGAGAAGGAGATGAAATATGGAATATATATTGTATCCTAAAAATATTTTGAATTTGAATAAAAATCAAAATAAGAATATAAAATAGGTTATTTTGTATCGAATAGTATAGTAAAAAGATGATAAAAAATATTGGAGCATTTTTTAAGTGAAAAGTATTGCCTCGAATTCAGCGCCTGTTTCTTAACATTAGGCGAAACATCAGTTTTAATAATTTATATCTAACAACGCTATCTCTTAAAGTAGCTCTTATCAAATTTACAGTGTATTATTAAGATTAAGCGAAACAGTTACAAGTTAATGACACAGATAAGATATTTTAGACAGACTTATAAATATATATATATATAAATATATATAAGTGTCTTACCTCAATTAAAAATCTTAAGTAAAATCTTGATGGAACTTTTTTGACAGGACTCCGTGTTTATGATTTCATTATTTTGCATTGATGAATATTTATAATAAATAATTCTAAATAATACTGGCGTCTAGAATCTTGTATGTATACTTACATGATCTCCACCGAAATTAAATGTTTTTAAACAAAATGTAATAATGATTCTTATACTAACTGTTTTTATTATTCTAAAAATCACCATAACTTCTCCGATGATTTTTAAAATTTGGAACTAAAGAATTCACTTACATCATTTTTTTATCGTACTTTCTATTTTTCTACTATTTCTATATATGGAAATTTTTTTCCGCTGTATCATTGATGTTATAATATTTAAATTCATGGAATAAAAAATTCCATTATTTCTGCGATTATGATTATTTATAGTTTAGCTCTTATATATATAACTTATAATGTCATAAGACTATTAATAAATTATTGGGGTGATTATTAGAGATACCTTTATTCTTAGGTGAGTATTTATAAGTTATTTCAACAAAATAAAATTTACATTTATATTATTTTATAGCAGTAAACCGCAATATATTTCATGAAGCTAGAGGATATTTCACCTTTGGCCGGTTGCTGGGTTTTTATCCGGTAATATCAACATGGCAGTTAAACAGTAAGGCAAATCTGTCACATTATAATGCTTGAGTGACTAATTAAGTCGACTTATGGTGTAAAATAAACCAAAAATAATCTCTTAAAAATTTGTCATAGTTTAGATACGAAAAAAATAACTTTTTTTCAAAATTTTATAACTCTTCTAACCTATAAGTATATTATATAAGTATATTCATAAAATTTCTAGATATTACTCTGTGGGGATCCTAAGAACTTACTAATTCCTAAAATGCGAATATTTTTTTACATGAAATATTATTTTTTTTATTTATTTTTTATTTAACTTATAAATGTTTAATATGAAAATTTTTAAACTCGATTTGCATTAATAAAGTGACTGACAACGTTCGAAACCTTGATTTTGAAAAAGCGCACAAATGAATTACTTTTTTTTAATATTTTGTGTCATTGAAATTAAAAAACATACATATAAAACTATTTAAAGAATATTAATACAAGAAAAAAAAACTATTTAAAGGCATTTTTTTGGCAAAAAAATGAAGAAAAATGACAATTTCAAAACATTCTCCTTTTATGAAAAATTCTTGTACTATAATAATACTTCCGCCTATATATAATTAGTTAACTAACTATATTTAGATCTTAAACTAGTTTTTTTGAAAAATTTCCATTATTTTTCAGTATTACTATCAATTGAAATAATATATTCAGGGCTTTTTTGTTAAAACTTCTCTACTCTCTGATATTTTAAAATATGACAAAATCTGCTTCTATAAATTGTATAAAATTCTATAAAATCCTACTTCAGGTTCTGTACCGATGTCTTAGGCCCAAGTTTAATATTAAAGTGCTCGCGATCGACCGGTGGATCGACAAGGCATTTTGGGGTGACCACCCGAAGATCAGCAGTTAGTAATTACATACCGAAATATTCAAGAATGTCTGACAGTAAGCAGACTAAGTTTTCTAGGGACTCTAACTACGAGAACTAACTTTAAATGAAAATGTTCTTTTTTAATGTATTTTGAATTGTTTCGTAACAAATGCGTCATTTTATATTATTATATTTGTAACTATTATCACGTTTATAACTTGCTTTAAACATCGTCTTCAAAGTGTATTTTATGTAGGTAAGTGCATATTACGTATTTATTATTAAGTTATAATAAATATTCACCACACCTACGCCACTAGGTAGACTGCAACACCTTGAAAAAATTAGAAGTAGACCGTACTCTGGAAAAGTTGGCCCACCCCTGTCTTAGGCTATATATAGGCAAAATATTATTTTTACAGAAGTATTTTACGTAAAAGGAGAATGTTTTGAAAATATATCATTCTTCAATCATTTCTAAAAAAAATTGCATTTCAATAATTTTTTCATACACAGTCCAGTCACATTAATGTGACCACCACGTACTTTCGACTTTGACGTTAAATAACCAATCACAGAAGGATGCTGGCATCGCAGTGCTATTGAGCGTATATAAAGGGTGTGTGAGGGCTTCGGAAAACACTACAGTCGTTGGCGTAATGCAAACATGTAAAGAGTTATCCGAAGTCCAAAACGGCATAATTTTTGGCTTTAGGGAAAAGGTTGGAAGCATTTCCTCAACGGCTAAGTTTGTGGACTGTTCGTGTGTCACCGTGGTTAAAGTATACCGGGCATGGAAAAATGAGACCGTCCAAAATCAGTGACGTGGCAAATGTGGTGTACCACGAGCCATAGATGATAGAGGTGACTGATGGCTGCAGAGGTGATTTCGGGAGACTAGACGTGCTACCGTTAAGCAACATACCACCCAGATGAACCAAGGGGCTACCAACAGTGGCTTCAAACTACTGTTCAGCGATCGTTGTTGCGTCTGGTTCTCCGAAGCAGGTGCCTGGTTCATGCACCTATGCTGACTGCTGTTCATCAGCAACGAAGACTGGAATTTTCACACAGGTACCGCAACTGGACATCCAATGAGAGGCGACAGGTAGAGTTTTCTGATTAATCACGCTTTATACTCCATCGGACGGATGGTTGGTGGCAAATACGGCATGAAACGTCTAAAAGCAAACACCCTGCAACAATTGCTGGCAAGGTACAGGCTGGAGGCGGGAGCATTATGGTCTGAGGAATGTTTTCCTTAAATTTTCTGTGTTTATTCATCATTGTGGAAAGCACGATGGATCAATAGAAGTACGCATCTGTCCTTTCAGACCATGTCTACCCCTTTATGCGCATTGTTTTTCCTGAGGAGGGTGGCATCTACCAGCAGGACATTGCGGAGTGTCATACAACTGACAGCTTACGTGCGTGGTTCAAAGAGCACCAGGATCAGTTTATCGTTCTTCCGTGTCCAGAAAACTCACCTGACTTAAACCCAATCAATAATCTATGGAACCATCTCGATCGGGTTGTTCGCGCCATGGATCCTCACGCGCGTAATCTAGTGCAGAAATAGAGTCGGCATGGCTCAACATCTTAGTGAATACCTTGAGGATCCTAAATGACTATTTTCCCCTCTGCGAAAGATGGTTATTCTGGCTTTTGACAGTGGTCACATTAATATGACTGGACTGTGTATAATACTGTTTTAAAAAAAGTTTTATTTGTAGCACATTATAATTCACAACAGACATCAAACATTAAAAAAAATTAATTGATTTATACGCTCTTTCAAAATCCTGGTTTCGAATGTAATCAGTCACCTTAAGGTATCCGACTACGTTCGGAACTGTGATTTTAAAAAAGCGCATAAATGGATAATTTTCATGATATGTAGTGTAACTTAGATTAGAATATATGTATAAAATTGCTTTAAGGACATTTTGACAAAAAAAAATGATTTAAATGCAATATTCTACCGAAAAATTAACTTAGAATAATCTTTTTTCAAAATTTTCTCCTTTTATAAAAAATGCTTCTAAAATAATAATAAAAAAATATTTCGCTTATATAAATTAAAGACATCTCCAGAGAGTCTGAACTAAGATTTTTTTGAAAAATTCACATTATTTTCAGAGTTACCACCAATTGAAATAATTATCGGCGTTTTTTTCTTAAAATTGCTCCCTTCTGTTGTCGCAAAATATGGATAAACCCACTAATAAGTTATGTATTTCAAAAATTCTACTTGAGCCTCTGTACAGAGGTCTGAGCTACATACAGGCAAAATATTATTATAATAGAAGCATTTTTCCCAAAAGGTGAATATTTTGAAAACTGGTCATTTTATGTTAATTTTTTGTTAAAATATTGTACTTAAATAATTTTTTATTGTGATAATATTTTTAAAACAATTTCATACACATTTTCTAATCTAAGTGACACTAAATATCATAAATATTGTCCATTTATACGCTTTTGCAAAATCACGGTTCCGAACGTAGTCGGATACCTTAAAGTAATTTAAGCTGTTAGCTATTTTAGATTAATATATTTATTTAAGGGTCTCTGGGGTGTTGATTTTGTAACGAGAGCTGAAAATATAAACAATTTTCAAATAGATATAATTCTTGAAATCAAAATTAAATAATTCGATTCTTTTACACATTATTTATACAGGAATGATGCTTCAAAAAAGGACAAAATGTTTAAAATATAATCATAATTTCAAAAGTTATAAGCACATACGAGAAAATAAGAAAGATTTCTGGAATATATAATTATTAAATTTTACATTACGCATACTATTTTCTAAAACAGTAGTCTCTTTGATGTGTATAAAACTTTATAGAATTATAAAATGTATCATATATTCTTTAAGCCTTACCTAATTTTAGTATTATATATATTTTGCATTTCAAAATATTTGAAAAATATTGAATTTTTTTTAAAAAATTTAAAAATACAATTTTTTATAAAATACAATTCATTATTCTATTTATATAAAAAGGACAACAGCGCCACAAGGATATATTTAAATTTTTAAGTCAACTTATCGCTAGTAATTAGAGCTCCTATCTTAGAAAATATCATGCGCAATGTAAAACTTAATTAATATTTCTTACAGAAATGTTTCTTATTTTTATATACATATAATTTTCAAAATTATGAATATATTTTAAACATTTTACGCTTTTTTTGAGGCTTCATTCCTTTATAAATTATGTGTAAAAGGAGATCGCATTATTTAATTTTAATCTAAAAGAATTATATCTGTTGGAAAATTGTTTACATCTTCAGCTCTCGGAACAAAATTAACGCCCCTGAGACCTCTTAAGTCATAAAGAATATGATTGTAAAATGTAACGAGAAATTAAATAAAAATATTTAGGAACACACAAAAGAGTTCGCGTTATTGTATTTTTTCACAGAAATTTTGTTGCACATTTACTTTTACATGTTTATTCGTGCAAAACCCTGTACAAAAAAAATTGCTTAGCACACTTTCAAGCTCAAATTGAATCTTAAACTGCTAAGATTCGCCAGAGCTAAAATTTGCGTGGAGAAACCATAGAATCAAATAATTTTAAATTTTTCTTTCCGTTATGTATTTAAAGATGTAAAAGTAATAATATTATATTACCCTTTCGAGAACTATAAAAATAACACCAGGATGAACCAGATATTCTTCTCGGATCAAAAAGCCATTTCGTATATTAAATAACTAAAAACGGTGACTCATATAAATTGGTTATTTTAAATTTTTTCTACGACATATATATATATATCAATAAACACAATATATATATATATATATATTAATGACCTTTGATTGATGCGTAACGAAAATCATTATGAAGCCATTCTTATTTTTTCTTTGTTCACCGTAGATTGGATGCCCAATGTTACTTATTTCAAATTAGTTTCTCATATGAGATTTTACAAAGGGAACTTTCTCAATATATATTACTTTCTCTGAAAGTAACATAGAAATACATTTTGTGACTTGCTCTCATGCAGGTATTAGTAGAACTGTGAGATAATATTTTAATAATGGGAGAAATCCAGGTAAATTCTCTGGCGGGGCGTATGAACTTATTACGTACCAAAGAGATTAGTTGGCTTTGATGAAATGATGGCGTTGAGAACATTTCTTCTCCAGAACCGTGAGATAATTTATAAGCAGCGAAAAAGAGTTTTGATTTCAAAGAATTTCGGTCAATAACATTGAATGAGTCACTGAAATTTCATTTTAATTTCTTTTATAGGAAAAAAAGTTTTAATCATTGGGAAAAGTAGTTTGGTTTGGAAAAGTTAAAAAAAAACTCCCTCTATGGGAAGATGAAATCAGTAATAAAATATTATTAGAGAGTCATATACGTATTTTATTTATTGTATAGTTACCAGTATATTTTTAATAACTTTTTTTACCGGACTTTTAACCGGACATGACTGCCTTTGTGCTCATCTGTTTAGTTTTAATTTAGTGATTTCACCTATCTGCGTTTAGTGTGACACTGGACAAGACATGACTGCCGCTCATTTGGACGAGTGCTCTGCACTGAATGATCTTAACTGTATTGTAAAAAGGTATTGGAGAGCCCGTTGCCTAATGACCTGATGGTCAATGGCCTGGCATTTGTAAAATAAAAATAAATAAATATTTTTAATATTCCATAATATCTCCATCATGAATTAATGGTTAAGATATGTGCATTTTGCGATGATCGGGATGACTTTAATAAAAATATTTTAAGGGAAGGTAATTTTTTAAAGAGTGCTATATTCATATAACTAAATCCAGTATGGCAACAATTAATAAAAGATAATAAAATTTTTCACATCAACATGATATTAAATAGCTCAATAAAAGCATTCTTTGCAGATTTATTTGAGATTAAAATTTTTTGATTTTTATATTATGCATCTGATATCCATAAATTGAGTATAACATGAAATATATTCAGATCAAAAGAAAGTGATTTGATAATCTACATCAAACTGCTATTGATACTTTTTAAATAAATAGGAAGGTATCATTACTACAATTTATTAAGCAACAAAAATGGTTCCCTAAAAATTTCAAGAACGCATGTTCTTATGCTCACAAGTAGACTGAACTACAAAATCTTTTAAATTATATAGAAAACACCTTTTAAAAAACTGTAACACTTTATAAAACTATATTTCAATTTGTTCTTTATTGTTAATATTAATTTTTAACAACTATATTACGCTCTATTGAACAAAAATTAACATGATACTAATCAATTTAAAAGAAAAGGTTATGTCATTTCAACACCAAGAATAGTACCTGATTGATAATTGACATGCCTATCAGACTCTAAAGTATTGTAGAACAATAAAAGAGCCTATAGTGATCTTGTTAAGGTTTAATTAATTTTTAAGACAATTGATATTATCACTATCTATTTAATTTATGAACAATTTTTTTCATTGTGTTATATACTTTTCTCTTTGACACATATTGTTAAAAGTATTAACTATAAACTAACTATTACTTTTAATGAATCTGATAAAGTTTGTGTACAAAATATAAAATCAACCAGGAAATAAAAAAATGTTTCTAGTAATAATTATTGATATTATCTACATATAAAATTAGGATATATATAGTCATATATAAGAACTAATAAGGTAAGGTGTTAAACAGTGTTTCTCGAAAATAATTGTCTTAGTACTTTCTAAATTGTTTCAGATCTCATAATTTTTCAGGAGTATTAAGCCAGTTAAGCGAAAGAAAACAGCCACATAACATATTATTGCATTTTCTTTTTTTTTTATCGAAAATTTGAATCAATTAAACGATATTTCAATGCGTTGCAATTTTTATTATTTTGGAATATTCAAATTGATTCCTACTGATTATCCAATTAATCTTGAAAAAACAAATTCTTTATTTATTCAAATTTTGAAGATTTTGAAATCGTGAAAAAAATTGATAGGAAGATTTGTGTTTTGATTGAATTAATTAAAAAAATCGTCATCTTCAAAATATTATTCTTTTTGATCTTCCTGTCTTAAAATGAAATTTTCGAAAGCTTTTAATCAATTTATGAATCATAATGAATTTCTCAAAAAGTAATAAATAACACAAAATGACGACAGGATTATGCTCGTTAATAAATACATTCGTAGAAGTAGTGATAAAAACCACAAAAACTTGCTCTTAGGAACGAACAAGCCAAAAATGAATTCTTTCCGATGGAAAAAAAGCATATTCAAACGAACAAAGCTTGATAATTAATTCCCTTCCACGGAAATTTGACATTCGTAAACATGTCAGTATTTAAAACTGTTTCATTTAATTATCTGTGACTCCAAAAAAAGACAAGGTCGTTATTTTGAAGCGGATCTCCGTGAATTCTTTTTACTGTAAAAACATATAAATTGTTTTTGAGCTGTGTAAAACACATTTAAAGACATTTCGAGATTTGTTAACTGACGACTTATTGCCTGAAGCGCAGCTTATCTACATCGTAGAGTATTTGTTCCAGCAGGATCATGCTTCAGTTCGTGTCTTTGTAGATTTCAAATTGTAGCTTGGCACCGATTTTAAGATATTGCTCGTTCGATAAAGACTCTATTTACGAGACACTATTTAGACCAGGGGTGTCCAACTCGGGGCTCCCAACGAATATTTTTATGGCCCGACTAGTATATCGGCACATAATAATATATAATAAAATATAAAAATTTCTACCGAAATACGGAAGATAGTAGCAGATAACAGATGTCGAGAGTCAGGACGTAAATATTAAATTTTTCGTTTTCTTTTATTTACGTCTATTATAATGCATTATTCGAAATAAACCTATATTGATTTTTTTTGCAGTCTACCTAAATTTAAAACTTGTTTGTTTGGCCCACATTAGCCTTTGAGTTTGATACCTTTGCTTCAGACTCTTTAAACTTATTAGATTCTTTTATAAAATTTTGACGCATGCAAAAATATTCGTAATTACTCTAACCACCTTTTTTTCAGTAATCAAACTACCAGAATCAATAAATGTATTAAAAGTAATCAGATTTTCTAAACTAGGGATGATTAAAAAAAGGAAAATTTTGTGTATGAATATCTTTATTAATTTATTCCGAGAAAACATAGTTCTACATAGATTTATTTTTCTGCTGGTAAAAATTTTAGCGACACAGACCAACTTGTTTTAAACTTTCTCAAATTTCACAATAATTTTTGTAGTTACAGCTAATATTGTACGCGTATATATATATATATATATATATATATATATATATATATATATATATATATATATATATATATATATATATATAATTTAGTTTTATCTTACAAAATTCTTCGGGTTTTTTTATTGTAATTTTTACAGGCTTTTAAAACTGTTTTAAAATATCGATGTTTTTAATGTTCACTTTCGTGTAAAAAATATTTAAAGCTTTATTTTTCAAAATTTACTATCAAATTTAATTTAAAGCATACGCATAACTTTAAAAGGAATGCATTTTAATATTTTATTATTCATATTTCACAGAAATAGGAAAATTTAAACATTCATAAATAATTAATTTCATTTTTCCAAAATACTTTTAGTTTAATTTTTTCGTTTTATCGAAAATGTAAAATTATCAACATTATAAGGTGTTTAAGAGACGACTAATTTTATAGTTCTGGTTTATTTTATATAGACAGTTGTAATGTTCCTTTATATAACTTAGATAAATTTTAGAACTGAACTGTTAAACTTACCTTGAAAGCTCGTTATCCAAATGCTGCTTGAGTGAAGTTAACCTTTTCTTACGCGCTGTTACAAAAGGAATATAAGGTTTTCTTTTGATGATTGTTGCAACACTCGTGATTTTTCTTAGTTTTCCTTCAACGAATTAATCAAAAGATGACAGAGTACATTGAAATAGCTTCCTTCTAGATTCAAATCCAGAATATATAAATCTAAGATGATCATTATATTTCCATAACAATAGCAGGGAATTCAGTTTCACTTCACTCTACATTAATTTTCTATGTAGCTTGTTATAAATATATATAACTTCGTTCTTAATATCCATCTGAAAAAATTACTTTTCAAATTTTCTGGAGTAATAGTTCAGAGGGTCTTGTATACAATGTAATTTTTTAACTTGCTTTATCGAACATAAAGTAAGAAAAAAATTCTCAATATTTTCGCACAGTAATTGATATATAAAATGTTCAAATAGTTTGAATTACACACATAAACACTTCCACCTAATCTAATGTCAAAGTCTTATCAGGATAAAAAGTATACGATTCAAATAAATGTTTTCAAAAATAAGAGAATTAAATATTAAACCTTCTTCAAAAAATCAATTTTGCTTCTAAAAATACCCTAATTGAAGACAATTACTCAAAATACCTTTTCGGAGAGTTTGAACTAAAGAAATAGCCGGCCGAAAGTCATAACAGTAAATAGCACGTTGCGTTTGTCAAAAAAGGACGAATACTAACATAACACTCTGTACTCTCCTTAGCGTCCGCTCGGACTTCTACTACCACTTCGTAGTCAGATGTGAGAGAAACATCTGCGTGAGACGTCACTACCTTTTTCACCAATAAGAATAGCTCTGAACTTTTACAGGTGAATGAGCCACATTTTCTGAGCGATACATTTGGATTTATTGGGAGTTATAGCCTTTTGGGGTTTTTTTCATTCGAATATAAAACGAATAAAGGACTTTATTTTCAAACAAGAAGAACACGAAAGAGAGTTAATTTATAGAATTTAAAATTGCGTAGTCAAACTAAGTTTTAACAAAGTTTTTAGGCAAAATAAGTTAAATAGAGAAATTCGACTATTTAATGTTTTTTTGGTAGTTTATCAAAATGATTTAATTAATATGGATGATTCTTACATGATTTCAAACAATTTGCTAAATAAACTAAAATTTGTTTTAAAATGAAGAAAGAAAAACAGATTTCTTTTCGAAAAAAAAAATGTTTTAAAAATTAATGTTAAGAACATATTGACAATCAAAAGTTAAATGTTTTAATAGTTAATAAATTTGCATTAATTTTGCATTATTTAAAGATATTTCGTATCTTTATTTAAAACTTATGATATCAGTTTTGAGTAAATTGCTATTTTTTTCAACATATGAAAATCATTTAAAAGAAAAGTATTCCATACTTTAAACTATTGAATATTTTTAGAATGCGTTAAAAATATACATACATTCCGAACATGTTGTCTTTTTAAATGTCAAATGTTAAATTAAAATCTTTTCTTTAAATTTCAGATTATCAAATGGAACAAATCAAATTTATCCAACAAAATATTTTTAAATGAGCATAAAATTCAAATCATCATACACCCTTAAATTCTTAAGACTAACTCATGTCAGATACAAATTTTAAAAAGATAAATGGGAATTCCTTCTAATTTAGATAGTTTGAAAGAATTAAATATCCTTTTCTTCACTAAAACATTAATAAATAGTTATTTGGAAGAGTTATTTCAACTTCGTAAGGACAAATTTTCTGTTATCATTCTCACAGAAATAATCAAATCCCAACTTAAAATCATTTTGTATCGAAATGTAACTTATGTAGAGTATTTGTCAGTTAAAACCTACCTTTTAACACAAAAAATAAGATCGAAATTTACTGGTGCGGGTTATACACCAGGGAAAAATGATATCTTAAAAAAAATAGATGGGCATAAAAAATTAGACTTTTCATATATCGGAATGATGTTTATTTAAAAGAAAAACCATACCTTATGAACTTTAAAGGATGTAATTATAGAAGTATACTATTTTTTATAAAGCCTGGTGTAATACTTCGTATAAATGTCTTCAAAACATAAAAGTATTGCACAGTGCATTTCAAGTTCCTTCGTAAAACAGTGGGTGGTTGTTATATGGCGATTATATCTAAAAATTAAAAAATGCAATTTGGAAGTATAGGTGTGTTATATATATATATACTCCGGAATTTACTGTATTTTAAATAAAAGCGTTTCTTTAAAACAATTAACAATGACGTTTAAATCTACCTAAAATATAAAACAATAATTATGAAATGTTTTTTTTAAACAAAAGTTTTTTATTTACATAAGCATCTCTGCCGAAAATGTTCTATTAAAATACAAAAAAAAAGAACTATAAAGTTAAATTTCTTTAAAACAAAATCCCCTGTGGGTATAGAAACTTGATCAAACTGTTAACAGGATTGCTTTAATATTCGAACAATTTAAAAATAGCAGTTAAACTCTAAGAACAATTACTCCATTTGCGGCATCATCAAACGAAAAATATTCTTCAAATACATGTTATGACAATTTGGAAAGAGTACATTAAAAAACTACTACAATTTTAACTAGTTTGTAGGAGTTCTCTGGAACAGGGAAATAATTTCGACAAGAGCAAAACTGAATAACCATGACCTTACCGCAGGCATTTAGTTCCAGCTGTTTGAAGCGTGAGAAGTTTTCTCAAGAATATCCCATCTTCATTTATGAAAGCATATTTACTAAACTGAAGAAGAACAAGAAATTTCTAGACATTCTATAAGTATGAATGAATAAATTTTTTAAAAATTTTTAAAAAATTTATTTGAAAAAAATCTGCAGTATACAAAGGTTGTTTTTGAAAAATTAAACATTTAACTGATTTCAGAATGCATATAATTTATTTGATTCCTTTATGTTTATTTTTTATTTTTCAATTCCTACTATTAGTTCACACTCTCTCTATGTATATATATATATGTCATGATTTTTAAGACAGAATCAGATTAAAGTTAGAAAAGTGAAAAGACGACCTTTATTCTTTCATTTGTACATCTGTTCTGACACCGAGAGCAGGGAGGAAAAAGCACGCCATGGTAGTGGTTTCAAGTGGATAACACTTGAAAAACATATGGTAAGTATCGCTGCTTTGAAGAGGGTGCTTGCAAGTTAATGCAGACATATGTTGACTATTAAATCTAACGATCTGGAATTAGACATGTTTATTGGCTAGGCCATATGTTCGGAAGAAATAAATGGGTGATTAGTTTGATACTTGAAGATGGGAACTGAGAAAGATGAGTCAAGTGCTAGATAGGGAATTTAATTTTTAATCTAATTTAATTATCCTTACATATATATATATATATATATATATATATATATATATCTTCAAATTTTCAATCGTTAAGAAAATACTTTTTATTCATCCATTCAGGTTCAAATACATTTTTTAAAACTTATAGTGAATGACACTTGCTGTTAATACAATTTTTTCAAATATTAATTCATTAATTACATTTAATTAATGAATAAATAGTGACAAAAATAGTACTCCAACAGCATATATAAAAAGGAAAATTGCTCGCAGTGTCCCTGCAGTGCATTGGATAGCGCGTTGGACTTCTAATCCAAAAGTTGTGGGTTCGAATCCCACGCGGGATGGCATAATTTATGAGAATGTGATTCCTTTTTACTATACTATTTTATTGGAATAATTAAATTTAATTAATGAATGAATAGTAACAAACAAAAATAATAGTCCAACTTCATATATAGAAAAGAAAATCGCCTTCTATTTTGCCTCTTAATATTATGATTCCGTCTTATGTATATACACATTTATATTAATTGTAATTCTTTAATAAAAAGTAACTAAAATAAAGTTTTCTTTGCTGACCTAAGTAGGAATTGCCTTAATTTATATATATATATATATATATATATATATATATATATATATATATATATATTACTTGTTTTTAATCAGAAAGGTATGATAACAAACAGCATATCATGTCGTCGATAGCTGAATTATGAAGACAGATTCCTTCTAATAGGAGCTAAAGAGAGAAAAAGGTAGCATCAATTTTCAACAATAATGACAATCCTTTAGAGCAGTGCTTCTCAAATTTTCGATATACGCGACCCACTATTCAATCATCATTTTCATCCCGCCCCCTCCCTACAGTAACAATGTTTTGAATTCAAAAATATTATACTTTGACACTAAAGCTACAATATGACTTTAACCTCTTATGTGCCACAGACGTATATAAACGTCTCACTCAGCCAAAGCATTAATTTTCTAGACATATATAAGCATCTTTTAGAAGTACAATCTTTTCTTTGCAGGGCTATCCATAAAATTATTCAGAGGGCTTTGGAATGCATTAAAAGGATTTTGACAGTGTTTGTGAAAGATTCACTTATGTCAAAGTATTTGCTTATATATATTTATTTCTTTTCTCCTCTCCCTCAAAAAAGCATCTAAATACGCTCGTCTACGTGGTAAGCGGTGGAATTGAGGAGCGAATCGCGTAACTTTTAATTGGCAGTTAAGGAATTAATTATAAACCGTACGAATTATCAAGATAAGTGTTAATACAAGCCCATGGGGTCACTGATAATTATTAAACTTGTTCTTAACTTAGTATTTGTGTTAAATTAATAATAAAATATACATTGCACACAATACTAATACATTTATCAGCGTATTATATCAGTGTGAATGTGTACTTTATATTTTATTATATTAGAAAATATTTTGCTTGTTTACTTTCAGTAAATTAATAATTTTTTAAATAACTTTTTGTTTTCGACTTTTCAATAGGCTCGCGACCCCCTTGTAGAGTTATCACCAAGGGGGCACGCCCCACAGTTTGAGAAACACTGCTTTAGAGAGAGAGAGAGAGAGAGAGAGAAATTTATCTTTTATACCAACGTAAATGTGGACAATCAAACAACGGATAAAAAAAAATGCTGAACAATAAAACTACAGCTGTCAGATTACGAGACGAAAATAAGACTAAAAAGGATATTTAGTACTATAACCGTTACAGTTTTGTTTACATTGATAAT